>CAWUFW010013071.1:0-498754 GCA_963921515.1 Calotriton arnoldi | reverse complement strand
ACAGGCAAGGGCCCACAACGTATTGAGGCGACCTCAAAATGGCCTTTCACAAAACCACCTGGTTTTGCAAGAGAGTCACCTGGGTTTTGGCCCCGTGCTCGGCGGCCATCTAGGGAAACCTACCAAACCCACACATTTCTGAAAAGTAGACACCCGGGGGCTTCCAGGGAGGTATGGCTTGCGTGGATCCCCCAACGTTTCCTTACCAGAATCCCCTGCAAACCTCACTTTTAGCTGAAAAAATCACTTTTTCACACATTTGTGTGTGGGAAAGTGTGGCATCACTGGCCTCACACAAATTTCCTACCACCCAGCGTTCCCCCAGGTCTCCCAATAAAAATGGTGCCTCACTTGTGTGGGAGGCCCAAGTACCCAGCGACAGGCAAGGGCCCACAACGTATTGAGGCGACCTCAAAATGGCCTTTCACAAAACCACCTGGTTTTGCAAGGGAGTCACCTGGGTTTTTGGCCCCGTGCTCGGCAGCCATCTAGGGAAACCTACCAAACCCACACATTTCTGAAAAGTAGACACCCGGGGGCTTCCAGGGAGGTATGGCTTGCGTGGATCCCCCAACGTTTCACTTACCCAGAATCCCTGCAAACCTCACTTTTAGCTGAAAAAATCACTTTTTCACACATTTGTGTGTGGGAAAGTGTGGCATCACTGGCCTCACACAAATTTCCTACCACCCAGCGTTCCCCAGGTCTCCCGATAAAAATGGTGCCTCACTTGTGTGGGAGGCCCAAGTACCAGCGACAGGCAAGGGCCCACAACGTATTGAGGCGACCTCAAAATGGCCTTTCACAAAACCACCTGGTTTTGCAGAAGTCACCTGGGTTTTTGGCCCGTGCTCGGCCATCTAGGAAACCTACCAAACCCACACATTTCTGAAAAGTAGACACCAGGGGCTTCCAGGGAGGTATGGCTTGCGTGGATCCCTCAACGTTTCACTCCAGAATCCCCTGCAAACCTCACTTTTAGCTGAAAAAATCACTTTTTCACACATTTGTGTGTGGGAAAGTGTGGCATCACTGGCCTCACACAAATTTCCTACCACCAGCGTTCCCCCAGGTCTCCCGATAAAATGGTGCCTCACTTGTAGTGGGAGGCCCAAGTACCGCGACAGGCAAGGCCCACAACGTATTGAGGCGACCTCAAAATGGCCTTTCACAAAACCACCTGGTTTTGCAGAAGTCACCTGGGTTTTTGGCCCCGTGCTCGGCGGCCATCTAGGAAACCTACCAAACCCACACATTTCTGAAAAGTAGACACCCGGGGGCTTCCAGGGAGGTATGGCTTGCGTGGATCCCCCAACGTTTCCTTACCCAGAATCCCTGCAAACCTCAATTTTAGCTGAAAAATCACTTTTTCACACATTTGTGTGTGGGAAAGTGTGGCATCACTGGCCTCACACAAATTTCCTACCACCCAGCGTTCCCCCAGGTCTCCCGATAAAAATGGTGCCTCACTTGTGTGGGAGGCCCAAGTACCCGCGACAGGCAAGGACACAAAACGTTTTGAGGCAACATCAACATTGCCTATCAAAAAATGTTTTGGGCCCTTGCCTGTCGCGGGTACTTGGGCCTCCCACACAAGTGAGGCACCATTTTTATCGGGAGACCTGGGGAACGCTGGGTGGTAGGAAATTTGTGTGAGGCCAGTGATGCCACACTTTCCACACACAAATGTGTGAAAAAAGTGATTTTTCAGCTAAAATTGAGGTTTGCAAGGGATTCTGGGTAAGAAACGTTGGAGATCCACGCAGCCATACCTCCTGGAAGCCCCGAGTGTCTACTTTCAGAAATGTGTGAGTTTGGTAGGTTTCCTAGATGGCCGCCGAGCACGGGCCAAACCCAGGTGACCCTGCAAACCAGGTGGTTTGAGATAGGCAATTTTGAGGTCGCTCACTCGTTGTGGGCCCTTGCCTGTCGCGGGTACTCGGGCCTCCCACACAAGTGAGGCACCATTTTATCGGGAGACCTGGGAACGCTGGTGGTAGGAAATTTGTGTGAGGCCAGTGATGCCACACTTTCCACACACAAATGTGTGAAAAAGTGATTTTTCAGCTAAAATCGAGGTTTGCAGGGATTCTGGGTAAGAAACGTTAGGGGATCCACGCAAGCCATACCTCCCTGAAGCCCCGGGTGTCTACTTTTCAGAAATGTGTGGGTTTGGTAGGTTTCCCTAGATGGCCGCCGAGCACGGGCCAAAACCCAGGTGACTCTGCAAAACCAGGTGGTTTTGAGATAGGCAATTTTGAGGTCGCCTCACTACGTTGTGGGCCCTGCCTGTCGTGGTACTTGGGCCTCCCACACAAGTGAGGCACCACTTTATCGGGAGACCTGGGGAACGCTGGTAGTAGAAATTTGTGTGAGGCCAGTGATGCACACTTTCCCACACACAAATGTGTGAAAAAGTGATTTTTCAGCTAAAATCGAGGTTTGCAGGGATTCTGGGTGAAACGTTGAGGATCCACGCAATCCATACCTCCTGGAAGCCCCGAGTGTCTACTTTTCAGAAATGTGTGGGTTTGGTAGGTTTCCTAGATGGCCGCGAGCACGGGCAAAACCAGGTGACTTCTGCAAACCAGGTGGTTTTGAGATAGGCAATTTTGAGGTCGCCTCACTACGTTGTGGGTCCTTGCCTGTCAGGTACTGGGCCTCCCACACAAGTGAGGCACCATTTTATCGGGAGACCTGGGGAACGCTGGGTGGTAGGAAATTGTGTGAGGCCAGTGATGCCACATTTCCCACACACAAATGTGTGAAAAAGTGATTTTTCCAGCTAAAAGTGAGGTTTGCAGGGATTCTGGGTAGAAACGTTGAGGGATCCACGCAAGCCATACCTCCCGGAAGCCCCGGGTGTCTACTTTTCAGAAATGTGTGTTTGGTAGGTTTCCTAGGTGCCGGCAGAGCTAGGGTTCACAAACTACAGCTAGGCATTTTGCCAAAAAGGGTCATTTTTCACTGCGAAATTGAGGTGTGACCACGTTGCGTTTTGCGCCGTTTCCTGTCGCAGGCACTAGGCCGACCCACACAAGTGAGGTACCATTTTTCTCGTAAGACTTTGGGGACGCGGGGTGGGTGGAAATTTGTGGATCCACGCAGATTCCAGAACTTTCCACCACAGAAATGTGGGGAAAATTTGTTTTTTGGACAATTTTTATGTTTGCAAGGGATTCTGGGTAACAGAACCTGGTGGGAGGCAGTCAAGTCACCCCATCCTGGATTCCCCTGGGTGTCTAGTTTTCAAAAATGTATAGGTTTGCTAGGTTTCCCTAGGTGCCGGCAGAGGTAGGGTTCAAAAACTACAGCTAGGCACTTTGCCAAAAAAGGGTCATTTTTCACTGCGAAATTGAGGTGTGACCACGTTGCGTTTTGCGCCGTTTCCTGTCGCAGGCACTAGGCCGACCCACACAAGTGAGGTACCATTTTTCTCGTAAGACTTTGGGAGACGCGGGGTGGGTGGAAATTTGTGGGTCCACGCAGATTCCAGAACTTTCCACCACAGAAATGTGGGGTTTTGGACAATTTTTTATGTTTGCAAGGGATTCTGGGTAACAGAACCTGGTGGGAGGCAGTCAAGTCACCCCATCCTGGATTCCCCTGGGTGTCTAGTTTTCAAAAATGTATAGGCTTGCTAGGTTTCCCTAGGTGCCGGCAGAGGTAGGGTTCAAAAACTACAGCTAGGCACTTTGCCAAAAAGGGTCATTTTTCACTGCGAAATTGAGGTGGGACCGCATTGCGTTTGCGCCGTTTCCTGTCGCAGGCACTAGGCCGACCCACACAAGTGAGGTACCATTCTTCTCGTAAGACTTTGGGGAACGCGGGGTGGGTGGAAATTTGTGGATCCACGCAGATTCCAGAACTTTCCACCACAGAAATGTGGGGAAAATGTGTTTTTTTTGACAATTTTTTATGTTTGCAAGGGATTCTGGGTAACAGAACCTGGTGGGAGGCAGTCAAGTCACCCCATCCTGGATTCCCCTGGGTGTCTAGTTTTCAAAAATGTATAGGTTTGCTAGGTTTCCCTAGGTGCCGGCAGAGCTAGGGTTCAAAAACTACAGCTAGGCACTTTGCCAAAAGGGTCATTTTTCACTGCGAAATTGAGGTGTGACCACGTTGCGTTTTGCGCCGTATCCTGTCGCAGGCACTAGGCCGACCCACACAAGTGAGGTACCATTTTTCTCGTAAGACTTTGGGGAATGCGGGGTGGGTGGAAATTCGTGGATCCACGCAGATTCCAGAACTTTCCACCACAGAAATGTGGGGAAAATGTGGTTTTTTGACAATTTTTATGTTTGCAAGGGATTCTGGGTAACAGAACCTGGTGGGAGGCAGTCAAGTCACCCCATCCTGGATTCCCCTGGGTGTCTAGTTTTCAAAAATGTATAGGTTTGCTAGGTTTCCCTAGGTGCCGGCAGAGCTAGGGTTCAAAAACTACAGCTAGGCACTTTGCCAAAAAGGGTCATTTTTCACTGCGAAATTGAGGTGTGACCACGTTGCGTTTTGCGCCGTTTCCTGTCGCAGGCACTAGGCCGACCCACACAAGTGAGGTACCATTTTTCTCGTTAGACTTTGGGGAACGCGGGGTGGGTGGAAATTTGTGGATCCACGCAGATTCCAGACCTTTCCACCACAGAAATGTGGGGTAAATGTGATTTTTTTGACAATTTTTATGTTTGCAAGGGATTCTGGGTAACAGAACCTGGTGGGAGGCAGTCAAGTCACCCCATCCTGGATTCCCCTGGGTGTCTAGTTTTCAAAAATGTATAGGTTTGCTAGGTTTCCCTAGGTGCCGGCAGAGCTAGGGTTCAAAAACTACACCTAGGCACTTTGCAAAAAAAGGGTAATTTTTCATTGTGAAAATGTGGTACGTCCACGTTGCATTTTGAGCCATTTCCTGTTGTGGGCACAAGGCCTACCCACACAAGTGAGGTACCATTTTTATCGGGAGACTTAGGGTAACACAGAATTGTAGAGCAACTGTTAATACCTATTGACTTTCGATGCATTTCTGCCTTCCAAATGAAAGACAATGTGTAAAAAATAAGTCATTTTGAAAAATGACCTATAATTCTCATGCTAGTATGGGTACTCCCAATTTCGGAAATGTGCAAATATCTACTGTTTCTAAAATCTACATTTTGTTCCCATTTCAGAAATACATAGGTGTCTTTCATAACAATTTTTCCATGTATACATTTTCCCAAAATAATTTCTATATACCCGGTACTTAAAAAAATCATTGCAAGATGTTGCTCAATTATTGGCTCTGGGTTCGTCGGGTTCTTGGTGAACCTACAAGTCCTATATATCCCCACAACCAGAAAGGTCCAGCGGATATAACGGTATATTGCCTTCAAATAGCTGTCATAATTAGAAGAAGTTACAGGTGAAAACGTTGACACAAATGGCTGTTTTTTTCAACTAATTTTCAATTTTTCCTTTATTTAACTGTTAGTTTCTATAAGGAAAACTTTAAGGATCTACACAAATGACCCCTTGCTGAATTCAGAATTTTGTCTACTTTTCATAAATGTATGGCTTTCCAGGATCCATTATTGGTTTCATACCCATTTCTACCATTAACTGGAAGGAGGTTGAAAGCACAAAAAATAGCAAAAATAGGCTATGTCCCAGAAAAATGCCAAAACTGTGTAAAAAAGTTGGTTTTCTGACAAAAGTCTGCTTGTCCCTGAAAGCTGGGAAGATGGTGATTTCATCCCCACAACCCCTTTTTGATGCCATTTGCAGGGAAAAATCAAGACACTTTCATCTGTAGCCCTTTTTTGCCTTTTTCCAAAAAAAACCAAAATTTAGCTGTATTTTGACTAATTTCTGGGTCCCCTCCAGGGGAACCCACAAACCCTGGGTACCTTTACAATCCCCATGATGTTAGAAAAAAAGGACGCAAATTTGGCATGGATACCTTATGTGGTCAAAAGTTACAGGGGCCTAAGCGCGCACTACCCCAAATAGCCAAAAAGGCTTAGCACAGGAGGGGAAAAGGCCTAGCAGCGAAGGGTTAAGGTCTTATATACCGCCTATAAGGTGTGGAAAGCGGTGCGAATGTATTATGGATTAGAGAGGATATCTCAGTACACCCCTCTCACAGCTACGACACTCCTTCCACCCATATTTTGGGATAGGATCATAGATAGATGGCAGCCTAAAGGGATTAATTTTATTGGAGATCTATTTGCCAATGGGGGATTAATGTCCTTTGAAATGCTAATAGACAAATTTCATCTTAATAGGTTCGAATTTTTTTAATATCTACAGGTGCGTGACTATTTAGGAAAACATCGGTGGAATATGGCAGGAAATCCTGTAATCGAAGCTGTGAGGAAGAATGCACGCATTGGGATATTGTACAATTTACTGTTAGATACCAAGGGTGACGATTTAGCGAACCATAATATAAAATGGGACAATAGGCTGGGCTGCGTTGGCACATGGGTAGAAACCTCCATTGAGCTGGCGGGGAGATTGTTAATATCTGCCAATCTCCGTGCGCAACACTATAAGACTGTGTTTAATCTTTATTATACCCCAGCTAAACTGTCTAAATGGGGTGGCTTAAACGATGGGAAATGTTTTCGTTGTGGAACAGAAGAGGCAGATATTGTACATATATTTTTCACATGTAGGCATCTAATGAACCTGTTTGGGCATATAGAGAAATTCTTAGCGGAAATCTTGGATGGTCCAATTAATTTGTCATCTATGCAGGTACTGCTGGGGGTAGCTGAGAGAGAGGGATTGGATCAACTGGCCCATAAATATAGGTACCTGATTTTTCTCGCTACAGCTGTGGCTAGGCTATGCATTGCTTCAATTTGGCTTCAGAAAGAGGCGCCAACTTTTGAATTATGGAGGGCCCGATTTCTCTCCATGTTTAATATAGAATATAGCTTATATGAATTTAAAGGTATTCGAAAAAAGAAATTAGGCATGGAGATATGGGGGCCGGTGGTGTCTTTTATGGTTGAATGAGGTTTTAGTTTGTGGCGACCTCTCTTTTTTTTTTTTTTTTACGGTCCTATGCACCTGCACTTTAATGAACGTTATGGGGCATATTTACGTTCCCTGGCGCATCCCTGCATATCAGCAGGGATGCGCCAGGGAAAATGCGTCACGCAAGTTTACCCTTGCGCCACGTCTGATGCGCCGCATTTACAATGCGGCGCATCGTGGCGCAAGGATAAGCAGATGCGTGACGCATCTGCCGGCGGAAGGTTGGCGCAGTGCTGAAGTCGTGTCGCAAGCGCGACGCAACTCCAGCACTGTTCCAACCTTCCCTATCCCTAACATGGTGCGTCAATTCTTACGCCTGCTTGAAGCAGGCGTAAGGATTTGACGCACCAGCGTCGGAAAAGTGACTGCGTGAAATCTTGTAGATTTCACTACGTCACTTTTCCCAGGCGTACCTGCGCCGGAACGCCCCCTGCGCCAGTACGCCCACATGAAACCTGACGCAGGTTTCATGTGGCGCAGGGTTTACTACGTGACGCATCTCCTAGATGCGTCACGTTGTAAATATAGCGCAACGCGGCGCATGGTTTGCGTCGCCGCTGCGTCACTTGCGTGACGCAACGGCGGCGCAAAAGTGGCACAAGGGGCTTGTAAATATGCCCCTATGTATTTAGTCCTGTCATTTATTTGTAACTTTGTGAAAATGTTTTAAGGCTTTTTATTGCTTGTGCGCATTTTAAACCATTGTGTTAATGTATTGTAATGTATTGTAACTATAATGGATTAACAAAATAAAAAAAATAAAAAAAAGGTAAGTACCAAATGAACACACCACACACCTCAACTCCACAGTCATGCAACTCACGACTCTGGGAATGCCCACGTTACAAACTCACATACAACATGCCAAACAACATGCCCACCTACCAGACATGACAGCACAACTTACTGTGGTAACCTGAGCTAGCCATGCACACAAGCCATCAACGGCATGGCACCTCAGCCACACAATAGCAGAATGTGGGGAGAGGTGGGAACCAGGCATGTACGAAGGAGGCAAGTGACCCATGAATGAGAATGCACACAATGCCAAGTGTGGCGTGGATGTGCTGGCCAGACTGCAGTATGCAGACTACAGACGTGTCCATGTCGACATATACTGCTGGTGTTTGGAGTGTAGTGGACAGTGGACACAACCATGTCACCCCAGGCAGTGGGGAAGATCGCAGAAATGTAGCTTGTTACGTCCCCCCCTGTAAGCGTGAGCGGAGTGGGCTGGCCCGGCGTACTCCAGGCCAGCGTAGGGGTGTGCATAAAAAGCCCGTTGCCCTGGACGTGGTTCTCTTCCGGAATGGCCAACGTGCCTGCCAGGGCGGCGCCTCTCAGCCCGCCACTAGGCCGACGCCGTGAGCGGCGGTGCCTGAGATCCTGAGCCCCTGCTGCACCCCAGGCCGCTGGTCCCCGGACCCGTCTTGGCCGCCCCTGTGCAACCAGGCCTCATTACTCACGTGCCGACACCGGCGTGTGTCAAAGAGGGCCCACCACGTGCCGGTGCAAGCTCCAAGCCCGAGGCCCGCGACCTTGGCAGCATCCTTAGACCATCACGGCCTCCGCGACACAGGCCCCCAGCACTCCTTTCTCGTTGAAGTACTCCACCGCTGCCTCCGGCCTACACTGCGGTCCAGTAGGTCACACATTTGGAACTGAGTCTTGATTTCATGATGGCCGAGTTCATATGTTAATGGCAGCATTTATATCACTGTACTCCCTTCGATCTAGTGCCACCAACTCAGTGCATCGCAAGCCAACGACACGTGTCTGTGGGCCCTTTCTGACTACTGCCTTCGGCCTACACTGCGGTCAAGTAGGTCACACATTTGGAACTGAGTCTTGATTATTCAATGGCCGAGTTCATATCATTGTACGCAAGGAGAGGAGTAAGAGGAAGACGCGGTTCAGTCCGGAGGAAAAAAGGATCATCGTTATGGAGGTGATCGAACACTACCAACATCTGCTCTGGTGCCACTAACTCTGTGCATCGCAAGCCAACGACACGTGGCTGTGGGCCGCTGCCTCCGGCCTACACTGCGGTCAAGTAGGTCACACATTTGGAACTGAGTCTTGACTTTTGTATGGCAGAGTTTATACTATTGTACAGGCCTCATCGAAGACTGCATCCCCTTTCAGCTCTGGTGCCACTAACTCTGTGCCCCGAAATTCATGGACACTCTCTGGTTGAACTTTGGTTGCATATGAGTCTATGGCCTGGGGGTTGTCTTCATCATCATGTAGCTGATACTGACTTGGTGTTAAAAATGAGTCTGTAGCATTCATCTCCTCCATATTGCCTGTTTCTGCTTGGTTCTGCCCTCTGCATCATGCCCTGGAAGAACACCTTCCACTGTCCCCCGAAACACTCTGCGACATTCACCTTTGACACCGACGAGGACCCGCTCAGCTCTCGTGGCCCTACCTCAGTGCACCGGAAGTCACTGTCCCGTGGCGGTGTGCCTGTGCCGGCTGCAGTGCATCCGGGGCCACTAACTCTGTGCAGCTCAAGTCATGGACCCTTGCTGTTTGAACTTTGAACTTCTGATTGTCTGATCACTGTTGTAGTTGTTGCCAGCACCAACCACTCCCTGAGGGCTGGCTTACACTCACCCCACACCCATCCAGCACAGGCTTCACTGGAGCTGTTACCCTGGCAATAAAAGGGGCCGGGCGCACGTGCCCGTAGCCAGTTTCACAAACTATCTAAGTGTGTCCATGTGGTCATTATTTATGTATGAGGGCCCCAGGCCCTACCACATGACATTGTGCTGTGTACAGCGGACGCAACCATGTCACCTCAGGCAGTGGGGAAGACCTGGGACATGTAGCTGTGTCGTACCCCCCTGTAAGCGTAAGCGGAGTGGGCTGGCATACGACAGTCCAGCGTAGGGGTGTGGATAATCAGCCCGGGGCACTGGGCGTTGCTAAGTGTTGGCCTTGCCAAGGAAGTAACTAATGCGTGTGTCTCTGTTGTAGTGTCGGCACCACCTGTCCCGCAATGGACAATGTTGCGATGTAGCATGCCCCCGGAGTGCGGGCTCGGCTGAATGGATAAATGAAGGAGCACAAGCCCGCTCAGGGTCCGGGATCATACATGCCAACTGTTGTGTGTGTCGCTATTAACGCAGCATAGGCCAAAGGTATACCCTCAACCGCATCGCGAGTTCAGCCAGCCATGAACTCTACATCTGTGTCTGCCCTATCCTTACCATAGGCCTGCACACACGTGGCTGCCCACCTTCAACGCACAACATCACAGTGTCGTTGTCAGGCTTGTGGACATGCGCAGACAGGCATGACAATGGTGTGCCGTAGGAGTGCAAGTGATGCAACCGCGCTGCGCACACTGGTAAATAGGCTCGGGGGGAGGCAGGAGCAGCAGTGAGGCTACGTAATACACATTGATGCCACTCATTTGCTACAAGCAGTACCTGTCAAACAGGAATCACTAAGTCACACATATCACACACCAATGAACTAGTGAGCCTGCCAACACATCATGCAGAACCAACTTTTGACTCCTGTCTCTATGCACTGTCACAGGTGATCAAGGATATGCACTCTGCCCTTGGATGATGACACCCCTCCGAGCCCCGAACACACAGGCCCAGAGGCAGTACAATGCGGCCCACAAACGCACCAGGGGCATCGTGGAACGCACATTTGGCATCTGGAAGTCACGTTTCAGGTGCCTGGACATCACAGATGGAAGGCTCCTGTACAGCCCAGGCATCGTGTGCAAGATGATCGTTTGATGTTGTGTGTTGCACAACATATGTGTACGCACCAATGCCCCATGGCTACAAGTGCCAGATGCACCGGACGATGATGAGGAAGATGAGGCAGGTGGACCACACCCCACTGCAGCAGCAGCAGGAATAGCCCGTAGGAACACCATCATTGACAATTTCTTCACATGAGCACGTCACTTTGTCACAGTCCTTAGCAATCATGGGACAGTACAAAATGACCACAGGCACAGCATGTGCAAATAAATTCATTACAACACACATTCCCTGTGTGCATGTTACCCCTCTGTACAAGCACATCACTCTGACGAGTGTAAGTGCAACATGTAGTGCTAACAATCTCACTAATTGGAAATAGATGGTAGGTGTATCACCTCTGTACAGAGAGGCTGTTTAGGGTGTCACATATTCGAAATGCCATTTCTGTGTGTCAAAGATAGTACGGAATCCCACTCATCAGCGTTTCACATGTATCCCAAATCATTACATATAGGCTGTCATTTGTGACCTACAATTGAAAACAGGGTTTCTTTTGGGGTCAAATATGTACCACCATGATGCAGGGATGCACCCTGTGACTCAAGTCCCACAACATGAGCTACATGGACGTATCGGGGAATCACTGCCCCTACATTCGTCCATCCTTTCATACTTGATTAATCATAGACATGACACATCTGTGTGTATTAGAATGTATTATTCACGTTCAGTGGAGTGTTGAGGCTGTCTTAGTACTGGGCCATGCAGACAACACTTCACAATGTTGCCCCGTGGAGGGCCAGCCAGAGTCCTTTAGGGATTGACAAGTTACTCAGAAGGGGAAGAGTCCAGTCCGCAGGCTGATTGCTGTGTCATTGTTGAGCATACAAAATATGGCAGTCCATGTCGAGGTCCAAGGTAAGTGTCGCAGAGTGTGTCGGGGGACAGTGGAAGGTGTTATTCCAGGGCATGATGCAGAGGGCAGACCCAAGCAGAAACAAGCCATATGGTGGAGATGAATGCTACTGCTTCCTCCTTACCAGTAAGGCAGATTCATCCTCATCTTCGTCCTCTGACATTTCATGTGCCTCACATGTGGGTGGTGGTGTTTGGTTTGCAGCACTGTGTGACACTGACACATCAGGGGCCGGAGATGTGGATGTATAAGTAGCAGCAGCATTCATCTGCGCAATGTCTTGTGGCATCACTCCCATGATGAGGATCTGCAGGGCATGGAAGATCCCATCTACAGCTTTCTTGTGTGCAGCCGTGGTAGCCATTCTTTGCGCCTGCATCCGCTCCATGTTCTCCATGACCCTCCTTATGTTTCCCAAATCACGGATGACATCGCTGTAGCCACTCTGATTAGACAGTTGTTGTTGTCTCCGAGTCATGACTCCAGCGACGCCAGCCATGGATTGTTGGAGGGCATGGGGCCGACTGTGGGTGTCCGTTAGGGAGTGTAAGTGGTCCCTGATGGGACCTAGACACCCACGTATGGCATCTAGTTTGGCTGCCATGAGGTCGAACCCCACCCGCACCTGTTCAGCCAGCTCCTTCTGGCAGTCTAACACATGGCGTTGGAACGCCATGTGTTCTTCGGTGAGGTTCTGGGAGCCAGACGTGGTGGTGGGTGCTTCCTGCTGTGTGGTCTGTGCAGGGGGTGGGATCACCTCGATGGTGCTGGGCTGCCCTGCTACTGGAGGAGGGGTGCGGAGGTTGTCCATGAACCATTGGAGTTCGTCGTAGTCGATGTCCTGGGGGTCGTATCCATCATCACTGACGTGATGTAGGGTCTGCTCTGCAGGAGGTGTTGATTGTCCCTCTGCAATGTAAAGGGGAGATGCAGTTTCACAGTGTGTTCCATGTATGTTGACGCATTGGCGGAATTTACATACAGACTGCATGACAATGTACATTGTGATTGTTTGTGAGGAGATGCCTATTTGATGCGGGACAGTGGACATTTGTACTACATCACGGATGTGAGGTTGTACTCGTACATTGTCATCTCACAGTTTCCTGCTAAGCCAGATGTGATTGGCCATTTTGTACACACATGCGGCACCAGTTGTGTCCTGTGTTCTGTTGTTAAAGTGTTGCAGTTTGTACCACATTGTTATCAATGTTAAGGTGCTCTTATTCTTATGTGTGTGAGCTGCATTGTGGGTGAGTCGCCCCTGCAGGTCTGATTTGGCTGCCCCTTATCCCTTCCATGCGGTGTGCCTTTGACTTCTGTGCTTCTACAGTGCTGAGATGTTGCGGACTTGGGTAAATTGGGATCTTGGTCGAGTTGTGACTCTTGGGCATGGTTTGTCCGCAGATGTGTTGTTGACGTCAGGGGTTGTTTGTGCACGTGGATGTGTCAGAGTGTGACCTGCTCCTTTCTGGATGTGGTCCACAGTCAGTCACCTCAGTGTCGTGGCGTGCACCATGTCATGGTAATTGGACTGCAGCCATGCTAATCGTCCTGCAGTGTCACTTGCATTGTCAGTGTGGCTCACGGACCCGCAGCTTTGCTGGGTTCAGCACATGTGTATGGGTTTGTTGTGAGATTAGTGATGTGTGGGGAGGGCCCCCCCTGGGCACATTGTCGACGGGGGCCTACTTGCTGTTTCTATGTGTGCTGCAGTATGCCAAGGAGATCAGGGACATGATCCGGAGTCATTGTGGGTGTGCAGTGGGCTCTACTTAATTGTGCATTTGTGCCATTGTGCCCATCTCACCCCGTCCCCCCAGTCCATGGTGGGTACTCACCCTGTTGATGTTGTGTCAGGTCATGTTGAGCAGTGTCTGGATCCACTACTCCTGGCACAGTATCCCGACTGATGACTGTGGCCACCATTTTCTCCATGTCATCCAGCTCCTGGTGTGCCGCTGGACCCCCACCTCCAATCTGCATTGCTGCTTTCATGTTGGCATCGAGTTTCTTCTTGGTTTTGCCCTTCACATCATTCCATCGCCTCTTGACCTCTTCCATTGTCCTTCTCAACTCTGCAACTGCATTCAAATGGTCCAAGATAGTCTGCCATTTTTGCGTCTTTGTTGCCAATGACACGTTGGAGGTGACGAACAGTTGTTGGTAGTGTTCTATCACCTCCGTAACGATGATCCTGTTTTCCTGCAGACTGAACCGCGTCTTCCTCTTCTCCTCGGCCTTCCCCGACCCGAGGTTCCTTGCTGGTCGTCTGTGGGGCTTGTGGGGTTTGCGTTGTCCTCTGCACTCGGTCCAGGTGCATCCATGGTGCTACGCAGTTTCTTTTTTTTTCTGCTTTTATAGTGCATTTTCCCGCATGACGCGTGGGAATTCCAGGCCTGTCGCTGGGTATCGCTGATTTTTGTATCGCAATTTGGGGCATCGCAACTTTTTTCGCGTTCGTGTTTCGCATTTTTTCGGCGTCACGTTTATTTTAACGCGGTCATATGGCGCGTTATCGTGAGACTATCGCATGCTGCCGCCGGGTTGAGAATACAACGTTAACACAGTGTTATTTTCCCGCAATGGACTGCGATGTACACAGTTGCGTTAAGCTAATTTTGCGATAACTATCACATGTTCTTGAGAATATCCCCCTTTGTGTTGTTAACCAGTGACCAAGGCCAGAGGAGGCCGAAATGTGTCAGGGCACTTGTGGTTAATATAGATTGACACCTACTCACATGGAGTGCCGGTTTTATTATTGCAGTAATAATCTCTAAATTAATCTTAAACAGGGCAGTTCACCCAGAGCCCAGCACCCACTCACATAGAGAAACAAGTTTGAACGGACCACTTTCCATGTAATGTTATTTTTACTTTAAATGATAATTTCATACTTTAGTTTCAATAGTTACTTTTGAGTTTGCCTCTCTTGGACATCGGATTTTCAGATGTTCGTTGCTTAATTTTTTCTTTTTTCTTTTTTGCATGTGCCTTCAGCATTTTGCAGCTATAAATGTAGAGTATAGTTTGAGTTATTGTTTACAATTATATAATTATATTTTTGTAGTTACTTTCAGGTTAAATTTTTTCTAACTTAGTCAGTTGTGTTTAGGTCGCTTGTTTTTCGGTTCATTGAGGACCTGGCTTGGCAGTTCGGGATGGACTCTTCCCATGAGGAGAAGTGTCAAGGCTGATTTGCAAGTGGCTAGATCCAAACTGAGGTGGCGTTGTGGATGAAAAATGATAGATTGGGGTGAGGCCCAAGTGATCGCCAGTGGCTTAGATTAATTTGAGCATTCCATCCATCACTTTGTTGTTGTTGCAGTTGAAGTCATATTTGAAAGTAGGTAATTAAGAAAGGTACTGTTAAATATGTCTTTGCAGTTACTGGCACCTAAAATCTATTTTCTCTACAGCAAGTTTGGCAGTACCATAGAGAGATATAGAGAAATTGTATTCTTGGACTCTTTGTAATACATTTTAAAAGCCAAATTCACTGTTGAATTTGGGTTTTTACTAAATATTAAGGAAGAGTTACTTTTAGAAAGTTACCTTTTCCCTACCTAAATCCTCCCAATGCTAAATTGCATTACCCTCCAGCGGTAGACCTCTGAGTACTTTAGTACTGATTGAGGTGTGAACACTGCTCCCAGACCAGAGACAAAGACTTAGGTGTGGGAAGGTGCTTTCTGCTTATCTGGCAGTATGACCATTTATTTAACTTCAAAGGGGCCTCCCTGTCACAAGCAGAAGTCAGAGGACACCCGGACCGGTTCCTTCTTATGTTCCCCAGTGGGGAGAGAGCTGCCACCAGAGCTGGTTTGAAGTGACCACAGAAAAAGGATTGCTCATTTCCCTAGCCACACCTCTTGGATGGGCACAGAGGCTCTGCATAAGGGAAAAAGGAATTCACCATCTTAGGTTTAGGGAGAGAGGAACACTGTTGGATTGTTTGCCATAGGGCAAATAGGCAATGCTGCAAAAGTAGGAAGGTTAACCATTGAGAACATTAACCCCATTGACTACGGTGGAGCCATGAATCATCCCCCCCAAAAGCTGGTGCCAGACATAAATGAGGTATCCCCAGTATCCTCCTCAGAAGACTACTGGACCCAAAGAAGATCAGAAGAGGACTAAACCTGCTGCCTGAGGCCTGAGAAGAGACCTGGAGGACTGGACCTGCTCTTTCTTGTACCAAGTACATAGAAGTGGACTTTAAGAATCATAGGACTATCCTCCTCTTCAAACTACAGGGACACAACAAGCTAGAAGAGGCATTTCCTGAAGATTCTCAGCTGGTTAATTCCAACTTGACCTGATCAGACCCTACTGCTTGCCTTTACTGGAGTGACTCATGTCCCCCAAGTACTGTTCTTGAGATCCTAGAACCCTTGGATGGGTCTTGGTGGCCTTCTTCTACCACCCCGGAAAACCTGGGTGTTAGACTTGGCATCTTTGGCGTGGTTTCCCCTGACATTTTGCCTCTACCTCCTGTATTGTTGTTGCTGTGCTAGATTTCGTTTTTGCTGGCTCAGATGCTTTGGGCACTTTGCCACTGCTGATCAGTGTCAAAGTGCAAGTGCTCCATGTGTAAACTGTGATTACAATTGGCTCTCCCTGATTGGCATATTTTATTTACTGGTAAGTCCCTAGTAAAGAGCACTGAAGTGTGCCAGGACCTGTAAATCAAATGCTACTAGTGGGCCTGCAGCACTGCTTGCGCCACCCATATGAGTAGCCCTGAAAAGGTATCTCAGACCTGCCACTGCAGTGTCTGTGCGCAGTGGTTAACTGCCATGTCGACTTGGCAAGTGCACCCACTTGCCAGGCCCTAACCTTCCCTTTTCTTACATGTAAGGCACCCCTATGATAGGCCCAAGGTACCCCCTGGGCAGGATGCAGTGTATGTTAAAGGTAGGACTTGTACTGGTGTGTATGACAAGTCCTGATAGTGAAATACTGCCAATTTCGTGTTTCACTATTGAAAGGCTATCTTGCCCCATAGGATAGAATGGGAAATGCTTTGTAACCTCCTACAAGTATAACTTCCCATTGGGACAAGATAGAGAAACAAAGTTTAGGCTCTCTGAACTCAGAATTTAATAACACATCTTTTAGTAAAGATGGTTTTTAAATTGTGTGTTTGAAAATGCCACATTTAGAAAGTATGCAAAAGAAACAATTGATGGACGGAATCCTGTACAATGCGAACATTCACCCCCAGTCACAAGGATCTGGGTTAAATCCATCATTCTTTTGCTCACCACACCACCCCAGTTTGGACCCAGCCATATGCAAATCAGTCTTGACCCTGTTCCTTGTGGGAACAGTCCAGCCCGAACTGCCAAGCCAGGTCCTCCCTGGACCGGAAATAAGCATCCTGGGACCAGTTTCAGGGCATCACCCTTCATCAGCCAGACTAGCTTAAATCCAGTGGTGTAGTGAGCACGGGACCCACGTATGGGCTTACCCTTCCCACTTCGGGTGACATATGCAAAAGAAACAATTGATGGACGGAATGCTGGACAATGCAAACATTCACCCCCAGTCACAAGGATCTGGGTCAAATCCATCATTCTTTTGCTCACCACACCACCCCAGTTTGGACCCAGCCATATTCAAATCAGTCTTGACCCTGTTCCTTGTGGGAACAGTCCAGCCCGAACTGCCAAGCCAGGTCCTCCCTGGACCGGATACCAGCATCCTGGGACCGGTTTCGGGGCATCACCCTTCATCAGCCAGGCTAGCTTGAATCCAGTGGTGTGGTGAGCACGGGACCCACTTTGTTTCTTTTGCATATGTAGCCCTAAGTGGGAAGGGGAATGCCCAGACGTGGGTCCTGTGCTCACTACACCACTGCATTCAAGCTAGCCTGGCTGATAAAGGGTGATGCCCTGAAACCGGTCCCAGGATGCTTGTATCAGGTACAGGGAGGACTTGGCTTGGCATTTCGGGCTGGACTGTTCCCACAAGGAACAGGGTCAAGACTGATTTGCATACGGTTGAGTCCAAACTGGGGTGGAGTGGTGAGCAAAAGAATGATGGATTTAACCCAGATCCTTGTGACTGGGGGTGAATGTTTGCATGGTCCAGCATTCCGTCCATCAATTGTTTCTTTTGCATATGTCGCCCTAAGTGGGAAGGGTATGCCCAGATGTGGGTCAAGTGCTCACTACACCACTGGATTCAAGCTAGCTTGGCTCATGAAGGGTGATGCCCCGAAACCGGTCCCAGGATGCTTGAATCCGGTCCAGGGAGGACTTGGCTTGGCAATTTGGGCTGGACTGTTCCCACAAGGAACAGGGTCAAGACTGATTTGCATATGGCTGGGTCTAAACTGGGGTGGTGTGGTGAGCAAAAGAATGATGGATTTAACCCAGATTCTTGTGACTGGGGGTGAATGTTTGCATTGTCCAGCATTCCGTCCATCAATTTTTTCTTTTACACATTTAGAAAGTAGGCAATTTCTTGTTTAACTATTCTGTGTGCCTCTGCCTGTTTGTGTATTGACTGTCTGGTTTTGGAGTGACACGAGCTGGGGATGTGCATTCACTGTAGACAGCCAATGGGGTGGTTAAGGTGTGCCTGGCCCTTCCTGGATGACTCAGAGCTGGGCTGAATAGAGCTTGGCTGAATTAAGAGTAGTGGGAGGAGATTTCCTTGCACCTGAATAGGGCCTGTCTCCCTTGTACAATGCTGTCTCCACCCCCTGTTTTCATACTGAACCAGTGAGGACAGAACTGGTTTGGACTGGGTTCAGAGACCCTTGCACAACGAGAACAAAGACATTTTGGGGTATAAGTATTAGACCTAAAACCCCAGAACTTTAGATTACTTCTGGACTCAAGAGGAACCTTTGCCAAGGAGAAGAGCTGAAGAGCTGTGAGGAGGAGTACTGCCCATTTGCTGTGTGCTCTGTGGTGTTGGCCTGCAGTTGCTGTTTCTGGCAAGGAAATGACAAAGACTGTAACTTTGCTTTGAACCTGCTTGTAGAAGATCTCCAAGGGCCTGTGTGTGCTGGCCTCCTGTTCTGAAGTCTCAGGGACACAAAGACTTCACCCCAGGTCCTCTGAACTCTGCTGCTAAGAGTTTTGACCTGCCAGGAGGTGCCTGTTCCAGTTTTGGGCCTCTGGAGGTTGTGCTTGCTGCTGGGAGCTGTAAGAAAGCCAAAGAACTGAAGAAACCAACGCATCGCTCTTCTTGCAGTTGTTTTTCTGATGCAGCACCGCTGTGCGAGAAGAATCTCCACACATCGCCGGTGCCAAAACCGACACAGCGCCTGTCCCAGCTGCAAGAACCGACGCATCGAGGGATCGCGGCTGAAGAAACCAACGCAGCGCCGCTCGACACCGTCACATCGATTGACGACGCATCCCATATTTGCGCTCATCATACCTGTGCAACAAGTTTTACCAACGCATCACCCGCATACCAGAACCGTCTCAGAATCGACGCATCACTCCCCCCTACAGACCGGATTCGACGAATCACTTCTCCCGCATGCAGCAGAACTGTTGCATCGCCTCCCCATGGTCTCAGAAACTGACGCATTTCTTTGTTTTTCGACACTTCCCATCTCGCTGCGGCTGTTTGGCCTTGTGAATTTTGATGCGTCTATAGGTACTTTGTGAGAAGTCACGCATCCATAGTTTTCTAAGGGCCAAGCTGTTTGAAACATTTCTAAAGTCATATTCTTATTACATGTATGTTGGTATTTTGTCGCTTTGTTCTTGTTGAGTTTAGATAAAGATACTTTATTTTTCCTAAAGTAGTGTGGTGTCCATTTGTGGTGTTATCACTGTATTACTGTGTGTTTTGAGTACCAATACTTTACACATTGCCTTTGGGATAAGTCTGTCTGCATGTGCCAAGCTACCCATGGGGTGAGCAAGGGTTATCTAAAGTGCATATCCCCCTTACCCTGACTAGAAGCAAGGGTCCCTATTGGACAAAGGTACCTACCTCTGCCAACTAGAGACCCCCATTTCTAACATTGGTGGTCAGCGGTGAGGATCTGAACTTGTATTTGTACTTGACCCACAGTGATTGGTGTGTATCACTAGTTTAGTGCAGACCACTACGCAACCACATACTGTGTTATTGTTGGTTCTATTTTTGATTAACCCTTGAAGTATCCACGCACCATGTCTCTGAAAGGTAAATCAGCAAGTGAGGCTGCAGAATTGAAGTTTGACATTGAAATGTTAAGTAGTTACAAAGTAGAGCAACTCAAGCAATTCTGCAAGAGCTTTGGATGTCCCATGAAGAGCAACTCTAGGAAAGAGGAGCCACAGAAGGCCCTACGGGCCTGGTGGGAGGCCAGACAAGCTGAGGAGACAGATGATGCAGATGTGGATGGGGGTGTGCCAGAAGGCGGTTTCAGATCCCAAGATTCGCCTGTTGGGAGAGCAGCCTCTAGGGCTGGCATCAATCATTCTTCCAGGAATTGGGTTCCAGAGGAAATGGAGGAAACGTGAAGGGCCAGGGATCATGAATTGGAGGTCATGAGGCTAAAAGCAGAGGAGAGCAAGAATGCTCATGCCTTAGAAGAAAAGAAATTGCTTTTGGCACATGAATTGAGCATGAGAGAGCTAGACCTCAAGTCCAAACAGGTGGAGTCCAGTATAAATGGTGACAGCATACCACCAGTGAAAGGGGGTAAGGATTACATTCCCAAGGAGCTAGTTCAGAATTTCCAGCAGGGGGAGCATATTTATGCATGGTTTGCATCTTATGAGGCAGCACTGCATATGAATGAGGTCCATGAGAAGAATTGGGGGGTGGAGCTGTGGAGACACTTTGAGGCCAATGGGAGGAAAACCCTGACACCTTTAGAGGAGGCGGGTGCTCTGGCCTATCCCAATATGAAGGAGGCTTTATGCCTCAGGCATGGGCTCACACCGGAGCAGTTGCGGGAAAAGTTTAAGTTTTTCAAGAAGCTTGAATCCAATACATGGGTTGAGTGTGTGAACCTTTATTGCAGAGCACTGGATGGTTGGATAAAGGGCATCAAGGAAACTGATTACCAGGGGTTGTACAACTTGATTGGTTGGGAGCACTTGAGTAGTCTGCTTGTTTCAGAGCTGCGCCAGCATCTGATGGATAGTAAGCTGACTGATCCAGGATGCTTGCTCAGGAGGCGGACTGCTGGACGAGTACCAGGGTCCACAAGGGGTGTGTGGGAAACCTAGCCAAAGGTGAGCAGGGTCCCCAGCAGAAAAGTGGGGGGGACAAGGGTAACCAAAAGGCAGTTCTCTAAAGGGCCCCATAATAGTTCCCAGGGTAAAGATTCCCAGCCCCTTAAGGATAGGCCAGACAACCAGGGTCCCCGCAAGTGTTATGCATGTGGTCAGGAAGGCCAACTGGCAAATGATCCCAAGTGCCCTAAGGCACCACCAGCACCCACTGATGCACTGTCACCGGGGTTAGTTAGTGTAGTGCTGGGGGAGGAGTTTGTTCGTAGTAGGGGTAGGGAGCCAGCTGTAATGACCCTTATCTCATTAGGAGATTGAAACCTGCCTTCCAGATAACACTAAGAAGTACATGCAGTGGGTGATCCTCAATGGGAGGAGTGTGGAGGCTCTGATAGACAAAGGAGCCAGTATGACATCTGCCAGGTGTCAATGAGTGTCTGACGAGCAGGTCATCCCCAATGTACTTCACCCTGTAGTTGCTGCAGACAACTCTGAGTGCCTGTGTAAGGTGGTGCAGGTTCCTTTTGAGTGGGGGGGTCTCAGGTTCCTTGAAGTTTGTTGTAAGTCCGTCCATGCCTGTTGACTGGCTGCATGGCAATTACCTGGAGAGCTCACCTTGGAAGGAGGTGGAACGACAGGCTCATTTAAAGATGTTGGGACTGCCTGAGTGGGCCGTGTGACCACTCAGTCAATGGCAGCCAGTAGAGGTGCTCACGAGGACCTGGAGCCTGAAAGAGTGGCCCTGGTGCCTGCCAGAAAGAGGAAGGGCAGGGTGCATGGGAAACCAGCCCCCTAAGTTCCCACGGTCCAGGAGGAGGCAGAACCTGAGGGGGATGCTCTGGAACCTACAGGGGAATAAGTGGCCTAACTGGGAGACCTGGCTGAGGTGACCCATTGGCAGTAGGAAGGAGGTCCCTCCAGGGAGGAGTTCTGCAAGGCACAGATAGAAAGCCCAACTCTTGTTGATTTGTGGCAGCAGGCTGCAGACCTGGCAGCAGCTGGTCCGCCTGGATCACATTTGATTTATTGGACGAATGGTCTCCTTTACAGTGAGCCTAAGGTTGCTGAGCCCGGGGCAGCCCGTGTGCTGGTGGTACCCGCATGCTACAGGACCTTCCTACTGGGTCTGGCTCATGACGTGCATTTGGCAGGACATTTGGGGTGCGCCAAGACCTATCACAGGCTTGTCACCCACTTTTACTGGCCCCAAAAGGCAGAAGCATGTTGGCACACATTGTATGTCTTGTCAGACTTGCAAGGCAAGTGGCAAGACTGGAGGGAAGTGTAAGGCTCCCCTCCAACCCTTTCCTGTAGTGAGCACCCCTTTCGAGTGGGTGAGCATCGACATTGTGGGGCCACTGCAACCCAAGACAGCCTTAGGCAACAAGTTTATCTTGGTCTTGACGGATCATGCCACCCGGTACCTGGAAGCTGACCCCCTCAGGACAATCACGGCCCCTATGGTGAGCCGTGCATTGATGGGGATCTTTTCCTGTGTAGGGTTCCCCAGAAAGGTGGTCTCTGACCATGGTATAAACTTCATTTCAAGGTATATAAAGTCACTGTGGGAGGAGTGCGGTGTAATGTACAAATTCACCCCTCCTTACCATCCCAAAGGGAATGGGTTGGTTGAAAGATTCAACCAAACCCTGAAAGGCATGATAAAGGGTCTTGCACAACCCATGAGACGTAAGTGGGACATCTTCCTACCATGCCTATTGTTTGCTTATAGGGAGGGACCGCAGAAATCCTTAGTGTTCAGTCCCTTTGAATTGCTGTATGGGCACCCTGTGAGAGGACCTCTGAGTCTGGTGAAGGAGGGCTGGGAGAAAACTCCTGGTAAGACCTCTCAAGATGTGTTCAGCTACATGCTGGCCTTCAGAAACCAGACTCTGCGCTTCAGGAAAATCTCTCAGGTGAACCTGGAAGCCAGCCAGGAGGAGATTAAACGTTGATACAACCAGAATGCCGCTCTGGTTAAATTTCCGCCTGGCCAAAAAGTGTTGGTGATGGCACCAGTGGAGCCTTGTGTGCTCCAAGACAAGTGGACTGATCCATTTGAGGTGGCGGAGCACAAGATTGATGTGACCTACTTGGTCAACTTGCAAACTCCCAGGAACCCTTTGAGGGTCCTACACGTGAACCGCCTCAAACCTCACTTTGAGAGGTTTGAAGTCACAATGCTTCTGGCTACAGATGATGGAATAGAAGAGGAGAGTGAGCCTCTTCCTGACCTCCTGTCAGCTAAGGAACATGATGGGTCAGTGGATGAAGTGAACCTCTCTCCCACCCTGACCCCAGAGCAGCAGAGGGACTGTCGCCAGTTGCTGAGACAGTTTACCTCTCTGTTCTCCCTGACTCCAGAAATCACCAATTGGTGTGTCCATGATGTGGACACGGGACAGTTCACCTGTGAAACATAAAATTTACAGAGTTACTGACAAAGTTAGGGCCAGCATTAAGGAAGAGGTTTCCAAAATGTTGGCATTAGGGGTGATAGCGCCCTCCAGCAGCCCCTGGGCTAGCCCAGTGGTCTTGGTTCCAAAAGCTGCTGCACCCATTGCCACTCCTGAACTCCGGCCTTGCGTGGACTACTGTGGGCTCAATGCCGTCACCAGGACTGATACGCACCCCATCCCCAGAGCTGATGAGCTCATTGATCTGCTGAGAGCTGCCCGGTACCTTAGTAGATTTGATCTAACGTCTGGTTACTGGCAGATTCCCTTGACTGATGGGGCAAAAGAGAGGTCTGCGTTTTCAGCGCCAGAGGGGCACTACCAGTTCCGTGTCATGCTCTTTGGGTTGAAGAATGCCCCCGCCACATTCCAGGGACTGGCTTAACTAGGTACTGTCCAGGCTGGAGGAATTCAGCGCCGCCTACCTGGATGACATTGCTGTGTTCAGCTCCAGCTGGGAGGAACACTTGCAACACCTCTGTGAAGTGTTGAAGGCTCTGCAGAAGGCAGGCCTCACTATCAAGGCCAGTACGTGCCAGATAGGGCAGGGATCTGTGGTGTACTTAGGGCACCAGGTAGGAAGCAGGCAAGTGGCACCACTACAGCCTAAGATCAACACCATTCTGGCTTGGGAACCCCCCAAGACCCAGACAGAGGTGAGAGCCTTTTTAGGACTCACCGGGTACTACAGACGGTTTATCAAGGGATATGGCACCCTTGCGGCCTGCTTGACAGAGCTGACTTCAAGAAAACAGCCAAGAAAAGTGATCTGGATTGATGCCTGTCAGTCCGCTTTTGATGCCCTGAAATCTGCCATGTGCACGGCGCCTGTGCTCAAGGCACCCAACATCTCCCAAGAATTTATTGTGCAGACAGATGCTTCAGAGCATGGTGAGGGAGCAGTACTCTCACAATTGAACGACGAGGTCTTGGACCAGCCCGTAGCTTTCATTAGTAGAAGGCTGCTTCCCAGGGAACAAAAGTGGAGTGCAATTGAAAGAGAAGCTTTTTCCGTGGGCTGGGTGCTGAAGAAGCTAAGACCCTACTTGTTCGGGACTCACTTCCGGGTTCAGACAGACCACAGGCCCCTCAGATGGTTGATGCAAATGAGGGGTGAGAACAGAAATCTGTTGAGGTGGTCCATCTCCCTACAGGGAATGGACTTTACGGTGGAACACCGCCCTGGTACAGAGCACGCCAATGCTGATAGTCTGTCCAGATTCTTCTGCCTTAGTGATGAGAACTCCCAAGAGGGTGGGTAGTTCTCCCCATCTTTCAGCTGGAGGGGACATGTGTTAGACTTGGCATCTTTGTCGTGGTTTCCCCTGACATTTTGCCTCTACCTCCAGTATTTTTGATGCTGTGCTGGATTTCGTTTTTGCTGGCTTTTGCTGGCTTTGGGCACTTTGCCACTGCTGATCAGTGTCAAAGTGCAAGTGCTCCCTGTGTAAATTGTGATTACAATTGGTTCTCCCTGATTGCCATATTTGATTTACTGGTAGGTCCCTATTAAAGTGCACTGAAGTGTGCCAGGACCTGCAAATCAAATGCTACTAGTAAAAGTATGGCAGCAATCCCTCAACTAGCGCCAAGGCGTAGGGCCACATAGATTGCTTTATGTAAACTATATTTGCTGGTGTAAATCTCAAATATTCTTTAACACTTGCACATATTGTATGAATGTTATTATTGTTTTGTTTTCACAATTCCATTTTTTACTTATCATGTTAATTGGTTGTGTATTCTACTCAGACATGAGCAAAATGTTTGTAATAGAACCAAAAAATACAAATTAATTGTGAGTATATCACATTAAGCCTATGAACTATTGAGTCTAGGTTGTCAGTCTGCTTAAATAAATAGCAGCGATATAAAATGGTAGCCAGGTCTCTCTTTTTTTGCGCTTATTGATATGTCCTACCTGGCGCCGGAGCTTGGACAAAACCACCCTTGTTTCACCATAGTTAGAGCGGGGCTTCCCCGCGAGGGTTAAGCATTAAAGTTGCTCATTCGTGAACCATTAACAAAGTCACACATACAGGCTACACCAAGCCTGTGAGAGAATGTCTGAAAAAGATACACTATCTTTCACTGAGACTCACATACAAAATCTAATCGCAGCACCGTCCCCTTTCTCGTCTATAACTCTCAGTACCACTGCTAAACAACATAATGAGACTGAGAAACTTATTCGCTTGAATAAAAAACACATTCGGACCGAACTTCACGGACATTTTTTGTTGGAACACCTGAAAGCAGGCACGATCCCTTGGGGCCTGCAGGTTAAGAATATACCAGTTATTTTTACAGAGGACCCAGAATACAAAAAGGGTTTTAGTTTTATTTCTACCAAGTGCAGTCGGGACCTCATGGTCCACACTATTGAAAGAGCCCAAAGAATCTGCCAAAAAGTGGCGGAAGAATTGGACACTCTCATCAAAGCAATACATGACAATCACACCGTCACAGAAGCAAACGCCTTGCTAGAAAAGATCGACAAAGAAATTCAGACCTTTAAGGACAACACTATAAATTTCAAAACAGCAAATTTCGAAAAGGATACAAAATCCTTCAATATAGAAACAGTCTACCCGTACCTAAAAGAAGACTATTACTCACAAGTTGAAGCACGCAGGGCTCTATCCCAGTATCAGGGGAGATCTAAGAATAGATTTCTCACCTTTTCGTAAACATGTTCCTCAGACTCTTCAGGAGATTTAGACCCGCGCGAAGGAACATCAAAAAGACAGAACTCTTTTTTAGAAAAGGGCGAGCTGAGAAACCGCGTAAAGTTTAAACCCCAACCACAGCCATGGGAAATGAGAACCCGGAGAAACTTCTACAAAACTTGAAAGAAACAACTATTGTTAATTTGTCATCTAAACAATTGACCAAACATGAAGAGTCCGTTTTAGAATTTGGAATTAAATTTGTACCAACTACAACAACAGACTTTGCTCATTTGAAAATAGAAGCATTAGAATTTTGCCGAAAAATACGGCTCAGAGCATTTTTTCATAACAAGGAGAGTACCAAAATCCTGAACCATCTGGATTAATGAACAAATCGAACTTCATACCACCATCACACTGCATTCCAAAGGAAATACTAGCCTATGAACAAGCAGTCCTATCATCGATCACGCAATTGGAAAAGAGCAAGTCATTCTTCAAAAGGAACATCACTAGGGAACAACAAGGAGCAATCAGAGATCTACAGAATGATGACACAATTGTGGTCAAACCCGCAGATAAAGGGGAGCCCTTGTCGTGTGGTCTAAAGATAAATATCTTGCAGAGGCAAATAGTCAAATATTCAATACAGAATGGTATAGACAACTAAAGGAAGATCCAACAACTCAAATAGGGAGTGAAATAACCATTAAGCTTAAATGGGGAGTGGAACAAGGAATCTTAGGCCAAAAGAATTTGAATTCTTGAACAAAATGAACTCGCGAATTCCAGTAATTTATTTTCTCCCAAAAATCCACAAGAATCTCCAGCAACCACCCAGGAGACCAATTGTATCGGGGTGTGATTCAGTACTGAAGCCGATAGCCAAATATGTGGATGTTTTTCTAAAACCATTTATGGATCAAGTGCCATCATACCTCAGAGATACCACTGACTTCATCAATAAAATTGAAAACCATCCATTCGACTCCAAACATCAATGGATGGTCTCATTTGATGTCAATTCACTATACACTCAGATTCCCCAAGACGAAGGACTAGAGTCAATTGAATTTTTTCTAGAAACACGGCTCAAACCACAGAGTTCCAACTGAATTTATATTGGATTTAGCTAGAATAGCTTTGAAAAAAAACTATTTTAAATTTGATGACATTTTCTTCATGCAGGTCAAGGGGACCGCCATGGGGTGTCCTTACGCTCCAGAGGTGGCAGTCCTCTTCATGGCCTTGTTTGAGGATCGGTTTATTTTCAACAATAACCCGTACAGTCAACATATACAATCATGGTACCGCTACATCGATGATGTCTGGTGTCTGTGGGGAGGCACAGAAGAGCAATTATTCACGTTCTTTGAATGGCTCAACAGGAGACATGTGGACATAAAGTTCAGCATGACAAAAAGTAAGACGCGTCTAACGTTTTTAGATGTTGAGATATTTGCGCAGGACCAAAAGTTAACCACTACATTACATCGTAAGCCCGCGGACAGAAATACAATCCTCCACTACCAAAGCTTCCATCCCCGAAGTCTCAAAGATAATCTACCTTATAGCCAACTATTAAGAATAAGGTGAAATTGTGCCAGGAAGGAAGACTTCGAAGTCCACGCAGAAGTATTGTGCGAACAACTGAAAACAAGAGGATACCCCAAGAAAATGCTCGAATATGCAACCAAGAGAGCATGGTATACACCACGGGAGGAATTACTGGTCAAAAAAACAAAAACACCCTTGGACAAATTGGTATGTGTGTCAACATATGGCCCACATACCAACACATTTCGGAAAGTTATCCTCAATAACTGGCATCTTCTCACTACACTAGAATGCCCGATGGAAAAACCGTTGTTTGCCCTGAAGAAAAATAAAAGTATCGGACAAAAGATCATATGTGCTGACCTGGGAGCATCAAGAGCAAAAACAGACATAAGATCACTATGGAACCTAAAACCCGTAGAAGGACACCACAAATGTGTCCATTGTATATCATGCTCTACTACGGTGGAAGGAAAAGAATTTGTATTTAACTCCATTAAATGGGCCCATAAAGAATTCACGAACTGTAAAACCAAAAACACAGTCTATGCAATTATGTGCCCATGTCCCAAATTGTACATCGGAAAAACCAACCAACAAATCAATCAAAGAATCAACCAACATCGTTCAAGAATAAAACAAAAAATACCAACAGCACCGATAGTACAACATTTCATTGATAAGAATCATTCAGAAAAAGATTTTGTCTGGACTTTACTTTCAGGAATCAAACCCTCATCTCGAGGTGGAAATGTTGAAACATCACTTTTAAAACGAGAGGCCTACTTAATACTGAAATTCAACTGCGTGACTGATGGGCTGAACGAAATGTCAGAACTACACCAATCACTGCGCTGAGTCCTCTGTAAAAATTCAACTTAAATCTATATTACTTATGTTCGCTTAAATAAGCAAGATTTTTCTACCAAGCAGGAGAGGGTATATCATGTTGTTTTCAAATGTATCAAAAACTACACACGCATTTAATTATGGCAAATATAATAGAACTCCATGTCCCATAATCCCTCAGGAGCAACTATAGTAATTACAGGAACTCCAATTCCCACAATTCCGTGAAAGAACTTCCTGTCAATGACTACATTTCAAACAGACACACTTCCTTCTCCACTCACTGAATCACACGACAGGAGGAACACTTTGAAACTCAGACGAAAAACCACAAGTAAGTGACTAAACAGGCATGAATTTCATACTAGAAGAAGCCTGTTTGCATTAATAGTCTAAATGAGGGTCCCATTTTTTCTTTTTAGCTCCCACGGAGCAAGTCTGCGATTGGAATAATACTTGCGCAGAGATGATACAGTTTCAAGTAAGTGTGTCCCGATTTCGGTGGACACAATGTATCTTACATGTGTCAGCTTCCTGCCGTTGTTTATGAAATACCTAAAACGTGCTTGATTCCCCTTTTTTAGATGAAGTGAGGTGAACACACGACGAACTTGAAGGCTTTTTTTAAAAAATGAAAAGCAAATGCCCGCTTTCAAGTAAGTTGCCTGCAATAAAAGATTCTTTCCACTGCAATTCCTTAAACAATGTGAATTCAGCGTCTTACTAAAATGAGGTGGTTCCCTCTGTTTACCCTCAGATCACGTATGCCAATAAGAAACAGAAAGCCATAGAGTTAGAAGATATATAACTGCAAAAACATTCAGCCCCCTCCTCGTCAAAACATCGTAAGTCAAAATTCTTCTTTGACTCCAGGACATGAAGTGTGAAACACACTTAATGTGATACTGACACTAGATGTTCAGCGCTTTTTCAGGTCCTAAAATTAAGAACACAGCATCAATAAGAAGCTTGAATGTTCTTGCTTGCAGCTTAAGGTATATTTCAAATTTAACACGCATGATTACCATGTAAAAAACGAGAAAGGCTTGTAATTTTAGGTAATCAGTTTCTTTACTGATTTTAATCAACAGGTTACACCGGGCCCCAGCCCTGATGAAAATCCCGTGACTCATCAACGGGATTGGAAACGCGTCGGCTTTTCCTCTTTTTTCCACAAAGGGTTTTCTAAAAAAAATTAAATTTCTCAGAGGAGGCTTTATTTACATAAACTAATCCCACAGAGTAAAACTATGCTACCCGTGTGGCAGCAATCCCTCAACTAGTGCCAAGGCGTAGGGCCACAGAGATTCCTTTATGTAAATTATATTTGCTGGTGTAAATCTCGAATATTCTTTAACACTTGCACATATTGTGTGAATGTTATTATTGTTTTGTTTTCACAATTCCATGTTTTACTTATCATGTTAATTGGTTGTGTATTCTACTCAGACATGAGCAAAATGTTTGTAATAGAACCAAAAAATACAAATTAATTGTGAGTATATCACATTAAGCCTATGAACTATTGAGTCTAGGTTGTCAGTCTGCTTAAATAAATAGCAGCGATATAAAATGGTAGCCAGGTCTCTCTTTTTTGCGCTTATTGATATGTCCTACCTGGCGCCGGAGCTTGGACAAAACCACCCTTGTTTCACCATAGTTAGAGCGGGGCTTCCCGCGAGGGTTAAGCATTAAAGTTGCTCATTCGTGAACCATTAACAAAGTCACACATACAGGCTACACCAAGCCTGTGAGAGAATGTCTGAAAAAGATACACTATCTTTCACTGAGACTCACATACAAAATCTAATCGCAGCACCGTCCCCTTTCTCGTCTATAACTCTCAGTACCACTGCTAAACAACATAATGAGACTGAGAAACTTATTCGCTTGAATAAAAACACATTCGGACCGAACTTCACGGACATTTTTGTTGGAACACCTGAAAGCAGGCACGATCCCTTGGGGCCTGCAGGTTAAGAATATACCAGTTATTTTTACAGAGGACCCAGAATACAAAAAGGGTTTTAGTTTTATTTCTACCAAGTGCAGTCGGGACCTCATGGTCCACACTATTGAAAGAGCCCAAAGAATCTGCCAAAAAGTGGCGGAAGAATTGGACACTCTCATCAAAGCAATACATGACAATCACACCGTCACAGAAGCAAACGCCTTGCTAGAAAAGATCGACAAAGAAATTCAGACCTTTAAGGACAACACTATAAATTTCAAAACAGCAAATTTCGAAAAGGATACAAAATCCTTCAATATAGAAACAGTCTACCCGTACCTAAAAGAAGACTATTACTCACAAGTTGAAGCACGCAGGGCTCTATCCCAGTATCAGGGAGATCTAAGAATAGATTTCTCACCTTTTCGTAAACATGTTCCTCAGACTCTTCAGGAGATTTAGACCCGCGCGAAGGAACATCAAAAAGACAGAACTCTTTTTTAGAAAAGGGCGAGCTGAGAAACCGCGTAAAGTTCAAACCCCAACCACAGCCATGGGAAATGAGAACCCGGAGAAACTTCTACAAAACTTGAAAGAAACAACTATTGTTAATTTGTCATCTAAACAATTGACCAAACATGAAGAGTCCGTTTTAGAATTTGGAATTCAATTTGTACCAACTACAACAACAGACTTTGCTCATTTGAAAATAGAAGCATTAGAATTTTGCCGAAAAATACGGCTCAGAGCATTTTTTCATAACAAGGAGAGTACCAAAAATCCTGAACCATCTGGATTAATGAACAAATCGAACTTCATACCACCATCACACTGCATTCCAAAGGAAATACTAGCCTATTAACAAGCAGTCCTATCATCGATCACGCAATTGGAAAAGAGCAAGTCATTCTTCAAAAGGAACATCACTAGGGAACAACAAGGAGCAATCAGAGATCTACAGAATGATGACACAATTGTGGTCAAACCCGCAGATAAAGGGGGAGCCCTTGTCGTGTGGTCTAAAGATAAATATCTTGCAGAGGCAAATAGTCAAATATTCAATACAGAATGGTATAGACAACTAAAGGAAGATCCAACAACTCAAATTTGCGCGTATTCATATGTCCTACCTGGCTCCGGAGCTTGGACAAAACCCCCCTTGTTTCACCACTTTTAGAATGTAGGCATTTTCTTATTTAAACATTCTGTGTGCCTCTGCCTGTTTGTGCATCGACTGTCTGGTTTTGGAATGACAGGAGCTGGGGATGTGCATTCACTGTAGACAGCCACTGGGGGGGTTGAGGAGTGCCTGGTCCTTCCTGGATGACCCAGAGCTGGGCTGAATAGACCTTGGCTGAATTTAGAGTAGTGGGAGGAGATTTCCTTGCACCTGAATAGGGCCTGTCTCCCTTGCACAATGCTTTCTCCACCCCCTGTGGTCATACTGCACCAGTGAGGATAGAACTGGTTTGGACTGGGCTCAGAGATCCTTGTACAAAGAGAACAAAGACATTTTATGGTATAAGTATTAGACCTAAAACCCCATAACTTTAGATTACTTCTGGACTCAAGAGGAACCTTTGCCAAGGAGAAGAGCTGGAGAGCTGTGAGGAGGAGTACTGCCCCTTTGCTGTGTGCTGTGTGGGGTTGGCCTGCAGTTTCTGTTTCTCCAAAGGAAAGGACAAAGACTGGAACTTTGCTTTGAACCTGCTTGAAGAAGATCTCCAAGGGCCTGTGTGTGCTGGCCTCCTGTTCTGAAGTCTCAGAGACACAAAGACTTCACCCCCAGCTCCCCTGAACTCTGCTGCTAAGAGTTCTGACCTGCCAGGAGGTGCCTGTTCCAGTTTTGGGCCTCTGGAAGTTGTGCTTGCTGCTGGGAGCTGGAAGAAATCCAAAGAACTGAAGAAACCGACGCATCGCTCTTCATGCGGCTGTTTTTCCAACGCAGCACCTTTGTATGAGAAGAATCTCCACGCATCGCCGCTCCACTGCCGAAACTGACGCAGCACCTGTCGCCGCTGCAAGAACCGGCTCATCAAGGGATCGTGGCTGAAGAAACCGACGCAGCGCTGCTCGACGACACCACATCGATCGCCGGCGCATCCTGGATTTCCACGCATCGTACCTGTGCGGCAAGTTTTCCCAACGCATCACCCGCAGACCAGAACCGTCTCAGAATCGACGCATCACTTCCCCCTACAGACCGGATTCGACGCATCACTTCTCGTGCGTGCAGCAGAGCTGTTGCATCGCCTCCCCATGTCGCACCTCCTTGTTTTTCTACGCTTCCCATCTCTTTGGTCTTGTTGAGTTTAGATAAAGATACTTTATTTTTCCTAAGCTAGTGTGTTGTCCATTTGTAGTGTTATCACTGTATTACTATGTGTTTTGAGTACAAATACTTTACACATTTCCTTTGGGATAAGTCTGTCTGCTCGTGCCAAGCTACCTAGGTGGTGAGCAGAGGTTATCTAAAGTGTGTATCCCCCTTACCCTGACTAGAAGCAAGGCCCCCTATTTGGACAAAGGTACCTACCTCTGCCAACTAGAGACCCCCATTTCTAACACTGGGATTTAGAAACTTTTTGACTCCAGGACCAGGGTGAACCCTCCAAGCCAATCTGACCAAAATGCATTACCACTGGGGTTAAGATCCAGGTTTCTCCCACTCAGAGCTTGTCAGCAGCAGCAAATCGGATTCAGTAGGACCTTGCAGAGACAGTATACAGCTTCGTAGACCTGAAAAAATTTGAGCTCCAAAAAAAGTGACTAAGTGTGAATGAAGAATTCTTGACCAGGCAATGGTGCCAAAAGTATCTGACCAATAAGGAACTTTTCCTGGACAGAAAATTCACATTTCTCCCACTTAAAACTTTCCTGCTAAAAACCAACGGCTTCACCAAGACTTTGTCTGATAGCTAGCCAACCTTATGGAGAGCTCCTCGTCTACAGCCCGCTACCTTGCCTGGTGGAAATCTTTAGATTTCCATTTTTAAGACTAAGTCCCAAGGGAAATCTTCCAATCATTTCTAACATGGTCCCTGCATCTGACCTGCGCTAAATCATGGTCAGCCTCAAATCCCGCCTAGGTACCACTGTACCATGATTAGTTGACAGAAGCCGGCGCTTAATGCTTTTTGGAACTATTTTTATTTAAAACTTTGAAAATTCATATCTTTGGTACCCTCATTTGATTTTTGTCATTTTGGTGTCATTTTATTAATTAAAACGTACTCTAGTTTTCCAAATTGGTTTGTGATTTTTCTTGTACTATGCTTTGACTTTATTACTGTTTTGCTACTGCATAAATATTTTACACATTGCCATATGTTAAGCCTCTCAGCTATGTACCATAGCTACCTAGTTGAGCTTCATTTAATTCAGTGACTTTAGTGTTTCACCTTGACAAAGATTGTGGTTGTTGCTTAAGGTGTGCTGTCACTCCCCCCCCCCCTTAAATAACAACCCAATTTCCTATAGGAACACAAATGGGCCCCATAAGATCAATTATGGTGGCCAGAATGGTGTTTAGGCAGAATATCGGAACCAAAAATAAGGTGAGACAAAATATTGTGTTAAGAATATTGAGGACAAAAATATTGTAAAAGTAAGTTTCTCTAGGTAAGTAAGCTCCACATATATGTATCTTGATGATATATATACCTTTATGATACATAGATGTGGAGTTAAGAACAGTAAATCTATACTTACCTTTTTGCACTTACCTTCTCGATATTTTGGTTCTCAATATTTTTAACACAATATTCTGTCCACATGATATTTTTGGTTCCGATAATGTGTCTACGATCCACCAAGAACAGTACCCGGCTTGTCCTCACCAATTGTTATCTACAAGGATCTTCCACTCCTTTTTATATTTTTTTTGTTGTCACATTCACTGACACTCCTACTTTCATATCTTCCAATGTTTTCCTTTGTTTCTTCTTTCCTAAGCCTCTACTTTTCTTCTTGTCCGTTTATTTATCATTCATCTTTTCTTCCTTTTTCAGACTTCCACACATCAAAAGTATCCTTCACTATCTTTCTAATTGCAACTATCACTTGCTCATCTATATATCACTTCTATTTCTCTTTTTCTCGTCTAACCTCTTTTTTCCTGTTTCTCCTCCATTCCTAGCCTCTATGGGGCATATTCTCAAGGACTCATCGCCGATTTAGCGGCACTCTACCGCCACGAAAGTGGCGACAGATTTATCGCCCCATTCACAAGCCTGCGCTAACAGCCCATATCGTCAGTTTTCCTGCGATAGCTGCCTCTAAAAACATCGCCAAGGCTGACAGCGACACCTAACGCTAATCATATGCAGAGTAGGCGTTCCCGTGCAAAAACTCACGATAACACCACTTCGCGATATTCACAACGACCAGCCAGATCGGCGATGCAGGCCTAAAACATGCGATAAGGCGCGTTAGCAGCAGGAACTTAAGACCTGCTTTTTCCTGGTCTTAAGTAGGACGAAAACCTGCAGTAGAAAGGGAGCCCAGCCCAGAGCCACATCTGAAGACAAACACATGCCATGGAGCTACTAAGCATGCAGTTTGGAGACCCAAGAGGGCCACAACACCCACCGCCACCACCACCAGGACCACCCCCACCCCCCGGACCACCCCCCCGGACTACCACCGAGGCAGCACAGAACAAGACAGCGGACCTTCCGAAAATGCACCAGCCTCAGAGACTTAACGCCAGAGGAAGTCATTGCCCACTACAGGCTCAAAAGGACAACCATCCTCCGCATCCTGACCCACATTGCCCACAGGCTGACGGTACCAACACAGCGGACAACCAACATCTCTCCGCAGACAAAGCTGCTGGCTGTGCTGCACTTGTTGGCCTCTGGTACCTTCCAACCAACAACTGCCAGAATCGGAGGAGTCTCACAGCCAGCCCTATCAAAGTTCCTCACACCTGTCTTGGATGCCATCATCAGCTTGATACCCCAGCACCTTCACTTCCCCCACACTGCGCAGGAACAGCTGGGGACCAAGCAAGGCTTCTACGCCATAGCTGGCTTCCTGCACGTGTTGGGGGCAATTGACTGCACACATGTCCTACTTGTGCCCCCTGCTGACACTGCACACAATTACCGCAACAGAAAGCACACGCATTCCATAAATGTGCAGGCAATAGTGGACCACCGGGGACTGTTCACCAATGTCGTCGCAAACTTCCCAGGCAGTGTGCATGATTCCTACATCTTCTGACAGTCCATCATCAACCAGCGCTTTCAGGATGGCACCTATGGAAATGGACTGCTCGTTGGTAAGTACCAACGGAACACACCACACACCTCAACTCCACAATCATACAACTCACAACTGTGGGAATGCATACGTAACAAAATCACATACAACATGCCAACCAACATGCCCACCTACCAGACACGACAACACAAGTAACTGTGGTAACAGGGGCCAGACATGTAGACAAACCACCCACAAAGGCATAGCCCCTCTGCCACACAATTGCAGTATGTGGGGAGAGGTGGGAACCAAGAATGTGCGAAGGAGGCAAGTGACCCATGAATAAGAATGTACACAATGTGAAGTGTGGCGGTGATGTGCCAGACTGTCATGAGTATGCAGAGCACAGACATGTCCATGTGGACATATACAGCTGGTGTGTGTAGTGTCATGGACAGTGGACGCAACCATGTTACCTCAGGCAGTGGTGAAGACCTCGGACATGTAGCTATGTCGCCCCCCCTGTAAGCGTAAGCGTAGTGGGCTGGAACGGCGTACCGCAGTCCAGCGTAGGAGTGTGAATAAATAGCCGGGGGCTCTGGGCGCGGTTCACTTCCGGGATGACCACCAAAGTAACTACTGCATGTGTCTCTGTGTCCGCCATATCCTGACCATACGCCTACACACACGTGGCTGTCACCTTCATTGGCCAAATTAACACCGGTGACGAGGAGCCTACGTCACACGCCACCTGGCGCACAACTCATCATCACCTGCAGGGGCGTATCTGCCAGGGCGGTGCCCCTCACCCTGCCACGAGGCCGCCGCAGTGACCGGTGGTGCCTGTGTGCCTGCTGCACCCCAGCCCGCTGGTCCCCAGACCCATCCGGCGCCCAGCGGTGATTGCCCGCTTCTGCGCACCCAGGCCTCACTGCTCACCTGCCGCCACCGGCGTGTCTCCAAGAGGGCCCACCACGTTCTGGTGCAATCTTCAGGGCCGAGGCCTGCGAGCTTGGCAGCCTCCTCAGCCTATCGCTGGCTTCCGCGCAACAAGCCCGATGCGCACCCTGCGGCATCGCACCGCGGAGTTCTGTGTGTGCTGACTGCTCCCTTCAGCCTCCACTGTGGTCCAGCAGGCTAACAGACAAATCCTTTCCAGTCCGGCCCTCCAGGCGCACTGCATCATCGCAGCTGCACACCCGCTCAGCTCATCAGGTGCCACTACCTCAGTGCACTGCAAGTCACCGTCCAGCCTCCAGGCCACAACATCATCGCAGGCTGCACACCCGCTCAGCTCTTCAGGTGCCACTACCTCAGTGCACTGCAAGTCACCATCCAGCCTCCAGGCCACAACATCATCGCAGGCTGCACACCCGCTCAGCTCTTCAGATGCCACTACCTCAGCGCACTGCAAGTCACCGTCCAGCCTCCAGGCCACAGCATCATCGCAGGCTGCACACCCACTCAGCTCTTCAGGTGGGCCTACCTCAGTGCACCGCAAGTCATCGCCACATGGTGGTAGGCCCCTGCCGGACGCAGTGCCTCAGGTGCCACTAACTCAGTGCACCACAAGTCATCGTCCCGTGGGGCTACCCCACAAGTCCGCCTCCAGCAGCCAACAGCATGTCCCCGGTAATGCCACTGGAGCCCCTCACAGTCACAGGGCCACCCCCGTCCCAGGCAGGCCTCTGGAAAGCCTGGGTGGAACATCTGGAGATGAACTCCAAAGCGCACAACATCCAGCGCCACGGCGGCGACGCATGCGTAGGCGTGTGAGGAGTGTGAAGAAATGGCCCAGGGCTCTGGGCTTGGTGCAGTCCTGGGCTCTGGGCGTGGTTCAGTTTCGGGCTCTGGGCGTGGTTCAGTTCCGGGCTGGCCACAAAAGTAACTATGGCGTGTGTCTCTGTTGTGGTGTCTGCGCCACCCGGCCCTTAATCGACAAACTTGCAATGTAGCATGCACCCGAATGGATGAATAAAGGAGCGCAAGACAGCTCGGGGTCTTGGCTCATACATGCCAACTGTTGTGTGTGTACCTTCATTGCTGCAGCATAAACCAAAGGCCTAGCCTCAATCGCAGTGCGAGTTCAGCCAGGCCTGAACTCCACATCTGTGTCCACCCTATCCTTACCATAGGCCCACACACACGTGGCCGCCCACCTTCAATGACCAACATTACAGTGTTGTTGACATGCTTGCGGACATGCGCAGACAGGCATGACAATGGTGTGCAGTAGGAGTGCAAGTGATGCAACCGCGCAGCGCACACAGGTGAATAGGATCGGGGGGAGGGAGGAGCAGCTGTGAGGCTACGTAATACACATTGACCCCGCACATTCGCCAGAAGCAATACATGGCAAACATGAATCCCAAAGTCACACAAGTCACACACCCCAAAACTTGTAAGTCTGCCAACACGGCATGCAGAACCACCAGTTTACACTAATCTCACTTACCTCTCACAGGTGATCAAGGATATGCACTCTTCCCGTGGATGATGACACCCCTCCGAGCACAGAACACCCCGGCCCAGAGGCAGTACAATGTGGCCCACAAATGCACCAGGGGCATTGTTGAGCACACATTTGGTGTGTTAAAGTCACGTTTCAGGTGCCTGGACATCACAGGTGGAAGACTCCTGTACAGCCCAGAAATAGTGTGCAAGATGATCATTGCATGTTGTGTATTGCACAACATATATGTACGCACCAATGCCCCATGGATCCAAGTGCCAGATGCACCGGACGATGATGAGGCAGGTGGACCACACCCCACTGCAGCTGCAGCAGGAATAGCCCGAAGGAATACAATCATTGACAATTTCTTCGCATGAGCACGTCACATTGTGACAGTCCTTAGCAATCATGGAACAGTACGAAATGACCACATGAACAGCATGTGCAAAACAATTCATTGCAACACACATTCCCTGTGTGCATGTCAGTCCTCTGCATTAGCACATCACTCTGACAGGTGCAAGTGCAACATTAAGTGCTAACAATCTCACAAATAGCAAATAGATGATGGGTATGTCACCTCTGTACAGAGAGCCTGTTCAGGGTGTCACGTATTCGGAATGCCATCACAGGGTGTCAAATGTAGTACATAATCCCACTCATCAGCGTATCACATGTGTACAAAAACATGACATGAAGGCTGTCATTGGTGTTCAAAAAAAGACAACAGGCTGTCATTTGGGGTCAAATATGAAATTGCGGGTGTCATTTGGGGTCAAATATGAAATTGCGGGTGTCATTTGGGGTCAAATATGAACCACCCTGATGCAGAGATGCACCCTGTGACTCAAGTCCCACAACATGAGCAACATGGACATAAGGGGGATGGGGCACAGTGAACACCTCAGCAACATGGGAGATGCACACCAGCCAAAAAGCTAGCAGGAATACCTTGCGTAGAACACACCAAGGTGTCCCCTGGACATATGTGCCATGTACAGATCACATGTGTACATGGACGTCATCCATCAATAGTAGTGAACAGTGTCAGCTAATAGGTGCAAGGTGAGAAGTCACGCGCCTCCTCACAGCTACCTGTACCCATCACTGTCAGACTGAAGCAAAACAACACTGCTACATCAGAGCATGCAAATTTTAACGTGAGGGCACGTACATGGCTGGTAAGGGTTCAACCGTGCCGGAAGGCGAAGCAGTGACATCTCCCCCCCAATCCACATCACATTTCCAGGATGCAAGCAGATTACAAACTAACATTAGGGATGAAAGCTCCTTTGTCTGGACTGGAAGGCGGTGGCACATCTGCACCTCCGAGCTTGGAATTGCAGGCGCCCGGCACCCCCTGAGAGATACCATAGCAGCTGATGACGACTCCCACACTACGCACAGCGGTAACCAAAGACCAACGTATACACACCCCACACACAGAAGTCCTTGCTCGCAGTTCTCTTGCATGGAATGACCTTCACACTTACGCACAGACCATCCCAGGAGTCCAACCGCTGCACACTCAAACAAATCATTGCTTCGAGCTGTGGTATCCACATAACTTTGACTTTGACTTTTTTACAGACAGCCCTATTTCCTACATTGGCGTGGGGCTAAGTTGGGAAATTCCGAGATTGTTGTTTAGGAGCAACGAGGCCACAGCTAGTTCACACATTCCCAGTCATCACACTGCCTATCTGGGTCATGGTCAAACATGCGCATTGATATCGGTTCCCAGGGAGTACCTTTTTTTGGAATCACTGCCCCTATATTCATCCAACTTTCATGCTTGCTTGATCATTGACAAGACACATCTGTGTGAATTAGAATGTTTTAATCACATTCGGTGGAGTGTTGAAGCTGGACCTGTACATGGCCATGCAAACCCCACTTGACGTTGTTGCCCCGTGGAGGGCCAGCCAGAGTCCTTTAGGGATTGACAAGTTCATCGGAAGAGGAAGAGTGCAGTCCACAGTCTGATTGCTGTGTCATTGGTAACCAAAACAAATATGGCAGTCCATGTCGAGGGCCAAGGTGAGTGTTGCAGAGTGTCCCGGGGGACAGTGGAAGGTGTTGTTCCAGGACATGATGCAGAGGGCAGAACAAAGCTGAAACAGGCCATATGGCGGAGATGAATGCTACCGCTTCCTTCTTACCTCAAAGGCAGTATCATCCACATCATCGTCCTCTGATGTGTGATGTGACTCACATGTGGGTGGTGTTGTTGTGTCAGCAGCACTGTATGGCACTGACACATCAGGGGCCGGAGGTGGAATGTCTGCCGCACTGTGTGGCAGTGACACATCAGGGGCCGGAGGTGGATTGTCTGCCGCACTGTGAGTCACTGACACGTCAGAGGGCGGAGATGTGGATGGAGTAGTAGCAGCAGCATTCATCTGCGCCAGGCCTTGTGGCAGCAATGCCATGATGAGGATCTGCAGGGAATGGAAGATCCCAGCTACATCTCGCTGGTGTGCAGCCGTGGCAGCCATTCTTTCCGCCTGCATCCGCTCCATGTTCTCCATGACCCTCCGCATGCATCCCAACTCCTGGCTGTCATCGCTGGAACCACTCAGACTGGACAGTTGTTTTTGTCTCAGAGACATGACTCCAGCGATGTCAGCCATGGCTTGTTGGAGAGCATGGAGCGGACTGTGGGTGTCCGTTAGGGACTGTAAGTGGTCTCTGATGGGACTTAGACCCCCACGTATGGCATCTAGTTTGGCTGCCATGAGGTCGAACCCCACCCGCACCGATCAGCCATCTCCTTCTGGCCCTCTAACACACGGCGTTGAAATGCCATGTGTTGGTCGTGGGGGTCCTGGGAGACAGCCGTGGTGGGGGGTGCTTCCTGCTGTGTGGTCTGTGCAGGGGGTGGGGTCTCCTCGATGCAGCTGGGCTGCCCTGCTCCTGGGGGTGGGGTGCTGAGGGTGTCCATGAGCTGTTGGAGGGCTTCGGTGTTGATGGTGTGGAGGTCCTCTTCATCATCAGTGAAGAAATGTATGGTCTGCTCTGCAGGAGGTGTTGATTCTCGCTCTGCAATGTGAAGGGGAGATGCAGTTTAACAGTGTGTTCCATGTATGTTCACGCATTGGACAAGTTTACAAACAGACTGCATGACAATGTACATTGTGACTATTTGGGAGGAGATGCCTATTTGATGCGGGACAGTGGACATTTCTACACCATCAGGGATGTGGGGTTGTACTTGTACATTATCATCTCACAGTTTCCTGCTATGCCAAATGTGATTGGCCAGTTTCTACACACAAGCGGCAGCAGTTGTGTCCTCTGTTCTGTTGTGAAAGTCTTGCAGTCTGTACCACATTGTTGTCAATGTTGATGTGCTCTGTTTCTTATGTGTGTGCGCTGCATTGTGGGAGAGTCGCCCCTGCAGCTCTGATTTTGCTGGCCCTTATCACTTTCAGGCGGTGTCCCTTTCACTTCTGTGCTTATGAAGTGCTGAGATGTTGCAGACTTGGGTAAATTGGGCTCTTGGTGGGAGTTGGGACTCTTGGGCATGGTTTGTCCGCATATGTCTTGTTGACATCAGGGGTTGTTTGTGCATGTGGATGTGTCAGTGTGTGACCTGCTCCTTTACGGATATGGTCCACACTCAGCCACCTCAGTGTCGTGGCATGCACCATGTCATGATAATTGGACTGCAGCCATGCTAATCGTCATGCAGTGTCACTTGCATTGTCAGTGTGGCTCACGGACCCGCAGCTTTGCTGGGTTCAGCACATGTGCATGGGTTTGTTGTGAGATTAGTGATGTGTGGTGAGGGCCCCCTCTGGGCACACTGTCAACGGGGGCCTACTTGCTGTTTCTGTGTGCTGCAGTGTGCCATGGAGATCAGGGACATGATCCAGAGTAATTGTGGGTGTGCACTGTGCTATACTTAATTGTGCATGTGTGCCATTGTGCCCATCTCCCCCATCCCTCCAGTCCCTGGTCGTTACTCACCCTGTTGCTGTTGGGTCAGGTCATGTTGAGCAGTATCTGGTCCCCCGACTCCTGCCACGGTCTCCCCACTGATGACTGTGGACACCATTTCCTCCATCTCATCCAGCTCCTGCTGTGGCACTGGACTCCCACCTCCAGTCTGCATTGCTGCCTTCTGGTTGTTGGCGACTTTCAGCTTGGTTTTGCGCTTCACATCATTCCAGCGCTTCTTGCAGTCGTCCACTTCCCTTCTCTTCACTCCGACTGCATTCACCTTGGCCAAGATGGACTGCCATATTGCATTTTTAGTTGCCAATGACACAGTGGAGGTGATGAACAGTTGTTGGTGGTGTTCTATCACCTCCGTAATCAGGATCTTGTTTTCCTGCGGACTGAATCGCTGGTTCCTCTTCTTCTTCTCCTTGCCCTTCTCCTTGCCCGAGGTCCCTGGCTGGTCTTCTGGGGGGTTTGTGGGGTTCTGGTTGGCCTCTGAACTTGCTCCAGCTTCCTCCATGGTGCTTCTCATTAGTTTGTGGGTTTTTTGGCAGTTTTTATGGTGGTTTTTCCCGCCTGACGTTGGAATAGCAAGCCTGGCGCTGCTTATCACTGATGTTTTTATCGCAGTTGGGCCCATCGCAACTTTTTTCACGTTCGAGTTTCCTTGTTTATCGTCATCACGGTAATTTTTACGCGGACATTTGAAGCGTTATCGGTATACTATCGCCTGTTGCCGGCGTGTTGAGAATACGCCGTTAACACAGCGTTAGTTTCCCGCGATAGACGGCGTTATGTAAAGTTGCGTTAACCTAGGTTGGCGACAATTATTGCACGTTCTTGAGAATATGCCCCTATGTCTTTTATTCTTTTGTACACCTTTCTCAATTGTTTTTCTCTTGATAAACCTGAACGTGTTAGAACAAATAAAATATTTTATATTTTGTAATTGCCCAACTTGCTGGTTGCAGGCTTGAAATCTCAGCTGCTCGATTCAGACTTTCATCATTTCCACAACCGGATAAAGATTCAAGGCTGAATGGGCACTCAGCCTGTGACCTTTGTGGTCAAACTCAGATCCATGCGATGGATGCACTGGTCCACTGTGCTTGCAAACCAACATTTGAATAGCCAACATTTTCATCAGAGCTGGAAGGACCTTCAAATGTATTGATACTGGTGGCATATTTGTTATTCCAGCATCCACAGCAACAACCCCCCCACATACAACTAACAAAAGTAATTGTGCATACTAGACACAACTTGATTATTTAAAAACAAGTATACATTGTTTTTAAAGCATAAAACCTATACATTTGCAAGTGTGTGTATTAGGTATAAACCGTGATTATACCAGTTGCAAATTCTTAAGCAGATCTTATATTTGCAGTTCATCCACTCAGGCAATCAAAATGTATTCGGCAAAAAAGTGCATCACATAAGAATTTCAAACACACATTGTAATTAAGAATAAAATCAAAAAGTAAAAATTGTCTGAAAATCTCACGTTAGTTAAATCAAAACCAGTCCAAAAAAGTTACTGCTAACTCTATAAAATACAGGGAAATAAAGATCATAACAAAGTCTAAACAGGCACTGGTTGAACATCTTTTTTCTAAGAATTAATGAAGATCTGATAAAGCTAATAACAGCATAGCAACCTTTGCTGCCTTGTGAATAGGGCCCCCTTCACGCAGTTTTTAGCATGAAGGGGGCTTGCAGTGGGTGTTGCGGTGGGCATTCCACCGCAACACCAATTGAGTTTGACGCTACCTCCTATTCACAAGGGTAAGCGTAAATAGGAGGTAGCGCCAAACTTAAGACCAGGAAAAATCTGGTCTTAAGGTGGCGAAACGAGGAGAAATGCTTTATTTCTCCTCGTTTCTGCTTTTTCCATGTGTGCTGCCTTGTGCAGCACACATGGAAAAAGCAAAATGCCAAGGTATGTTTATGTACAGGAAGGTGCCCCTTCCTGTACATAAACAAACCTTTTTTTAAAATGCCATTTTGTAACTTACATGTGTGCTGCATGAAGCAGACCACATGTAAGTTACAAAATGGCATTTTAGGTTTGTTTATGTACAGGGAGGGACACCTTCCTGTACATAAACAAACCTCCCTGCTCTCAGACACCCTTGCACTCTGGTACAAGGGTGCCTGCGTTGGCGTTAAGTCGTGAGACTTAGCGCCATTGCAGGGGGAAACGCCAGGCTGCACCATATCCTTGGTAATATGGTGCAGCCTTGCGTCTCCGAAGTGGCGATGAGACTCGTTAAGCCAAGGAGGCTAACGCCTCCCACCGCCACTTCCTAGATAATATGTCCCTCAGTTTCAGCAGGGGCCACCATTTATGTTGTGAATCAAAGTGTATTCCAAGATACTTAAAGCTGCCTACTCTAACAACGGGGTACCGTCTACTTGGAGAACTTTCGTTTTGGTACTTGTGCATCCGCAGACCACGGTAAAGTGCTTTGAACGGTTTACCTTTAAATCCAATGAGGCCATAAACTCATAAAATGTGTCCATCAGTCTCACTAGGGCATTTGCGGTACTCGCTCAGAGGACCATGTCACCTGTGTATAGAAGGGGAGGAATATAGCAGCTACCCACATTCTGACTGCCAGGACTATTTTGTAATAAATACCCTTCTAACCCATTAATATAAATTAATAATAAAAACAGAGCTAAAATGCAGGCTTTGTGAACTCCCTGACTACTACTTAGTGGTGTTGTGCATTCCCCCCTTGTTCCATACCAAATTTTGGTCGTGGTATCCCAATGAAGCCGGTGTAATAGGGGACCAGTGCTTGGCAGTTCGGGCTGGACTTTTCCCATGAGGCACTGGGTCAAGACTGATTTGCATATAGCTGTGTCTGAACTGGGGTGGCGAAGTGAGCTAAAGAACGATGATGGATTCAACCCAGATCTGTGACTGGGGGTGAGTGTCTGAAAAGTTTCAGCGCTCCATCCATCATCTCCTTGTGTTTACTTTTAGAAAGTAGGCATGTTCTTCCTTTCCCATTCTGTGTGCTTCTCCCTGTTTGCGTATTCACCATCTGGTTTTGGAGTGACAGGAGCTGGGGATGTGCATTCACTCTAGACAGTCACAAAGGGGGGTTGAGGTGTGTCCTGCCTTGCCTGGGTGACTCATAGCCAGGCTGAATAGACCTTGTCTGCATTTAAAGTGGTAGGAGGAGTTTCACTAGCACCTGGATAGGCTGTGTCTCATTTGCACAATGCTGTCTTTCCCTCCTGCGGTCAAGCTGGACCAGGGAGGTCAGAACTGGCTTGTACTGTGCTCAGGGACCATGAAGCAAAGACTACAATGAGAAATTGTGGAATAAGTATTGGACCTAAAACCCCAGGACTTTAAATCACTTCTTGAAACAAGAGGACCCTGCCAAGAAGAAGAGTGGAAGAGCTGTGTGAAGAGTGCTATCCTTTCTGTTGTGTGGGGGGCAGGTTTGCCTGCAGTTGCTGCTTCTATCTGTGGGCAGAGGAAAAGGACTGACTATTTTTGCCCTGCTGTGGTATCCTGCTTGAGATGATCTTTAAGGGCTTGTGTGTGCTTGCCTCCTGTTGTAAGTTTCAGGGAAATCAAAGACTTCAAAAGATCCTTGCTGGATCAAAAAGAACCTGCCTAGAAGAAGAGCTGAAGAGCTGTGTGAGGAGCACTACCCCTTGATGTGTGTGGGTTGGGCTGGCCTACAGTTGGTGTTTCTGTCTGGCACAGAGGAAGGACAGGACTGTTCTTTCAGACTTTGCAAGACTGGGCAGGGTGAGCGTTGTTTTCCTAAAAAAAAGCATGTATTGAGCCCTTGATTTCTCCATAATGGCTGAAGAACGCTTAATTCCTGGCCTTTAAATGGTCCCTGAACAGCGCTTGCTGAGCGCTTCATCTTGGCTTAACAAGTGTGTGCTCGCTGCTTGATGGAGGGATCACTCCGTAGTGAGCACGCAGAGAACCTGCCCTGCACCGTGAGGGATGTGGTACCCGGGGTAGAGGGAGAGCATGTGGAGTGCTACCCTGTTCCCCCTTGTGGTAGCATGGCCAAAGAGAAGTACGGCTTTGGCTGCTGGCAGCAACCTGAAACGCAGATGGAGCCACACTTGACTAGTTGCTGCAGCAACAATGGATGTCACCAGTGATTTCAGCGTCACCTTCCTACAACAATGCTTTGCCGGGTAACCCTAGAGCAGGTCAGGCACAGAAGACCCTGTCAGCCAGGCTCCGCCCCCAGACATCGCTGGGTGAATCCGGCCCGGTGTCCCACAAGCTGCTAGAGCAGATCCCCATGGATGCAAGGACTGCTCTCCCCACCCCAGGAGCCAGGCGGCTGAGTCAGGCCCAGCCCCGGCGTGTCTGGTAGCCACCCCCCTCTCCTTCGCAGGCATCTCTGCAGTCGTCAAGGAGGCCAGGGGGCCTGGGTTGCCCCACTCTGCACCTTGGCCTCCTGGTATCAAGCAACAACTTTGGCAATAGCTACACCACACATTCGCGGGAAGCTACAGGGGACTCATACTAACACTGAAGACCCAGCAAGGCCCCCGACCCTATTGAAAAATACCTGGGCATTCAAACTTACCGATTCCTTTGATTCATATGTGCCCCAGATGGCCTGAATGAGTTCACTGCTTCTGTGTCCCGAGAGGCTGAAAATCACTCATCCTCAAGTGCTCGTGGCTGCACCAAGAAAATTACTGCATTTCATATAGCAGGCGTGCAGGAGCTCGTGCTGCCTACGCTTTGAGCTGGAACACATTCTTTACAATGAAGCCCTAATATTGACCATAACCTTGCTAATAGGAGGGCCGCAGTCCATGGTCCTTGATCGTGCTGATATGTTTAGGAGGGTAGGATGTGAGTTATGTACCCCTAATGTTATTAGATGATTCATGTGTTCCCCTCATTACCTGCTGCATTACCTGCCCTGAATGTGTTGACATGTTGTTTTTGCCTTGCTTTGTTAGGATAACGAGCATCATTTCAGATTTACCTTGCATGTACAGTGACGAGGTTTTTATGATGTGTGCAACTTATAAGTCTTTACTTTATTGCACTAACTGTGATGTTATGACAATTGCCTAGTTGGCAAAGTGATTTATGATTTATGCGATTGTGGTCTATGTGTTATATACAATATATGAGATATTTTTTATACTACTGTGTGAAGTCTTTTTGTGGTGTATTTATTGTGTCACTGGTGTGAGTGTGTGCTGCGCAAATGCTTTGCACATTGCCTCTGGGATAAGCCTGACTGCTCAGCCAAGCTACCAAGGGGGTGAGCAGGGGTTATCATGGGTGTGTAACTCCCTTTCCCTGACTAGAGTGGTGGGTTCTGCCTGGCTTAGGTGCATATCCTAGCCAACCAGAAGCCCCATTTCTAACACTGCTCAACTGCATGCAGAAGATAACCCCACCACAGTTCAAGGTGAAAGGGCAGCATGTGGCTAGGAAGTCGTTCTGCAGCCTTTTTGCAAAGAATACTTGGATATATCGATTAATAATTACAAGTTGCAGTAGGGATATCACAGAGGACTGCATACCTATATGACAGCTGACATAACTGGAAAATCTATAAACATGCAAGCAATATCTATATTTTATCTTGTGTTGATGCCCCAGTAGCACAGTGCTGCTGGTGAGAAAGAGTGTGGAGCATTGGCAAATGCATCTACCTTTCAGTGTTTCATGTGAAGGATGAATAATATGAATGCATTCATGTTCAGCCCATTTATAATATCACATGGCTAACATTGCAATAGTGCAACAATATGGTTAACAGGCACAGGCCAATTTTTTCCCCAACCTTATATTTTCGTAATGCATGAATAAATGACGAATAATTTTAGGAGCACAACAATTCTGCCAATATAAAAGAGCTGTAAGAGTTTGATTAGAACGATATGGAAGGGGTGAATAGTCACATCTTCAAGAGCTTGAAGATGGGACGGCTGTCTTGAGCACGAAGATTGAGGGTGGGGGAAATAAGTTCCATGTATTATTAGTCAGAAAAGACAATACAAACCCTTGGAACCAGGTGAAATAAAATATCCTTCAGCGTAACGGCTGTGAGCCATTTGCAACAGAGGTAAACCTTTCCTCTTTCCTCGAATATTTTAGGCAAAAGGAAAACGGTTTGTTGATCTTTGACTTGAAGGATAAAGAAATGTAAAGTATTAGAAGCCTCTAACTGCAGAAGACGGAACCTGGGTGGGCGGGGAGGGGGGGGAGGAGGTGGTGAATCACAATCTGTACCCACTTTTATGTGAAAACGCATTGCAATATTATAATCGCAGATTTAAAATGCACGTTTTGAGTGGAACGTCGTAGCACTCGGTGTACACACAATCATGCAAGCCAAGAGTCTGGAGTTGCATAACATTCTGCATCAGTAAGTGTTACCATTCACATCTTAGGGGGATATTCACAAGAACGTGCGATAAACATCGCCAAAATAGGTTAACGCAAGTTTTCATATCGCCGTCTATCGCGGGAAAATAACTCTGTGTTAACGTCGTATTTTCAACACGGCGGTAACATCCGATAGACTCCCGATAACGCGTCAAATGTCTGCGATAACATTACCGGGACGGCGATGAAAATCTAAACCCAAATGCGAAAAAAGTTGCGATGGGCCCAACCGCGATAAGACAATCAGCGAAAAGCAGCGCCAGGCCTGCAATTCACACACGTCAGGCGGGAAAAACGACTACAAAAGCAGAAAAAAAAACATAAACAAAAAACAAACTACAGCAAAGCACAATGGAGGCAGCCGGAGCAGGTACAGAGGACGGCCAGAACCCCACAAGCCCCCTGGAGGAGCAGCCTGGGACCTCGGGGACAGGGAAGGGCAAGGACAAGAAGAAGAGGAAGACACAGTTCAATCCGCAGGAAAACAGGATCCTGATCAGGGAGGTGATAGAACACCATCAACAACTGTTCGTCACCTCCACTGTGTCATTAGCAACAAAAAATGGAACATGGCAGTCCATCGTGGACAAGGTGAATGCAGTCGGAGTGCTGAGGAGGACAATGGACGAGGTCAAGAGGCGCTGGAATGATGTGAAGCGCCAGACCAAGCAGAAACTCACCAACAACCAGAAGGCAGCAATGCAGACTGGAGGTGGGAGTCCAGCGCCACAGGAGGAGCTGGATGAGATGGAGGAAATGGTGTCCACAGTCATCAGTGGGGAGACGGTGGCAGGAGTTGGGGGTCCGGACACTGCTCAACATGATCCTACACAACAGCAACAGGGTGAGTAACGACCAGGGACTGGGGGGACAGGGGAGATGGGCACAGTGGCACACATTCACAATCAAGCGGAGCACAGTGCACACCCACAATGACTCTGGATCATGCCCCTGATCCCATTGGCACACAGCAGCACACATAGCAACAGCACGTAGGCCCCCAACGACTATGTGCCCAGAGGAGGCCCGTCCACACATCACTTATCTCACAACCAACCCATGCACATGTGCTGAACCCAGCAAAGCTGCGGGTCCGTGAGCCACACTGACAATGCAAGTGACACTGCATGATGATTAGCATGGCTGCAGTCCGATCATCATGACATGGTGCACGCCACCACACTGAGGTGGCTGAGTGTGGACCACATCCGTAAAGGAGCAGGTCAACCTCTGACACATCCACCTGCACAAACAACCCCTGACGTCAACAACACATCTGCGGACAAACCATGCCCCAGAGTCCCAACTCCCACCAAGACCCAAATTCACCCAAGTCTGCAACATCTCAGCATTGTATGGGCACAGAAGTCAAAGGCACACAGCCTGAAAGGGACAAGGGGCAGCAAAATCAGAGCTGCAGGGGCGACTCTCCCAAAATGCAGCACACACACATGACATTCAGAGTACAGCAGCAGCATTGACAACAATGTGGTACAAATTGCAGCACGTTTACAACAGGACAGAGGACACAACAGGTGCCGCTTGTGTGTAGAAACTGGCCAATCACATTGGGCATAGCAGGGAAATGTGAGATGTCAATTTACAAGTACAAACACATATCCATGATGTTGTCGAAATGTCCACTGTCCCGCATCAAATAGGCAGCTCCTCCTAAACAGTCACAATGTACATTGTCATGCAGTCTGTATGTGAACTTGTACAATGCGTCAACATACAGGTGAACACAATGTAATACTGCATCTCCCCTTCACATTACAGAGGGAGCATCAACACCTCCTGCAGAGCAGCCCCAACAACTCTTCACTGATGACAATGAGGACATCCCCAACATCGACAGCGAAGCCCTCCAAGTCCTCATTGACAGCTTCGGCACCCCACCTCCAGGAGCAGGGCAGCCCAGCTGCATCGAGGAGACCCCACCCCCTGCACAGACCACACAGCAGGAAGCACCTACCACCCCAGCTGTCTCCCAGGACCCCCACGAACAACACATGGCCATCCAACGCCGTGTGTTAGAGGTTCAGGAGAAGATGGCTGATCAGGTGTGGTGGGATTCGACCTCATGGCAGCCAAACTTGATGCCATACATGGATGTCTGATTCCCATCAGGAACCCCTTACAGTCCCTAACGGACACCTACAGTCCACTCCATGCTCTCCAACGATCCATGGCTGACATCGCTGGAGTCATGATACTGAGACAAGAACAACTGTCCACTCAGAGTGGCTCCAGCGATGTCAGCCGGGAGTTGGGACATATGCGGGGGCTCATGGAGAACATGGAGCGGATGCAGGCGGAAAGAATGGCTGCCACAGCTGAACACCAGCGAGATGTGGCTGGGACCTTCCATGCCCTGCAGCACATCGTCATGGCATTGCTGCCTCAAGGCCTGGTGCAGATGAATGCTGCTGCTGCTTCTACATCCACATCTCGTCCCCCTGATGTGTCAGTGCCTCACAGTGCGGCAGGCAATCCACCTCCGGCCCCTGATGTGTCAGTGGCACACAGTGCGGCAGGCAATCCACCTCTGGCCCCTGATGTGTCAGAGGCACACAGTGCGGCCGACATTCCACCACCACCCATGTGTGAGGCACATGTGACATCAGAGGACGAAGATGCGGGTGAATCAACCTTACTGGTAAGGAGGAGGCAGTAGCATTTATCTGTGCCAAATGGCCTGTTTCTGCTTGGTTCTGCCCTTTGCATCATCACCTTCCACTGTCCCCCGATACACTCTGCGACCCTCACCTTGGACCTCGACATGGACTGCCATATTCTGTTTGGTTACCAATGACACAGCGATCAGACTGCAGACTGAACTCTTCCTCTTCCGATGTACTTGTCATTCTCTGAAGGACTCTGGCTGGCCCTCCACGGGCCAATATTGTGAAGTGGGGTTTGCATGGCCCTGTACTGCTCCAGCTGCAACACTCCACTGGATGTGAAGTAAACATTCAGAATCGCCCAGATGTGTCATGTCTTTGATCATTCAAGTATGAAAGTATGGATGTATGTAGGGTCAGTGATTCCCCCTTACGTCCATGTTGCTCATGTCGTGGGACTTGAATCACAGGGTGCAACATTGCTGATTGCGGTCCGTGTGGCGTAGACACTACAACAGAGACACAAGTATCAGTTACTTCCTTGTCCAGCCCAGAACTGAAGCACGCCCAGAGCCCCGGGGTCATTGTTCCCACCCCTATGCTGGCCTGGCATACGCCAGACCACTCCGCTTACGCTCAGAGGGGGGGACGACAAAGCTACATGTCCCAGGTCTTCCCTGTAGTGATCTGCTGATCACTGGTCTAGTTGTCAGCATGCCACAGCCACTCCTTGAGGGCTGGTTAACACCCACACCCATTCAGCACAGGTGTCACAGGACATGTGACCCTGCCAATAAAAGGGGCCTAGCACATCACATTCCCCACTGCCGGAGATGACATGATGGCGTCTGCACCACGTGGCTCAATCATGAAGGGTCCATGACTTGTGGCGCATGGAGTTAGTGGCACCTGAGGGCCTGCGTCCGGCACGGGCCGTGGCGATGACTTGCGTTGCACTGAGTTAGTGGCACCCGCTGCACTGCGGCTGGCAGGGGCCTACCGGCACGGGGCAATGACTTTCGTTGCACAGGGTTAGTGGCACCCGCTGCACTGCGGCTGGCAGGGGCCTACCGGCACGTGACGATGACTTGCGTAGCACAGGGTTAGTGGCACATGAAGAGCTGAGCGGGTGTGCAGCCTGCGACGATGCGTAGACTTCGATACGCCGTCCTGCAAATCAAGATTCGATTTGAATTGAGGGCCCTGCTGGAGCGCAGTGTACGCCGAAGGCAGCAGTCAGCACACACATGACTCCACGGTGCGGTGCCGCAGGGTGCGCTGGGGGCCTGTGGATGGAATCCAGCGATCGGCTGAGGAGGTTGCACCAGCATGTGGTGGGCCCTCTTGGAGACACGCCGGTGGCGGCAGCTGAGCATTGAGGCCTGGGTGTGCAGGGGTGGCCAGTCATCGCTGGGCGGCGGACCGGTCTGGGGACCAGGGCTGGGGTGCAGCAGGCGCACAGGATCGCGCAGGCACCACCGGTCACGGCAGCGGCCTCGTGGCTGGGTGGGGGGTGCAGCCCTGGCAAACACGACCCTGCATGCGATGACATGATGTGTGCGTGAAGGTTTGGGACGTAGCCACCTCGTCTCCAGTGTGAATCTGCCCTTTGAAGGTGGTCGGCCACGTGTGTGTAGGCCTATGGCAGGTTATGGCGGGGATTGAGACACACATAGTAGTCACTTTGGTGGTGGATTTGTGATGTGTGCATTCCCACAGTTGAGAGTTGTAGGATTGTGGAGTTGAGGTGTGTGGTGTGTTCAGTTGGTACTTGCCGATGGGCAGTACATTACCATTGGTGCCATCCTCAAAGTGCTGGTTGGTGGCGGACTTGCGGACATGTGGGAATCATGCACACTGCCTGGGGAGTTGGCGACGACATTGGTGGACAGGCCACGGTGGTCCACTTTTGTCTGCACATTGATGGCATGGGTGTGGTTGCTGTTGCAGTGATTGTGTGTAGTGTCGGCAGGGGGCACAAGTCGTACATGTGTGCTGTGAATTGCCCCCAACACGTGTGTGACGCCAGCTATGGCGTAGTTCCCTTGCGTGGTCTCAAGATGTTCCTGCGCAGTGTGGGGGAAGTGAGGGGCAGGGGTATCGAGCTGACACACACCGTGATGCTTTCAGGTAGGATGAGTCCTGCATGATGTGACCTTAACAGCAGTTCGTGTGGTCGTTACCTTCCTTTTCATTCCTACGATGGTTACGTCCACATGAACTTCTGTTACGGTCTTCTCATGCATGATTTATCATGCCTGTGAGCATTCCGGTTTGTCCAAGTGCAGTACACTGTACCAGATTAGGCATGTGACTATACGGAAGTTTGACCATTGTCACCATTTCTCCCACAGGTTTCTGAAGACACGTTGCCCTGTTGAAGTTCCCCGTTGGGAATGGAATGCGTTGGCTAAGCTTTTCGTTTTGTTTGTTTGTGTATTTGTAATAAAGTTCTGTTTTTACACTAATGTTGACTACTGGATTTCATGACCTGGCGCACCCACATTTCGGTTACTACGATCTTGGGTCTGGGGCACAGAGGCGTCTAGCACGGCTGGCATTGGGGTTGGTTGCGCAGGTACACTACGAATTGGAACTATCATGTGGTGCGGATACAGGGGCCCCCGTTGCTTTTGTGGACATGCATCCATGACATGTGTGAGGGAGTTTGATGGGGCTGGCTGTGAGACTCCTCCGACTCTGGCAGTTTTTGGTTGGAAGGTCCCAGGGGCCAACAGGTGCAGCACAGCCAGCAGCTTTGTCTGCGGGGGGATGTTGGTTGTCCGCTGTGTTGGTACCGTCAGCCTGTGGGCAATGTGTGTCAGGATGCGGAGGATGGTTGTCCTTTTGAGCCTGTGTTGGCCAATGGCTTCCTCTGGTGAGTCTCTGGGTCTGGTGCGTTTTAGGGTTGTACGCTGTCCTGCGCTGCCTAGGTGGTAATCCGGGGGGGGGGGGTGGTCCGGGGAGGGGGCCTGGGAGTGGTGGCGGTGGGTGTTGTGGCCCTCTTGGTTCTCCGAGCTATGTGGCTCTGGGCTGGGCTCCCTTTCATACTGCAGGTAGTCGTCCTGCTTAACACCAGCAAAAGGCAGGTGTTAAATCCCTGCTGCTAACGCGCCTTATCGCTTGTTCTTGGTTCGCATTCGCATCGCAGATCTGACTGGTCGTTGAGAATCTCGCGAAGTGGTGTTTTCGTGTGTTTTTGCATGGGAACGCCTACTCTGCATATCATTAGCGTTAGTTGTCGCACTCATCCGTGGCAATGTTTTTTGCGGTTGCTATTGCAGGAAAACTGGCGATGTCGGCAGTTTGCACCTGCTTGTGAATGGGGCGATAAATCTATTGCCACTTTTGCGGCGCTAAAGTGCCAATAAATTGGCGATAAGTCCTTGTGAATATGCCCCTTATTTTTTTTTTGCGAATCTGGCTCACCTCAACCTTTTTTGGCCTTGGGAACATTTGGTGATTTCCTCCTTTGAAGGTCAGAAAAAATGCCACTTCCGGGGTATGAATGGAAATTGGAGCACAGACAAAATTGTGTGGTGCTGGGTGGGGGGGGGAGGGGGTTGTTTGAGGCGAGCCATTTCATCCTGGGGAAAAATATTTTTCATGGTGAATGAAGAAATAAAATTTGTTTAACGTTCAGTTGACGTTTTGTCATGCAATATTGTATTTTTGGTAAATATATGCATGTTGACATGCCTCCAGATCTGAGTGCATGTGAATTCAAACATGTTTTCCGGGGCCTTTATTATAAGAAGTACCCCGGGGCCCAATGGGAGTGTAAGTCCACTTGATGCTTTCTCTGGACACTTAAGTAATACAGAAAGGTTTGCAGACTCTTTTGCAACCCCTTTTGTAACGCAAATAGCTCTGGGCCACATGCAACGCTGGCCATATCCTAAATGGATGGTTAATAATTTGCATTGGTCATTGCCCCTTTCAAATGAGGAAAACTCTTTGCCTCAGCACACGCGGTATTATGGACGCATATGCAGAGGCAAAGAGACCTTCAGGAGGCTTATTGATTGTGCGCCACAAAGATGTGCCTAAGTAATGCTGCTAGAACAGACGTCCCCTAAAAAGGAAGACTGATGGCACAATCCTTCTGTGTTACCGCAACCAGGATCTGGAACTCATTACCTCCAAATCTACACACAATCACCTCCCTGGTGGCTTTCAAAGCGGATCTCAAATCCCTTCTCCTGCAATGATACTTCAGCTAAGATACTGCAATCAACATATTGGCAAAAACATTTATACTGACTCATTACTTTCACTGCTGTATATACCTCCTACACATTCTGTTTTATGTAATGATATACCATGTTGTATTCTCAACCTTTGCAACAATTTATAGTAGTGTCTGTTCATCTTAAATCTTCTGTAACTTCCATTTAAAAAAATATTTCTCTTTTAAAGCGCTCTAACAACTTTGGGAATGTTCATGCTATATAAATATGCATTAATAAGTAAATTAAATAAATAAGTCAATGCGCCCACCCAAGGGCGTTCATTTGACAGGGAATAAAGAGGGCCACATTGATCCTCCAAAGATACCCCTGCAAGTGGGTGCAGTCCCTGCACCTGTCTACGGTCCTTTTTTCACTCATGTTCTGGCCCCAGGGCAGCTCATTATCAGAAAATAGAGTTTTCTTCGCACTACCACCCCACTTGCCCCTCCCATGACATTCAATATTACCAATCCACCCACAATGGGGAGATGATGGAAACTGAGATGTTGCAGATGAAAAGGAAAACTCTCCTGCTATGTGGAAGTGGGACTAAGGTGGTCTTAGTTGGTGTTCCTTGCTCTTCATACAGTAAGCTTCAGCCAACTTGCCACCAGAAGTGGGCACATGATCCTCCAGGGTGGCAAGTTGGGTGGAAAACAATATAAGAGGCACTAGCCATCAGCTGGGCAGCAGAGACTGGTGTAGCATGTCTGTAATGCAGCCATGGGACTGGGTGGTCTCCCTGCTTATGGTCAGTCTGGTGTTGGGGTTAAGGGTTCAGATGTGACTGACAGACAGTTGTGGGAACAGGTACTCAGATGGCTTCTAACTTTGGCTGTATTTCTTGGAGAAGGGGGCACTGGCCTGCCTGAGATGGCCTCAACCAAGTTTCCATGCTCCTGGCTGTTTGTATTGTGGGAAAGGGGGAGTCAGTTTCCAGTAAAGCTTCTTGCGCAGCATTAGTTTTTTTTTTTGCCTGGGACCTGGAGGCATGGTGAGGAGAGTGATCTAAGAAGAAGAGAGGGTGGGAGGGACTTATTTGACATTCTCAAAGGGTGGTGGACTCGTCAGACTCCTCTGATCAATATGTAGGGGGACCGGTCACCAGCCTGATCGTTGCTACTGAGCCTGAATCACTCCACATAACACAGAGGTTGAAGCAGTTGTGGTAGAGGTCATCAATTTAAAAATAAAGTCCTCGATCTATCAGGCTGCTTATCTAGTAGTAGGAAAAAGCTAATGCCGATGAAGGGCTGCAGTCCATGATGTTCTTTTTCTAACACTAATACACAAACCAGATGTTAGACTTGACAGCTTTGGGGTGGTCTTCCCCTTAACCTTTTGCCTACCTCCTCCATTTTTCTGACCTCGTTTTTGCTGGCTTTAGGACTTTGAGCACTTTGCCACTTCTAACCAGTGCTAAAGTGTTGTGCTCTCTCCCGTAAACATCGTAATATTGGCTCAGCTCCAATTGGCATATTTAATTTACTTATACATCCCAACTAAACTACACTACATGCCATTTCGTCCTGGCAAGATAAACCTCTTGGCAGTCCTCAACCTTCCCTTCTTATACCTACAGGTCACCCCTAAGGTAGGCCCTGGGTAGCTCAGAGGGCAAGGTACAATGTAGCTAAAAGGCAGGACATGTACTTTTAAGTTTTACATGTCCTGGTATTGAGAATCTCCCAAATACATTTTTCACTACAGCAGGGTCTATCTTTCACATAGGATACCTTTGGGATTACCTTATTACATCTTGTAAGTGCAATACCCAATTGTGACGAGGTAGACTTTTCAAGTTTGGTGACTCTGGATTCACAATTTAAAATCACAACTTATTATGAAGTTGAATTTTAAATTATAGTTCTGTAAATGCCATTTTCTTACTTTAGCCGTTTGGTGCCTGCTGCCTGTCTCTGTTCAGTCAGGGGTGGCTGACAGTTGGGCTTTGAGTATTCCCTCTAGACAGCCACACACAAAGGGAGCTTAGGTGAGACTAGATGGGCCATCTGGGAGATAGGAGGGAGAAGCTGGGCACACCCTCACACTTACACCTGAATAGGCTGTGTCCTGTCCACACACAAAGAGCTGCATGCCCCCCTGTAGTGATTCTGTATCCAGGGCAGGAAGGGAGGACCTCTGTGCATTTTAAGCACCTTTCTTTGAAATCTCCCCACTTCAAAGGAACAACTCTGTACGCGTCCTGGACCTCTGACACCACCACTTCAGTACACTTCTGGACCTGTGACCACCCTGCCAGGAAGAAGAACTGATGTGCAGCTGAAGGAATGCTACTCTGCTGGACTGCTGCTTTGCTAGACTCCTGCATTGATGTGCTGCCCTGCTGCCTGCTGTTCCCCTGCCTGGGTGAGAAGGACTGGACCTGCATCACTTGAACCCAGAGGGACTCCTAGGGCTTGCTGACTTGCTTCCTGATCTGAAGTCTCAGGGACATAAAAGACTTCCCAATCTTCTGCTGCTGCACCTAGACTCTGCCTTCTGTGACTCTGCCCTGCCAAGTGGTGCCACCCCAGTCCTGGACCCTTAGACCTAGGTGCTTGCTTCAACAAGATCCACACTTTCTCTCCAGAACCAGCGCATTGGTGTTGTTGTATGGGTTGGAACCAGAGCATTGCCCCTGTGTTGTGGCCAAAACCTGTGCATCACCTCTGCTGTGAGGATTGACGGCGATGCATTGCTTTTGGAACCAGAATTGCACGACGCTCACCCCAGCTTGATTATTTGCATCTCCGACAACGACAGCCTCGCTGACGATGCCGAGAACTTCACATCACAGTTCCTGTGCTCCTCAGCGCCAACACATCACCGCTATTGCGTGGACCAGATCGAGTGCATCGCTGTCACTGCAAGAATCGAAGACGCATCACTTCAACTTCACCCCACATTTTCTTCGACGACGACGCAGCTTGAATTAAGGTACTTTTGTTCAGCGGGGCGTAACTGGGTCCCTGTATCCAGCCCGTGCTTCATCTCAGTCGGCCTCAACTTTTGACTTTGACCCAGTCCGGCCGAACAAGATATCACAAATAGGTGCATATTGCTTCTAAGCGCTATTTTTCAATTTATTCTTTAAAAATTCATATCTCGACTTCTACTTACTGGATTTTTGTCATTTTGGTCCTATTTTAATCATAAAAATTTTCTTTATTTTTTAACCTGGTGCAGAGTCTTTTTGTTGTGTTTTCATTGTGTACCTTTTTGAAATGTTTCACAAATACTTTAGACATTACCTCTTAAGTTATGCCTGACTGCTCTGTGCCAAGCTACCAGAGGGTGAGCACATGAACATATAGGGTGTGTGGTGACTTAACTTGGCTAGGATTGTGGTTCCTTCTTGGACAGGGTGCACACCTCTGCTAGCCAGAAACCCAAATGTTTAACACCAGACACAAGCCAAAATGGAAGGACAGAATAACTTCAATAAAAACAGAAGTCCAGACACCAAAGAACCAGTCACAGCAAACCAGGGATCTCTACTGTCCTACTGCCAGCAGAGATTCTAGAATGCATTTAGAAAGACTACTAGTACAAGGGAAAACCTAAAAGAGAATGATACATTAATGTAATGAAGAAAAAGCATGGAACAATATGTGGTGGAAAGGAAATGCAGAAAAAGGAGTAATGGTGTGGCATGACAAGACCAAATGATGCAAGACGGAGGATGTAACACTCATTGACTTTGGGGTCGAGCAGGGTAAATATTTATTTTTTCAAGTTAAGATCCATTTAAGATATCCACATTATGCCTCCCCTGTTAGGGTGTGAGAATGCTTGGCCCTTATGGTACTGTAGGTCTTCAGTGGCATCTGGCCTATGGACATGGAATCCCAGCAGATACTCAATCTATGATTCTTAGATCATTCACTGTGAGATAGGTGCACATTGGTGACATTCATTCTGTGTATTATCTTTGGTGTCATGGGATGTGCAAAGAATGGCAGGTTGTTCTTCACAGAGATTACATGATGTCCTCGGAACTGGCATGATTCTGGATTTCCTCAGTATAGCAGTTATCATGCAGTCCTACCTAGGATATGTTCCTATAAGCATACTTTTCCTGCTGCTATGGCTATGCAAGCCACCTCATCCTTTGTCAAAACAAATACAGTTTTCAGTCCGATTTTTTCATGTGACAGCCTAATGTATATTGAAATCTTTTTTAACTTTCAACCACATATTTATACTAAAACACAAAAATGCATTGTTTTGTTGGTTGGAAGCCTGAGACTGAAAACTTTGTCTGTGAGGCTTTGAAGTGCGTTAATCACTCTAGATTTTAGGGTGACCTTGTTCCATCTCCTTACCTCGTGGGTTGCTTTAGGTGCTAGTGACAGTGTCTCTTGTTTAATATTGTCTTCACAAGATTGGGAAGCTGTGGAAACATTGAGCTCAGAAGAGTAATCAGAGAACTGAAGGATCATAAGTGCCCAAAAGCCAGGCTAGGAGCAATTACTAAAGATAAGTGAATGAAACAAACTTACTAGTTTCTCTATTTAATTCCTTTTGTGCTCTTCTCATGAGAAAGCAGTGCACCTGCAGCATTATCAGTATTTCAGTTTATGTCACATGTATTTTGTTTGATGTGTCTATGAAGAAACCCTCTGAATAGTAAGCGTAAAGCGGGGGATGGCATTTAATGCTCAACTGCAAATTGCTTTTGTAGCAAATGGTTTCCACCAATTTAGTCCACCAGCATTTCTTTAAATGGTGAGATAATGTTTGTACTTTTATTATGAGTAAGTCTCCTTACCTGAGTCTCGCTCTTGATAACCTCCCGGTATTTGGACTGAGAGTGCCAACTGCCAGTGTCCACCGATTAAGATAAGGCTGCTGCTGCGCAGTTAGAGTAAGAGGCACATGGCTGGTTAAACGGGAATATGTGAGAACACATGTGTGCACATGTCGTTAAGATGCACAAGTGAGACTACCATCGTATCTAGCGCCAAATGAATGCACAGGTAGCCTGCTGCAGAAGGGAGTCTTCAAGGATTGGAAGCGACCTGGGGTTGGTTTAGGCCTTATAAAATGAGTGGGCATTTACAGTGTAGGTCTGTACTTACTGGAACATCTGTAGGGTTTTCACTTCATTATGCACGTAGGCAAAGTCTGCAAAGTGCAGTTTCTCTCCATGTGGGATATTGGGTTACTGTTTGGGGGGGATGACACCCTATTCAAGCAGCAACCACAATTTCTGTCTGGGTGAAACACAAGCCAATCTCAAATTAGCCAAATTAATGTCCTTAACCTTCTGGTAGCTTGGCACAAAAGCAGTCAGGCTTAACTTAGAGGCAAGGTGTAAAGTATTTATGCAGCACTTTAAACAGTAATAGAGTGAAAACACAACACAAGAAAACTCCCACCTCAAATTGGAAAAATACATTAAAATGTAATATATTATTTGAGACCAAAATGACAAAAATTCAATCAGTAGACCTAGAGTTATGCAATTTTAAAGATTTCAAGTAAGGAAAGCACCTAAAAGTAGAAAGCACCACTCACGGTTATCTGGTTGTGTAAGACCAGATGAAAGTCACAAGTTCAAGCCAACCACGAAGGAGCACGGGCTGCATACATGGACAAGGTTAGTTCTGCTAAAAGAGTTACCTTAAAAGTCCAGCACGAAATGTGCAGTTTGCGGTGGAAGGAGCCGGGAGCACCAGAGAGAGAGAGAGTCATGGGTGGGTGAAGAGCAGTCCGGGTGTCGCAGATGGTCATCGCTGTAGTGCGAAGATACTGTTGAGTGTAATGAATGGTGGTTGCTGGAGCTTCATGGTGGCGGTCACTGCAAGCATTGACACTGTAGCACAAAGTGAAGATCTCACGCTTCACGCTGCTGAGCATTGTTGGTGGTCGCTGTTGCACAAAGAGTCAGATTCGTCGGAACTTCGTGCTGGTGGGCGGCAAGATAGCCCAAGAAATCTCCTTTTCTTTAGAGAGGAGCTTAACTGATGCCACACAAAGAGTACAGGACCTGAGGGGAACTGCTTGGGGGTCCGGAACTCACTATAGCAGAGGGCAGCAGGGCTCAGGATGGTCTAGTTGCAGGTCCAGGCAGAAGGTCAGCTGGGCAGTTGCAGGGAGCTTTTGGAGCTTGTTATATACCTGTTGCTCAAAACAGGAGGTCAGTCAGCTGACCCTTGGAGTGGCATCACCCTGGGATGCGAGGGTGAAGATCCAGTCTTCCTTTTAAGCAAGCAGGGCAGCAGGCAGTAGAGCAGCAGAGTAGCAGGGCAGCTGAATAACAGTCCTTTTTGCAGCAAAGCAGCACAGCAGTCTGTCTTCTGTAGTATCCACAGGTCAACAAATGTATTGAAGAGTTGGGTCTGAGGGTCCATTGTTTATACAATTGCTTTCACCCCAAGAGTTGTTTGGAATTGCTTGCCTCCCTGCCGTGGCCCCAGCTTGTCTGTGGTCACAATAGACAAGTGTCAAACCCTTTGTTTGTGAGTGTGCTCAGGCAGAGCCTTAGTGATGTGCAAGTGTGGAGGTGACAGCTCCTCCCTCTCATCAAGTTAGAGATGGCCCATCCTACCAACGCCTATGCTCCTTTGTCTCACCATCTGAGAGCAGTACACAAAGACTAACTGCCAGCTACACCTAGTCATGTGACCAAGGACACAGGCTGCAGGCACCAAATGGGTTAAACAAGAAAATGCCAGCTTTCTAAAAGTGGCATTTTCAGAATTGTGACTTAAAATCTTACTTTACCATGCAAGAGGATTTTAAATTACAATTCTTTAGACACCAAACTCAACATTCCCTACCTGATCCCTACCTGATCCCAATTGAAAACTATCACTTATTAAGTGTAATAAGTTAACCCAATATTATTCTGTTGGAGAGGCAGGCCTTGCAGTAGTGAAAAACAAATGTTGAAGTTTTTACTCCAGTATATGTCCAGCCTTTTAAACACACTGCATCTCTGCCCTATGGGTTGTTTAAGGCCTATTCCAGGGGTGATTTGTATGCATTAAAAAAGAAGGTTTAGTCTTGGCAAAAAGGTTTATTTTGCCAGGTTAAAATGGCAGTTTAAATCTGCACATGCAGGCTGCAATTGCAGATCTGAGACATGTTTAAATGGCTACTTAAGTGAGTGGCACACTCAGTGCTGCAGGACCCTTAGTAGCATTTAATTTAGAGGGCCTGGGTACATGCAGTGCCACTTTACTAGGGACTTGCAAGTACATTAAATGTGCCAATTATGTGTGTACCAATGTTACCATGTTTTATAGAGAGAGCACATGCACTTTAGCACTGGTTAGCAGTGGTAAAGTGCACAGAGTCCTAAAAGCCAACACAAATAGGTTCAGAAACAAGAGGTTGAAGGCAGAAAGTTTGAGGCTATTGGAGATGACCGCGCAAAAAGGCCCAGGTCCAACATGAACCCCCTCTAGCCAGATTTGACTTTTCAGTACTTTGATGGGCTTCCCTGCTTAGGCAATAGAACATGGATGAAGGCCCTGTTATGCAGGGGCCCTTGTCAGTCCTACACCTCTCAGAATTCAGTTGGATCCCTCTGTTTAAACTCTCCTGAGCCACTGGACTGACCCATGGGGAACCCTTCTCCTCACTTGTGGACCCTATCTGTGAAGCACATAACCTTAACACAGGTGAATTCCAGTAGGCAGGCAGCCCCACCATGGCCACCAATGTGATGTGGTCATTCCACTCCTTGGATCAGAATTCTGTCCCAAACCCAAGGAAAATTTCCCCATAAGAACAGCAACCAACAGATGTCACTGACAGCTGTCAGTGTCAAGAGCCATGCCCCGGACCATCGAAGGCCAGATGGAAGCTCCAGGTGGGAACATTGGTTAGGCCTCTTTCCCAACCAATGGCAATGAGTTCCCTATGGGCTCCTGAGGATTCTCAGAACTTTGAGGGGTCAACAGCTCCTAGTGTTAGGCACCCCACTTCCACCCTTTCTCCAGCCAGTTCCAGGGTGGTATCTTGAGACTGACTTTTCAGCGCAGGGTCTGTACCTTGACACTGATCATTAGACAGGGGTTAGTCCTCCCTTTCTGCCCCTACATTTGGGTTGCTGTACCCTCTGCTTGGTAGAGGTATGCCTAGACAACTGAACTGTCAGGGCGCTCTGGATGGCCACCCCTCCCAGCTCCCTGACACTAGGGGCAACACCTTCGCCTGAATGCAGTCTATGGACATCTGGGGACTAACTATGTCCCTCCTCTAGGTCACCTTCCCACCCCACTCCAGGGATACCAGGGCATGGGGTAGAAATAGTTCTGCTCCTGGTCTGAGCTACCCTACACACCTGGCTGGTGTATTGCTCTGAAAAAGCTAGCCTTTCCACAATCATGGTCTGGCTTCCACCCTCCTGCTCTCTGGAACGGCACTCCTGCAAGATGTGATGTGTTAAACAAATGGATGCAAATCAAATCTGTGTGGATGGGATATTTGTCCACACAGAAGGCTGTGTCCAGTAGTGAAAATTTAGCTCAAATACAGGTCAGTTCACTGTAAGTGTGTTGTATTTTAGGTGGCTGGTAGGAGAGCATGCGCCATTCACTATTCATCCTTGTGGTTGGTGATCGAAGTGTGCCTACGATCAGTTAAAACTCTGGGTCTGGTAATATACAATATATCACGCAAAGTACGTCCGGCTATACAGCAGGGTAAACGGGAGAGGAGGGTGTAGTGTCAGTGGGAGAAGGAGAAGGAGAAAAAAAAGAAAAAGAGCGAAAGGGAGAAAATCCTTTCAGGACAAAAACCCTCACTCACCGGTAGGTGACATGCTTCATCATATGGGTTCCCTCCTCACACCGAGGTGTGAGCTACGACCAGTGTTCCCAGTAAGGTGCAGGCGCGCGCGCACCTCTGTTCCACGAGCGAGCAGTGCTGTGTGTGCAGCACGCACCCACAGCACATCCCGGGAGAGCATTTGCGCCGCCGCTTTTAAAACACGAGTGGCGCAAAAAATGGTAATTTCCTGGTTGCGAGAAGCCTGTGCAAGCAGTGGCTCCTGCACTTGCTGCATTTCCTTCTTAATGAAGCGCGGCTGGGGGCTGTTTGTGGGCCTTTGTGAAAATATTTGTTAATTGCAGCACCGTCATGCACTGCAATTAACATAAATATTTTCACAATGGCTCACAATCAGCCCATAGCCGCGCTGCTTTAAGAGAAGAAGTGCAGCAAGTCCAAAAGCACGACATGTGCTTTACACTTCGTTCTTTTGGACTTGATGCATGTCTTTTCTTAATGGAGCGCATGACAGTGCTGCAATTAACAGGAAGACTTTCACAAATGCATACAATCAGCCGGCAGCCGCGCTTCTATTAAGAAAAGAAATGCAGCAAGCCCAAAAGCACAACGGGTAAAGCACACGTCGTGCTTTTGGACTTGATGCATGTCTTTTCAATCGAGTATGAATGGTAGACCACTGCATCTAGGAACCATCTATCTGCTGCCTACTTTTGGTGGCAGAATTCGCCCTTTGATATAGAGCAAAAAATAGTGCTGAAACCGATTGGTTTCATTGGGACATTCACCTGTGATGGAAACAGCAAAACTTACCTGCATCATTCATACACGGCCAGAAATCAGGTAACTATCACCATTTAAAGGAATTTAAACAGGACTAGATTTAAAAAGAGGCGTTCCTTGCTTACACCATTATGGAAACTGTAAAGTTAGCATTAGGATTGACTTAAGAAAGTAAGGATTGATTTTAGACAGGAGCCAGGATTCCTAAAATTGGCCATGTAATCATGAAAACTGAAATAGGCCATGTGTTCTTGAAAACATAACTGAAAGAGAGTATGCAATTGTGAAAATGGTCGTAAATAGGCCATGTGATTAAGAATAGATTCCTAAAATAGGTCTCTTCAGCACGAAAATGTTCCTAAAATATGCCATGTGATCATGAGCCATTGGAATCGTTCATGATGTATATTACACCAAATACAAAAATTAATTGAGATAATAAGATTACCAAAAGATGAAAAGATCAAATAACACAACAGCAGTGAGATCAAACAAATATATATTTAGACCTTTTTAGTAATAATGATGTAAAAAAAAACAATGAAGTCTTGCCTTGTGATGGATTCAAATTTATTTTTTGTTGTTGTTTTTAATAGAATGAATTTGTGCATAAAATCTTCATGTTAGCCTCCAATCGGTGGCCAATTGGGCAAGCATTAGCTACACAATCCTCAGCTGTGGGCTGGAGTCACTTCCCTAGGACGTCCTGGGGGTGGTCAGTTCTACTACGACTGCAAACTTGGGCCAAGTACACCCCTTTAGCCATTGACTCTCCAGAGTAGAAATAGCAAGCAGTCACAGGCTTCTCAGGGAGCTAGGGTGCTTAAATCATGGCATAACAATCGTATATGTAGGCTCTGGTGCAAATTCCTCCTTAGTTCAATTGTAGCACTCGGGTATTTAACAAGTCCCCTTTTCAACACAGTCTCAGCACAGCACAGTCCTCAGAGTCCTTTCCCTGGCAGCCGGAGGGCACCTTTACCATGTGCCTCTCCTTGACCCCACCTCTGAGAAGGGACATGCCGGTTCAAGGTATGACCATTTTCCCGCAGAGTGTCACAGCAGAGGCTGCAGTCTGACATCCTAGCTATGCTAGATTTGACTTGAACCGTGATCAACAACTTTCATTCTCAGGTCCAAGCTGCTGCCCACCAGTCCAACTGAAGCCTGCCACGATCTACACAGCGACTTCGAACACATCAAGATATAACAGAAGAAGTCAGTGCTGCAGCCAGGGTGGTTAGGCCTGAATCGAGTCCTGCTCACAACCACGACTGCTGTACAGTGCCAGTTCCTTCTTGCCTGGATGCATGCATCACACTGCAACCAGGCCATAAAACTGAAAGACGCCAGACCAGCTGTCTGAAGCACTCTAGCTCCTTCAAGCACAATGCATGTACAATGTCATAATGCAGCACCTCCTTCTGCCCAGGGCCATGGATAGTAAGTCTGGTAGTAGCTTCCTAATCGCAATGTGTACTGCAAGGATTGGTTTGCGAAGTTCAAAACCATAGCATTTAAATGGGATAAAGGGAGTGTGATGTGCCTATCCCCAAATGCACTGAACCATCCCTTTTTCAGTCTTTATTCAAATGTAAATATCATGAACACTCTTTCCTTCTAGTGTGCTGTTCAGTCTAAATATCACTGCTAGTCAGACCAGAACCTATTATTTATGCAGCCTGGGGCTTATGTGTAGCTGCTCAAAGCTGGTCTGGTTCCTATTACCATGCATATGTTGTGCCTACCATTAGACATTCCAAGCACATCCTCCTGCTCTGCATAAGAGACAACCTAGAGATATTTCAGAGACTGGCCATTACTTTACCATCTTGAGTGCAAGCTACAGAATGGGAATCTCGCTCTGAACTACGCAGTGTTGCTAATGTGTTGAAGGAGGTAGCAAAGTAAAATGCAAGTGTTGTTGAGGTAATTAACACTCAATTAGCAGCTCAGCAGACAGTGACTTTGTGAAATATAATGCAATCACCTCACAAAAGTCTGCATCAGAACTGCTGCGCAACATATCTATGAAAGAGTAGTTTGCATCCCAGCCAGCAGCCTCATCATAACCACCGCTGTGTGACGTACCCTCAACACAGGCTTCTCACTGCGAGCCTCTTGTCGATGACGTCCTCGACAACAATGCAGGACTCCTCATCACAATCCACGAAACGTCTTTGAAACCAGCCGGTATGTGACGCATCTCCGACGCAGGTCTTCCCATCTCAAGCCCCTCGTTAGCTGCATCCTCGATGATGATGCAGGACCTTGCTTTGCAGCATTGCAGGTTACAGGAACCGCTGCTGAGTGACGCATCTCCACATCAGGACCTCACATCTCCACCACTACACGACTGATCCTTGGCGCGGGATCTCGCAACTCTCTACAACCAGGATTTAAGGTACTCTTGTTCAGCGGGTCTAACAGGGTCCCTGTATCTGACCAGCGCTGTATTGCAGTTGGCCTGAACCTGTGACTTTGTCCCAGTCCGACATGACTAGATATCCACAGTTGGCGCTTAGTGCTTCTAGGCACTGTTTTTACTTAAATCTTTAAATTTGCATATCTCTGGTACTACCGATTGGATGTTTGTCATTTTGATGTCAAATAATTATTACGGTCTATTTCTCTAAATGGGTGTAGGAGTTTTTTGTGTTGTGTTTTGATTTTAATACTGTTTGAAGTGCTCCATATATTCTTTACACATTGCCTCTAAGTTAAGCCTGACTGCTTTTTGCCACGCTACCAGAGGGTTAAGCACAGGCTAATTTGGGTTCATCCTGACAGATTGTGGTTGCTGTTTGAGTAGGGTTTCACCCCACTGAACCACAAACCCAATTTCCAACAAGCAGGGAGTAGTACACTCTGACTCCAGCCAAGGGTCCAGGACTTTGAGGACAGCACTTGTAGGCCAGGCCCACTGTTCCCTCTATGGTGCACGCGCGTGCACGCACCCATGTCACTCCGAGGGTGCAGTGTCTTTTTTAAGGGGCGCACACTCACAGCACATCCCCGAGAGACAAGTATTCATGTTAATCGCAGTGCCCTGTAGAACCATGACGGGCGCTGCAATCAACATGAACACTTTAAAAAAGCAGCCATCTGCCCCCAGCCGTGCTCTATTAAGAAAGGGCATGTAGCAAGCCTAAAAGCATGATGAGTGCTTATACAATCACTAATATAGATTAGTGATTGTGAACGCACACGTCGTGCTTTTAGGCTTGCTGCATGCCTTTTGCTAATAGAGCGCGGCAGATTGTGTGCCTTTTTGAAAGTTTTCATGTTAAATGCAGCCCCGTATATTAGCATGTGGGGGTCTGCAATTAACATGAAAACTTTCAAAAAGGCACGCAATTTGCCGCTCTCTATTAACAAAAGGCATGCAGCAAACCTAAAAACATAGCGTGTGCTTTCACAATCACTAATATATGTTAGCGATTCTGAAAGCACACGTCGTGCTTCTGGACTTGCTGCATGCCATTTGTTAATAGAGCGTGGCTGCGGGCAGATTGTGTGCATTTTTTCAAGTATTCATGTTAATTGCTGCAATAAACATGTATACTTTAAAAATGCACACAATCAGCCCACAGCCACGCTATATTAACAAAAAGCATGCAGCAAGCCCAGGGCTTTAAGTGGGCTGGGTCCTGCCGGTGCTGAGTTTTTAAAAGCTGGTGCTGAGACGGGTCCCTATCAGGCTCTTCATTTTTGCCCTCACCCTCAGGGTAAAAAAAAATCTCAACTCTGCAGCAGTCCACCTGCTCAAAGCCTTTCGTGTAACTTCAGAGGATTTTTTATAGTTTTTTCACAGTCTGATCATCTCAGAACTGAAGCATTTTCAATATTATATTCAACGAAGCCGTAGTTGTTGCTTATTTATCTTATGCAACTAACAACCATTGACAAAGTCAATAGTCCTGGCTTGTTGTAGGTATAATGTTACTTGTTGTATTATATATCTGGATGCAATGACAGAGGCAGCACAATAACAGTCGGGCGGCACACTATGCTAAGCACAGATTTTTAGCTTACGTGTTTTTAAGCAACGCCCTTTATTACATCAGGCACGCCCCTTTAAAAGAACCCCCAGTTTTTTTATCCCACTTAAAGCCCTGAGCAAACCTAAAAGCACCACGTGTTTTCAGAATCACTAACATATATTAGTGATTCTGAAAGAACACGTGGTAGACTTCTATGTACATTCCCCCCCTGAGTATCCAGGGAACCATCTTCAGAGCTGATAAGTAAACTCATGATTATCAGTTTTAAAGAGTGGAGTAACCCCCACCTTGGTAGAGCCAGCTCTGTTCTGCAGAGAGTCTTGCCCTAATGACCTTGAATAATTCTTAAACAGATTTTTGCAAATAGCATTTTCCTTTCATTTATTTTTAATCTGGGTAATGTGTGAGATTCTTTTACAGACATGTTATGACAAATGTGTTTTTGTTTCATGCAACATCCATAAAAAATGTTTCTTTTAGATCCAAACAGGATCTAAGATATGAGAAATGGGAGGATGTCACAGTGATTATTTGCAGTAGTATTAGTGAGCTTCTACTGTGTTACAATATTGGAAAAATACATCACTATCCCTGAATATTAACTATAAACACATTTAGAATTTGAACCAGTGTGTCTGTGCACTGTTTGTGATCTGGCCAAAGAGGGCACGAGAAAGCTGAAACTGGATCATAAATTCAAAGCTGATCTGCACAGGGGCCCCCAAAATACGTTTGGCCTAGGGCACTCAAAATCCTCAAGATGTCCCTGAGCCGCCGCTGTGTAGTTAGTTTGGAAAGAAGAGGTTCACTGGCACTGTGGAATGAGGCAGGTTGCCCCGGTTTCCTAATATATATTAGTGTAGCTTTGTCGTGGTTGCAGATGCTCCGCACTGCACTTGCTCACTTCGAACATGACACAACCATTGTACGCCAGTCACAAATACGAAGGCCTTCCCCAGGGCTGGACTGGCCTTAGCAGGCATCAGGCGTGTGCCTGGGAGGCTGGAAGGGTGGGGGTCAGTTTTGGAGCAGTGGGGGCCAGTTTTGTTACTGGGGGGCAGGTTTTGCTGCGATGCTTGGGCTGTGTTACGTTGCATTTCAACTTGAGAGGCGTTGCATGGAGGGAGCATGGCCGTTCCCATGTATTCTCTCATGGATTTTGGTGCATTCCCATATTTACTACATCTAGTAAATATGGGAATGCATCAAAATGCTTTGCATTCCCCAGTGAGGCATATCTAAGAGAAATATCTTACATTTCTTCACGTTTTTTCCTCTTTCCACCTGTGCTGTATTCTGCAGCAAATATAGGAAGAGAACGTGCCTTTAAGGATTCTTTTGTGAGCAGAAAGGGTTCTCTTCCTCCATAAAAACAATACTGCCTGTAACACAGAGTCCCTTGCACAATGGTGCAAGGGCGTCTGCCTTGGCACTATGCAGCACAGAGTGCACCAGCACAATGAGAGAACACAAATGCTCCATATCTTTGAAAATATGGAGCATTTCTACTCTCTCTCTTTCATACAATGCGACGCAGCAAGTTCCCTCACTGTGCTGTGTTGCATGAGAATATAGTCAATGCGCCCCACAGTATATATGCATACATGCATTAACACACATTCACGCATACACACATCCAAGCCCGATCTTGACTCAGTCACACTTGCATGCGCTCTCTCTCTCACACACACACACACACAAACACACATGCACAAACACAAATGGCCAGGGCCGGACTGGCTACCGGGCGTTTTGGTGTGCTGCCAAGCTGGGGGCTGATTTCACTGCGGTGGGGGCTGATTTCGTTGATGGGGACCTGCGTGTGCTTCTAAATAAACATTGCAAAACGAATGGTTTTCAGCACACGCAGGTCCCCATCAACGAAATCAGCCCCCACCGCAGTGAAATCAGCCCCCAGCTTGGCAGCACACCAAAACGCCCGGTCGCCAGTCCGGACCTGCAAATGGCCACAGACATACACATTTTAACCAGCAAACATAGAAATCTGTTCGCATGCCGACACAGCAACCTTGCCCGCAGAAATCATCCTTCAAGGTATTTGCAGTAGCACACCATTACCATAAAATATCACTTGCAAAAAAGTAATTTATTCATATCAAATAGCTCAAGATGTTAGCATAATATTGCACAATGTGTGCAATTGTACGGAAACATAGATTTAAGCAATTTTGTATCAAACAATAACATTGCTAAATGTACGTCATTACCAACTGTCAGTTTGCCGTGCTGTAGGCATTACTCTTCGGGATAAAGTATCCTTGAGCAAAGGAGAAAATAGAGGAAAGATTGAGCAATCTGTCCCTGAGCTTTTCCTTGGCAGGTTGTGCTAGAAGGAAACAACCACATTTGTTAGACCTTGAGCGCTGTAAGGGGAAAAAACACAGAGCCGGGGGGAGCCGAGCTGTGGGACATAAACACGGACTTAATGGTTGGAAATTTTGGTTTCAGATTCAATTTCAAAATGCATGAATCAAAGATTGGCTCATTTTACAGTGCTGCAGAATATCAGAGGGCGACCCTGAATCTAGCCGCCGGATTAAACCAATCAATACACCAATTAAGGAAACGGTGTTCTCAGGCAGTTTTAAATGTAGCTTCATTTTCTGGGAGTGGGTAGCCGATTGATCGTTCACTTCACCTTGCAAGTTATTACAAAGAGTTGTAGGAGTTTGTAAAAGAACAGGAATCGCATCCAGAAAGGTTTGGCTGTCCCCATCAATGAAGACGCAAGATGATGTGGACCGGTAACACTGAACTCACAAGGACCAAAGCTAATGTTGTGTATATTATTAGCATTCTCTTTTCTCTTTTTACATCGCACGAGGACAGATTGTTGAGAAATCGGAGGCCTCTGCATAAAATGTGCAAATAATTAGTCTGTGGTGGGAATACTAATTTCATACCGAAGACTACAGAATTTAGTGGTTTTGGAAATAAGGCGCATGGCCTGTTGTGCGGCAGGAACACACATTCAGAATACTAATGTTTGACACCATATTACTTGCTGCTTCAAAAGACCAATTGAACCAAAGAAGCAAAGAAAACAGTATGTGATTATTGCTCTTAATATGTGCATGTGATTTTCTAAGTCTATGGGGAATATTTACGAGTCCTGTTACATCGCTCCTGCACCACGCAGCGCAGCGTGGTGCCAGAGCGACGCAACTCAAAAATGAGATTTATGACGCCACACAAGGCCATCTTACGTGGCTTCATAAATCTAAAGTAAAGCAAAACAGGGCAAATCGCTGCGTTGCCTTACTCTGCACCAGGGAGGCTTTCCATGACTGTTGCATGGGTGTTCCCTCGCAACATCAATGGATTTTGATGCACTCCCAGATTTAACAGAAATGGTAGTCCTGGGAATAAGCCAAAACCTGCGCCTTCCCAGGTGAGGCAGAACAAGAAGAAATATGTTTATTTCTCCTTGTTTTTTCCTCTTTCTACGTGCAGGAAGGTACCCCTTCCTGCACAAAAACAATCCGCTTTATAACGCAGGCACCCATGTACCATGGTGCAAGGGCACCTACATTGGCACTATGCAGCCAAAACGGCACTAGCTCTGGGGGAAAGGCAGGAATGTACCATATTCTTCTAAATACGCCACATTCCTGCCCTTTTGCTGTCACACAGTGCAGCAAAGCAAGGTCTTATGTAATCCTGATTCTCACAAAATACCATCTTCTCCTACCCAACAAGTTGGTCACAAATGTTTTTAAGACTTTCATTTTTTCACTATTAGTAATCTATTCAGCAAAATTACGTACAAGAGTGACCAAAGATATATATGGCTGAGGACAACCGCTCACAATATTATCATGATGACCTAAAGTGTCACTGAACAGATTTTTCAAAAGTCAAATTGCCCTGTTTTTTGTTAAGCTAGCCAAAGTTAAAAAAAAAATGATTTTTTTGAAGAAGTGTGCACCGATTTAGGAAAGCAAAAACAAAAACAATGTTACTGTAAAAATAAAGAAATTACAGTCAATTTGGTAACAAGAAAGGCCAGTTTTCTAAACAACAATACAAGGAATTAATAATGCAACAATTCAACAATGATGAACTATTCAAGGAAATCAAGGGAAACTAAAGCATAATAATACTCAGTAGGATAATGATCTCTTAACTCTGTTGGTTCCACAAAAAATCCACAATCACATGTTTAGCAATTGAAAGGATTGAAAAAAAAACACCAAAGATAGTACTTTATCAACATCACACACTGCAGGGCTACACTACACCAAAATTAGAAGTAAAAGAGGGCTAATGAATCTTCTACTTAGAGGTAATCTTCATTATCCTGATTAGGACTCCTCATCTCAGTCATTACTATATGAGACATCCCTGTCTCCACAACGGCCCATCACATGTAAAACACACATTTTAAGTCCTATTTCTATTTTTATTACTACTATAAAACAATACCTCCCCCTCTCCCACCTCTTGTCACTATATCAAGTACACAAAACAATGGAGCAATGGAGGTGCACAATTGGGAGGAAGAGAGAGAGGGAGGGAAGAAGGGAGGGAGGGAAGTGACTGGGACGAGGAGGACTCCTAATTGGGGTAATGAGGATTACCAGTGGGTAAAAGGTTCATTACCACCTCATTGTGTCCTCCTCGTCCCAGTCAATACTATATGAGAATATCACAAGAAAACATGTGCAATGACTTTAAATGCAAACAAACAAATGTATTCCAATTACAATTACATCATTGTAGAAGAAAAGACTGCAGAACCAAAATTGTCTTGAACAGACTCGGATAAATCCAAACGATAATGTTGAATGAAAGTGTGAGACGAGGACAAGGTGTCGGCTCTGCAAATATAAATCAGGGGAATTCCAGCTCCTTCTGCCCATGAAGCTGAAACACCTCTAAGGGAAATACCCTAAATGGAACCTGGGAGAGGAACACTTTCAGCAGAATAAACCTGTGTAATGACCGGACGCATTCACCTACTCAAAAAAGCTTTAGGTACCGCCTTAGCCTTGAGCAACAAAAAGGGATGTTGAGTCTCAGAAGGAGTTCGTACAATCAAGATAAATGGTCAAAACCTGTTTGACATATAGAATGGACAGAATTTAAGAAGCAGACTCATCCTGAAATACAGGAAGAACAATCTTCTGGGAAAAGTGAAATGGGTTGGCTACCATGAGAATGTATTTAGGATCTAAAAGGAGGACCACCCTGTCAGGACAAAAGCGAGCTAACGGTGTACAATAGTAAGAGCCCCTGCCTCACCCAATCTTTGTGCCGATGTAATGGCCACGAGAAACTGAGTTTTAGATGACAGTCATGTTAGTGAGACTGATTGCAAAGGCTCAAAAGGAGCCTTCTGCAAACCCCTAAGAACAAGTGACAAATCCCAAGATGGTAACAGGGCATTAACGCTGGGCTTCTGAATATGAATACTTTTAATCAGTCTCAAACCCAAAGGAACTGTCTGAGAAAGATATCCTGAGTACTGATGAAAAGCTCAAATAGCCACCAACTGAATATTCAAAGTGGAAAGAGCCAAACCCTTGAGAAACATGTTCTTTAAAAAAACCTAAAATCTTAATGGGATCAATATTGGTAAGGGTACTTCTACTTACTGGTAATCTACATTACCCTGATCAGGAGTCCTCCTCGAACCATCAGGAAAATACCTTTGAATGCTTATCATAAGAACGAAGAGTGGAGACCCATTTTGAAGATGGAGGTCTTGAGTCACTTGCTCAGAACAACACAAGGACTGTAAACGTAGCTGAAATAACCAATCCATCAGATATAGATGACTGAACTGATGAATTGTCAGGGGAGGAGTCTGGAGAGGAGGTAAAACCAATTCCATATGGAAAAACTGCCCCTTTGCCATGTTGAGAAGCATTGAAAACCATGGGTGGCAAGGCCAAAATGGATCCACCAAAATTACTTTTACCTCCTTTGTCTTGATCGTCTGTAAGACCCTTAGAAGAAGAAGAATTGGAGGGAATGCATAAAGCAACCCCTGTGGCAAAGGGATCGTCATGGCATCCACCACCCATGTTTGAGGGGATGTAGTCTCCGAACAGAACATCGGGCAAAATGCATTTGTCTGGGATTCAAATAGGTTCATCCACTGAGTGCCAAACCTGCGACAAATCTGATGGAACTGGAGAGGAGACAGGTGAAAGGAGACTGGGGATGGTGCATTGTGACTGAGACTTTCTGCAAAAGGAACAAATGGCGGATGGAAGGCTGAACAATGCAAACATTCACCCCCATACACAAAGATCTGGGTTTAATCCATTGTTCTTTTGCTCACCACACCACCCCAGTTTGGACCTAGCCATGTGCAAATCAGTCTTGACCCTGTTCCTCATAGGAACAGTCCAGCTAGAACTGCCAAGCCAGGTCCTCCCTGGACCGGAAACAAGCATCCTGGGACTGGTTTCAGGGTATTACCCCTCATCAGCCAGGGTAGCTTGAATAGAGTGGCGTAGTGAGCTGGGACCCACGTCTGGGCATACCCTTCCCACTTAGGGCGATAAAAGCAACAGGAACAAATGATGGACGGAATGCTGAACAATGCAAACATTCACCCCAGTCACAAAGATCTGAGTTTAATCCATCGTTCTTTTGCTCGCCACGCCACACCAGTTTGGACCTGGGCATATTCAAATCAGTCTTGACTGGGGTGAATGTTTGATTTGTTCCGCATTCCATCCATCATCTGTGTGTCTTTTGCTTTCTCAGACTGAGACTTTCTGCCCAGTAATTCAATTCTCCTTTGATGCAAACTGCTTTCAATGACAAGACCCACTGTTCTGCCCATGAAAAAATTAGAGTTGACCGATGGTTGAGAGAAGCCATCCTCGTCCCTCCTTGTCTGTTCATACAGCATTGTGCCACTTGATTGTCTCTTCAGACATTTTTGTTTGACAACTGAACCTGAAAAAACAGAAGAGATTTTAGAAAGGCAAACAACTCTCTCCAATTGGAGGACTGGTCTTGTTCCCATAGGACCATTCAGTTCCTGACCCTCCAGAACTGCCCCCAAATCCAAAGACTGGCATCTGTTGTTACGATGACTGGCGATAGGAATTGAAATGGCATCCCTTTCTGAAGATGCTTGTCTTCCATCCACCAAACCAAATCTTGGACAATCCTGGTAGAGACTGGAATCCATTGCTTGTACTTCTTGGTGCTCGGTGACCAATGAGCAATAATGTGAAATTAAGCACAAGGAATCACTGCTGTTGATGCTGCTAGGCGGCTCTGAACCCTGAGCCAAGTCTTGACCATCGCTTGTGATTTCTTGGACAGACTGTGGACTGAAGACACAATGGTACTCCACCTGTTTCCAGTAGATAGGCTGCACCCACTGTCGTGTCAAACCGGGCTCCTATGAATTGCTTGATCTGCGATGGAACCGATTGATGTTTCCGTACGTTGAGCAGGAATCCCAGTTGCTGAAGCAAGGTAGTAACAGCTGTCACTGCTTCCTCTACCAGTCATCAAGATACAGAAAACAGCAAACCCTTGAAGTTTAAAAAAAAGCCACCACTGGGTCCAATACCTTTGTGAAGACAAGACACTTGGAGACATCCCCAGACTGAAAATGAGACCCTCCTACAGCAAACCTGAGGAACTATTGACTCTCCACATGCACCAAAACATCAAAGTATGCATCCTGTAGGTCTAGAGCCATGAGAAGTCTAATTGTGACATGAGATGAATGAGAAATTGAAAAGTCACCATCCTGAAGGAATTCACTGCTACAAAACAATTAGGGGCTTCGAGATACAAAATTGGGTGAAAACTGCTGGCTGTCTTCTGATCCAAAAAGAAAATTGATAAAATCCTGAAAGTGTCCAATAGAGCCTGAATGATGTTATATCTTGCTAAATGATTTTTGGGGGAATTGAGTGATCCAGAATATAGCCTGCCTGGTTTTGTTGAATGTGACTCGATAACCATCTCAATAACTGAGAGGCACCATGCATCATTCATTGTTTGTGTCCATTGCTTATGGCAGTGTTGCAACTGGCCCCCACCAAATAGTCATTTTTTGGGGATTGGTCTTGCCTGGAAATTGAGAGTCGCGTTTTTTAATAAAATGCAGCTCCCCGACCCCGTCCTCTAAAGGGGCATTTCTCTTGCAATAAAAAAGCTGATTTTTTGTTACAGAAGAAAGGCTTTTGTGAGGGACTAAGCTTAAAGGGCTTCAAGAACTTCTTCTAATCAGCCACTTTAGATGCCAGGCTATCCAATTCAAGAGCAAAATGTTTTCCACAAGTGAATGGCAATTTATAGAGTAACAACCTATGACCAGACTCCAATTTCCAAAGCTTAAGTCACAGCGACCGACGAACCATCATAGCTGCACGTGACACTGAGGAAGAGGCCAATAACTCATCAAAAGTGGTAACCCACAGAAACTGAGTCAATAACTCTATCTTAGCTAATAGGGAGTGTTAGACCTGGCATCTTTTGACATGGTTTCCCCTGTCTTTTTTCCCCTGACCTCCTGTTTTTGACTGTGTGCTGGACTTCGTTTTTCCTGGCTTCACGACTCCGGACACTGTACCACTGCTGACCAGTGCTAAAGTGCAAGTGCTCCCTGTCTAAAATGTAATGGTATTTTGTTTCTCCATGATTAGCTTATTAGATTTCCCAGTAAGTTCCTAATACAGTGCACTGTTTGTGCCCAGGACCTGTAATTCAAATGCTACTAGTGGGTCTGCAGCACTGACTGTGTTACCCACATACTAACCCTGCAAGCTTGTCTCAGACCTGCCACTCCAGTGTTGGTGTGTGCAGTTTAAACTGCCATTTCGACTTGGCAAGTGTACCCACTTGCCAGGCCCAAACCCTCCATTTTATTACATGTAGAGCACACCTAACATAGCCCCAAGGTATCCCTCTGGGCAGGGTGAAGTGTATTTAAAAGGTAGGACAGATACCAATAGGTTTTACATGTCCTGCTAGTGAAATATGGCTAATTTAATTTTTCACTACAGCAAGGCCTATCTCTCCCATAGGTTAGCATTGGAGCTGCCTTGTAACATCTTACAAATGTATCTTCCAATTGGGAGCTGATAGAAAATCTGAGTTTGGTGTTTCTGCACTCACAATTTAAAAATACATATTTTAGTGAAGTAGTTTTTTAAATTGCAGGTCTGAAAATGCCAAAGTTGGCATTTTCTTACTTTAACCTTTTTGTGCCTCTGCCTGTCCCTAAATACACATCTGGGTTGGATAACAGTTGGGCCTTGTAAATTCACTCCATACAGCCACACACAAAGGGAGATGAGGTGTGCCCTGCATATCCTGATGGCCCACCGCCAGGCTGATGGGTCTTCCTGAGCTAGAGTGGTGGGAGGAGTTGGCACTTACACCTGAATAGGGCTATGCCGGTCCCATCACAAAGCAGTCTCCACCCCCCTGTAGTGTGTCTGGAGCCAGGGCCAGGAAATTGCAGGGTATTGTGCACTACAAAGACTTTCCTTTGAAGTTTGCCTTTTACAAAGGCTGACATGGGTATACGTACTGGACCTCTGACACCATATACTCAAAACACTTCTGGATTAAGGACATTCTGCTAGGAAGAAGAGCTGTGTTGCATCAGTAGGGACTGCCACTTTGCTGTTTGCTTTGTTGTGTTGGCCTGCTGCTTGCTGCTTCTGTCCTGAGAGTGAAAGGACTGGACTTTGCTTTCTACATCCTGCTTTCTAATGTTCTCCAAGGGCTTGAGTTGAGCTTATCTCCTGTTAAGAAGCCCCAGGGCCATCAAAGACTTCACCTACCAGCACCTGGGCTCCTCTGCTGAGAGCTCTGTCTAGTCAAGTGGTACCAAATCCAGGTCCTGTGCCCTTGGAAGCGAGTTCTGGTGCAACAAGAAGAGAAATCAAGGCATTGACTCTCAGGGTCATTCGGAATCGGTGCAAAATTCAGCGCATTGCTGCTGCCGCCACCAAAGCATGGGTAACGCTCGACGCAACGACCACGGTCTTCAACGCAGACCCTGACTTTTTGCTGGAGTGCCTCCAAAGAACCGCCGCATGCTTGAGTCTCGAGCACCGCATCACCGAAGTCCGTAATGCCCCGCTCTGTATCAGACAGAGCGCCTACTCAATGCTGTTAAATCAATGCTGTGCAATTTGACTTTCAATGCATCACCGATGCATTGTCTCTGGGCATCGATTTCATCAATGACCCAACCCTGCAGTAAGGAATGGAGGTATCATGCGCGCAAATCAGACATCATCTCCCCTGCGCCATGCCCCGTCACCATGGGTTAGTGGCTCAATGACTCTGCACCACCTTAAGGAACCGACGCATCACTGCCTGCAGTGACACATCAACTCCTCTGTGCAAAGCACTGTCCCCAAGCACCAACGTGACAACGACCTGTATAGCAGTAAGGAACCGACGATTCACCTGCCTTTTTTATGCCTCACCTCCCCTGCGTCATGCACAGTCTTTGATTTTTAACGTATCCAAGGTACTTTGTCCTGTTCAAGCACGACCATTGATTTCTAGAGAACTATTACCTTATTAAACTTTGAAAATTCATATCTTGGTTTGCGTATGTTGGATTTATGTCGTTTTGGTCTTGTCTTATTCAGATAAATATTGGTTATGTTTTTAAACTGGTGTGGAATGTTTTTGGAGTGTTTTCACTGTGTTACTCGGTGTGTGTGTACAAATACTTTACATGTTGCCTCTGGGGATAAGCCTGACTGCTCTGGCCAAGTGGGTGAGCACGGGTTATTCTGAGGGTAATTTACGTACTCTGACTAGGATTGTGGGTCCCTACTTGGACAGGGTGCAAACCACTGCCAACTATGGACCCCATTTCTAACAGTAAGGTAGGGTCCTTATTGGCCTGGGGATAGTAAGAGACTTCACGAAAATCCTTTAAGAAGACTTCAGTAGCGTAAACTGCTTAGGTATTAACTCTGATAGCATAGTTTGCAGCAGCATAACAACATTTGAGTGTGGCTTCCCCTTTTTTCCACTGGATCAGAAAGGGTAGATTCTACCGAAGCCAAGGAAGAAGTTGATGCTATCAAAGCAAGAAATGTGTTTACTTTTGGAATCTGTGGAAAAGTGTCCTCAAATGTTTCTGATTCCACATTTTTTTAGCGTGAAATCTAGGAATAGACAGTTTGTGTACATCCTTTCATTCGTTTAACAACATAGCCTTAATGACATTATGGAAAGGTAGAATATTAGGCTTTGAAGCATTATAAAGAGCAAAGAATTCATCAGCATCCTAAGCCTTTTCATCAAATCCTAGTTTCTCTCTGATACAGTTATGGATTTCTCTCAATTGCTGATGGTGGATATAGCAACCTCGGGGTTCCTCAGCCACATCATACCCATCTTTCATTCCAGGTTTCATAGACTGAGACCCCAATAAATCAGAATCAACTGCTTTTTTGATTAATGTCTGAAAATCCAAGCAAGATTTTTGCATGACCTCTTCTTCCCAGTCCTGCTCAGGCTGCATGGTCTTTCTTTTCTCCAAGGCTTTAAAAGCCTCCATCATGAATCAGAAAGTGAAACACACTACTAAGCGTCCATTTCCTAACAATAACCGTTTCCATTCCAACAAAATCTCACCTCGCAAGTTTCAGAAGACATGGAAAAGGCCCAGTGCGCCTGCCCTCACCTGTAGTGCCTTGTAAAACACACTGATGAAAATTCAGAGTAACTCTCTCTCTGAGTGCACATATGGCTCTTAGGTACAGCTGACCTTCCCCACCCCATCTCAGCACATGGGCAGGGAGCTGCGCCCAACGGAAATTGGAAAAACTGTCTGCCGTTCAAGACTGTGAGCATAACTAAAACCGGACCATTTAAAATGAAAAAAAATATACCTGCAATCCCGTGAAGCAAGATAGTCACTGCTCACCGTAGATTGAAGCTCCCATGGAGTAAAGGCAGGATGGGCCATCCGTGTAGAACAGAAAGGAAGACAGGAGGTGGGAGAGGGGGAGGTATCATTTTATAGTAGTCATAGAAATAGATGTAGGATTTAAGTGTCTTATTGAAACAAAGTATGTGTTTTACATGTGATGGGCTGTCATGGAGGCAGGGATGCCTCATACAGTAATGGCTGGGACGAGGCAGAGGCAAGTGGTGATGCTGCAGTGTGACGGGAGGATCTTGTGCCAGCCTGCCCTAATCCTTCGAGCAAGCAACGCGATTTCAGAGCGAATTGACTGGCTTGCGTTCATAAAATTCCCAAAAGCATGATTTAAGAGCTGCGGTGCTGCAAATCCACAGGACTGGAGAGGCACCTCAGGCAAGGGCAGTACACACTGATGGTAGCATCCAGCAGCACCAGAAGAAGATGGAGGAAATCTTTTATAGCCCTGAGACTTCTCAAAACAGGAGACAGTCAGCAAGCCCTTGGAGTCACTCTGGGTTCAAGTGGATGGGTCCAGTCCTTATCCTCAGCAGGGCAAGATCAGCAGGGCAGCTCAGCAAAGCAGAGAAACAGTTCCTTGGAACAGTCAGTCACAGCACAGTGGCAATCCTTACGGCACAGCAGTCTTCACTCCAGCGGAGTTCTTCCAGTAGTGTACTGATTTGATAGGGCCAGAGTCCTGGTACCTCAAAGTGCCCTTGATGTAGGGGGTGACTTCAAAAGAGGTCTCTGAAGTGCACAAGGATCCCTTTCAACTCAACCCCATCTCCAGACTACCAGTATGGGGTAAATCAGACCTTTGTGTGTGAGCAGAACGTACCTATTCAGATGTAAGTGTGAGCCACCTCTCCCCTTTCCTGCCCAGGAAGGCTATCAGTATGCAGATGTATCCCCTGTCACACATAGTATTCCCTGTGTTGTGGCTGTCTAGAGGGAATGCACATACTGTAGCTCTCACCCAGCCCAGACGTGTATTGGAGACAGGCTGCAGGCACTCAGAGCAAAGTTAGGAGCAGAGTAATGTTCACTTTCTAAACATGGCATTTCTAAAATGGTAATGCCAAATCTAAGTTTACCATTAAGGAAGATTTATCATCACCATTCCAAAGATATGAAACATGAAGTACCTACTCCTTTCCAATCAGGAATGACGGATTTAAGGTATTTTAAGGACTCCCTAATGCTAGTTTGTGGACGGAGTAGGCCTCATAGCAGTGAAAAATGTATTTAGCTGTTTGTCACTACCAGGACATATAAAACTTAAAAGTACATGTCTTGCCTTTTAGTTACACAGCACCCTGCCCTTAGGGTCACATAGGGCCTACTTTAGGGGTGATGTATGTGTAATAAAAGGGGAGTTGAAGGCTTTGCAAGCAATTTTAAATGCTACATCGAAGTGGCGGTAAACTGCGTACACAGGCACTGCAATGGCAGGCCTGAGACAGGTTTGAAAGGCTACTTGCGTGGGTGGCACAACCAGTGCCACAGGCCCACTAGTAGCATTTATAGTACAGGTTCTGGGTACATGGTATACCACTTTACAAAGGACTTACAGGCAAACTAAATATACCAATCAGGTATATACCAATGTCTACATGTTTTATGAGAGAAGCATGTGCACTTTAGCACAGGTTAGTATTGGTAAAGTGCTCAGAGTTCTAAGGCCAACAAAAAAATAGAGCAAAAATGGGAGGCAATGGGCAAAATGTTGGGTGAAAGACCCTAAGGATGATGGGTCCAACAGGTTCCTTGATGGTTTGATGTTTTATTATTTTGATATTAATATAAATAATTGAATTTCATTATTTATAAGATATTCAATTGTGTGCTTTTTCATCACTGGGAGTTTTAAATTTGTTACTTGATTATATATTTTGAAAAATGTTCTTTTTCTAATTATGTTTTTGGAAAAATTGTTTTTAAATTAATTATTGATATCAATTTGAATGTTGTAGTAAATATTTGTTTTTTTTTAATTTTGGGTCGTAATCTCAATTTATCTTTTTATGGAGTTTACTAATTGGAATAATTAAATCGATTTCTGTAGTATGTTCTTTTTAGTGTAAAGTCTATAAATAATTTGTGGTCTCAGTTAATTTAGAAATTATAAAGTACAACATGTTCCCTAAAGTCCTCAAGTTTGGAGTGGGGATAGTAAAAATCCTCCTGTCACTCCAAAGTCCCCAAGGTAGTTAATTGTAGAGTGGAAATAGTAATTCTGAACTCTCTAAAGTCAAACACTTTTCCCAATGTAGTTAGGTTTTGAGTGGGAATAGTAAATATGAACCCACCAAAGACCAACACTTTCCCAATTGCAGTTAAGTTTGTAGTGTGAATAGTAAATTTGACTCCACTCACCGAAGTCCAATTCTTTCTCCAATGTGGTTAAGTTTGAATTGGTAGTAGACAGTTAGAGCCTTCTCAAAGTCCAATACTTTCCCCAATGTGATTAAGTTTTGAGTGTGAATAATAAATCTGAACTCCCCAAAGTTCAACACTTATCCCAACATGGTAAGCTTTGGATTAGGAGTAATACTGAACCCATTAAAGTCCTACACTTTCCCCAATGGGGTTCATTTTGGAATTGGGAATAGTAAATCTACCCCCCCCCAAATTCTAGCACTTTCCCCAGTGTTGTTACGTTTGGAGTGGAAATAGTAAATCTGAAGCCCTCAAAGTCCAAGTCTTTCCTACAGGTGGTTAAGTCTGCAGTGGGAATAGTAAATCAAAACCCCTAAAGTGTAATTCTTCCCACCAATTTGGTTACATTTATAATAGTAATAGTAAATTCGAACCCTCGAAGTTTAACACTTTCCCACTGTGTTTGAGTTTGGTGTTGGAATAGTAAAATCTGAACCCCTTGAAATCCAACACTTTCACCAGTGTAGATATGTTTGGTGTGGAGTAGTTAATTTGACTTTACCTCAACCATAACACTTTCTCTAACATGGGTAACTTTTTATTGGGAATAGTAAATGCCAAAAGTTTATTAGCATTTGTTTGTATTTTTTTATTTTTTATGTTATAAGGTGACTCTAATTTACTGTATAAATGGTTGTTTGCTTTATAATGTAGTTAATATAAAGTATTATTTTTTATATTTTACTGTTCTATACCTTTTCTAAACATTTCTTTTAATGTATATAATTTTTGTTATGCATTATGTTTCAATAATTACAGGTTGTTTTAGATTTTATCTCATTTTACAAGACAATAACATTATTTACTGCATAATAAATGCAATCACTCATATGTTATCGTTGTAGTGTACATACATTTTTATTTGTAGTGATAACATTTATTTAAATATGTAAAGTAAATTTGATATTATTCTTTACATTATTTTCATTTATAAACCTTAAATTATATTAAAACATATTGAACAGTTTTGAGGGAATTTGATTATCTTGTGTTCTATATGTTATTTAGAGAGTAGTTATAGTTAAGACCATGTTTCCATAGGAAATTGATATTTTGGTTTGATAAACGTTTTGGCACCATTTGACATATCTTCACAAAATTTTCCAAACAAAAGTCCCATCCATGTCAGCTCCTTCCTGGAAAGTTTTTGAATGATCCATCTAGGGGGTGCAAACAAAATGGGGAGGTCCCAAATAAGTTTTCCCCATGCAATTTTCCATAGAAAAATGGAAACAGCTACAGCCAAAACAGCTGAACGGAATTACTCCAAATGTGGCAGAATGCTAGGTCTTGGTCCTGAAAAGCATGCTTTTTCTGATTTGGTATAAATCCATTCAGTAGTTTTAGAGAAATTAACACCACATCAACAAAGGTGTAATGGCATCCATTTTAGGACTCAGGGACTCAGTACCCTGTCCTGTGAAAAAACTGGAAAAAACATTCCCTGCCCCTTTAGGCCTGGTGAGGGGGGACATTTTTTTTCCAGCTCTGCAAATCCATTTAAAATCAATGGATTTGCAGCACCAAGTAAAAAAACACAGTCTCCCACACTATTCAATTATGGGCCCCTCCCACGCAGGCCACCCGTGTTTTTTAATTATGTGCCCCTCACTCAGGGTGAGCCAGGGCTTAGGGGTTTGTTGCTTTAATTTTTATAGGGGAGGGTGGCATACAGCCCTTGTCCCTAAGCCTTATTGAGGCCCTGGGAGCCCCATCACCTGGGGCTGATCTTTATAATTAGAGGATGGGGGCTCATGCCCTCCCTTAGTGAGCCTTATTGAGGCCCCAGTGTTCCCAGCCCCGGGCTGATAAATATAATTGGGGGAGGGGGTCCTCATTCCCTGGACCCTATGAGAGCAGAGTCCTGGAAACCCCTACCCCAGGACACTGCTGTTTCCTGCCCTGGAGAGTGCAGGCATTCCATGCCCGTACTCACCGAGCCAGGAAGCACAACGTTCTGCTCATGTGGGAGTACAAAAAAATGCTAGGATGGGAGCAAAGTGAATGAGCCGGTAGGAGCCCCAGGGGCATTGAGGCTTTTCTCACAGCCCCCAAAGCTTTATGAACTCATGGGTACCCCAGGTGGGCACTGGGGCACCCACTTGAAAATATGATTTAAAAAATGGCCAGCTTTCACCACTGTGGTGGCTGGGGAGCCAGCAGGGTCCACAAGGCCCCGGAGCTTCCTCTACAAACTCCTACTTATTAAAATACATTTTTAAAATGTGTGGGTGCACCAGGTTGGCACCTGAGCACACAAAAATTAAAAACCGGGGAAAAAAAGATTATTTTATGAGCAGCAGAAGCTGCTTATTTATTATTCACTGCTCAGGCATGGAGTGCCCAATAATTCCCTACAAGGGCTTTTTACTTCATGTTTTTGCATTCCGATGGTACCTCTAGCAGAGGCACCACCAGCCATTTTTGTTAATTTTGTAGGAGGCTGCTGGGATTACACCAACCCCCGCAAAATTAAAAAAATAACACAGTAAGTCTCTTGGGTCATTGAATTCATGACCCAGGAAAGATTACCACATTTGTTTTAAAGCACTCTAAACTGACACTATGGGGTCGATTCTGATTCGGGCCGGAAAAAGCACCGACCGACTCGGAGCCGGAATTTATTCCGACCGACACGTACCTGTGGCGCCCGACACGCCAAGTACGATGCAAGGCGTGCAAAATCCGACCGACACGTACCGAACCCAACCCGAACGACCGAGCCGCACGGAAAACAGCAATCCGGCCGGAAAAACACGCGAATCGAACCGACCGACACGCACCCGGAACAAATCCGACCGAAACGTACACGCGAACTCCAAACCGCAAAGTACGGTGCAAGGCGCGAAAACCACGACCGAGTCGTACGGAGGACAAGCCGTACGACCGACACGCATACAAAACCGAGCCGAAGTAACACAAAACACCGCAACCGACGCGTACGCAGCATAGAAAATACCACAAACACAGCGTGAACGAAACGGAGAAGACCGTACGAGACAAATGCAGGGTCCGACTCGGTCACAAGAAAGTTTCCAACATGCACAGACAGTACAAAGGAAAAATTACACAAAAAAAGGCCAAACAAGCAATTACACAGCCAATAAATACTGGGGGGGTGGGGACAGAGAACAAAGACACACCCACAACTCCACCCATATAAAGGCCACAAATCCCAACCATGATCCTTTGCAAATGCTATTCTACTGCCAGCACTCAACAGACAGCAACCACACACCCACAGCTCAACCCTCACGCAAGCCACACACCATCAGCACACCAACAAATAGCTACCTCACATACACCCAGCAAAACACACACTCACACACCTTCACCTGCACACCAACACACACATCACTCACCATCACCACCCATCACCATGCCCCCAAAGAAGAATCACAAGTTCCTAGATTGTGAATTGGAAGTCCTGGTAGACGAGATCCTCAGGGTAGAGCCACAGCTGTTTGGCACACTGGTCCAACAGACACCCATCTCCCAGAAAACAAAGATGTGGGAGAGGATCATCAACAGGGTGAACGCACAATCACCATGTCTGCACACAAAGACTGACATCCAGAACAGGTGGTATGACGTGCGCAGGGAGGGTACGGGAGCTGCTGAAGAAGGACTACCTCCTGAGCCAATACACCGGCAGTGGCCCTCCTGCCAAGCCAGTATACCTCAGGCCCTGGGAGGAGAAGGTGCGAGCCATCCTTCCGCCAGTGAGCGTCTATGGACTAGAAAACATCCCAGAGCCTGGTGAGTACACAACAAATGTACACAATATTCTTCCATAATACACACACACATCACTGTCAAGGGGAGAGTCAAACCATGCACTCTTAGCAATTACACAGCAACCAGAACAGAATCATCCCAAAATGTGTATGTCAGTCAGATAAACACAACACATGCCATCTCAAAGTTACATTTAACCGTGTCATCACATGTACAAACACAACTACAACTACAGCTAGGCAGTGGCACAAATAGAACTAACAAACACATCCAGACATGTAGCCACCACTACAACACCAACACACAGTGAAGACCACTGAAAGAAAGGAATTCTGTGTATGCTGGGCAAGTCAGTGTAGCCAATAGCATCATGGGAGTCGTAGTCACACATATTGCCCCCCCCCACAACTGCCCCATCAACACCACCCTGAACCATGCTCACATCACAGGGAGTGGAGAAGGACTCACAAGATGGCTGACACTGGCTACTGCTGTGGGGAGCACAAGGCCCTGCTGGGAACTGTGCACCAACAAACAGCACAACACCACTGACTGACATCCTGAGAGACAACATCCACTCCCTGCAATGCAAGCACAGTCCATGGTGGGATAACTGGCTGGCTGGGTGGGAAGGAGGGCCGGCTGTCAACCAAATACAACCAATGCAGACCATGTTCACACCCCAACAAATACATAGAAATGCCCAAATAATGCAGGACAATGTGCCACACCAATATCAACCCCTGACTGTGACGACTTAGGACAATGCAATGTACAGGCCCGCACTCAGAGGCACAGTCACAACTGTCAGGTGTGTCAACCATTGATGCCTGCAGAAACATAACATACATTGTGTGTGTCTCCCAAAAACAGGTGATGATGGGGACACAGCAGCAGACGCTGAGGAGTCCCAGTCCCAGGCTCAAGAGGATGCGGAGCTCACTGGTGTCGTACAGCCTCTGCCCTCCTCGGACGAAGAAGACCAACCTGGCACATCCGGTGCAAGTCTACATGCAGCACCAGCAGGACCACCAGCTGCAGCACCAGCAGGACCACCAGCTGCACCCCCTGCACCCACCCCTCCAACGACTGTCACCACAAATACCATCCCTGCCGACATGGACAGAACAAGGAGCAACACCAGCACAGGGACCCTGGACCAACGTGGGGCCATGGACACCACCACCACCACCAACCCCCAAGGTGGACCAGGGTCATCTGTGCGTGCCACTGCACGCACTGCACATGTTGGCAGGGGTTGTGGGAGGGGTGGGAGACAGAGGTCGCTGCTTGCAGAGGTTGCTGGTGTGCATGATGACCCACAACTGGTACGCATAGCCGATGCGTACCAGTCCAGCACCGGAGATCTCAGCCAGGTAGTGGGGCTCCTCAGAGACATGAAACAGCAGCAGGCTGCCCATCATGCCCGCTTGGACTCACACATGTCCCGCGTGGAGTCCAAGTGGGACGCACTGCAAGAGATGATGGCGGTGCACAGGGACATTTTACAATGCCTCTGCCAGATGAACAGCAACCAGTCCACACCTCCCTGTGTGCCAACAACATCTGGTGCTGAACAAACTGCAACTGCCACAGGGAGGGAGGATGACTCTGGCGGAGAGTCCCCTGCACCGCAGCAGCCTGTACTTGAGGGGCCCCCCCCAAAGAAGAGGGGTCATCCGAGGAGGGGCAAGTGAGAGGCCGATGGCCAAGCGCAACTCCCAGGAAGCCTGAACCTGTTCTGGATGTTCACCTTTGTGCACAGACTGTTCACCCTGTTGACGGCAACACAACTCCCACACATTGCATGGGGAGTACAAGTTGGACCAATGTCTCAGACAACTGTGGCCCGATACTGGGGATTTTGTCTACCAGGACTTTCAATTCACCTAGGAACTTCTGATTGCAAGATATATGTACAGCACTACCCATCCTATGCACTATTCACACAAATGTATCACAATAAACACACTAATACACCATACTTGCCTCTGTTGTGATTCCAACGTGGGTGCTGTTATGGGGATGATGAACTGCAAAATTACACTGTGTATGCGAACTGCAACAGCAAGTACAACACAGGCATGTGAGTAAAGGCAACGTGACACATATGAGGGAGACACACCACCAGGGCTACACAACACATACACACCTAGGCCATCTGACTCATTGCCTACACTGATGTTGCCAGGGAAGACGGTGCAATGCACAGACACCACACCTATTCCCAGTTGTAGTCAAGTAGCCCACAGGTGCAGTAAGCAAATGGCAGTCAAATGTGTGACCACAGACTACGCACATCACAAAGTGAAGCACAGGTTTATTACACAGTTACAACATGTCGTAACCACTACAGATGCAAGGTAATCCCACCTGGCAGCGGGCACACAGTCAACAACTGTAGAAGGAAGGAAGTCCATGGGTGTGGTGCACATCACCTGTAGGGACACAACAGCTACCACCCTGGAAGTACAATCACGTAGTCGGTGGACACAGTTGACCAAACGAATCTGAAAGTACCCTGTGAAGGACAGAAATGACACACAGTCAAAAGCAATGGAGAACAGGACAGAACAGCAAAACTCATGCACAATACATGTTACAAGATACCCACCCAGAACCAAGTTAGCATGTCAACACTGTTGGGGAGTACAGACCACCTGTAAGCACACATCGCTACACACATCCAGTCAAGTAGCCCATGGACACACTCCAACAGCACCAGAGCACCACCTACACATATCATGCCAACTCACATCATTGACATGACACCTCAGGATACTCACATTCAGCTAAAGAAGTTGGTGATGAGCTGTGTGCGGACATCACCCTCATCATCATCATCATCACTGGCATTGTGGTCCAGGCCAGGATCCTCCACAGGTGGCGGATGTTGGTCATTGTCATCCTGGATGAGAGGCAACTCCTTCCGCACTGCCAGGTTGTGGAGCATGCAGCAGACGATGATAATTTTGCACACTTTCGCAGGGGCATATGGGAGGGACCCTCCGGTCTTGTCCAGGCAGCGGAAGCGGCTCTTCAGGAGACCAAATGTCCGCTCAATCACTCTCCTGGTCCGACCATGTGCCTCATTGTAGCGCATCTGGGCTGGTGTCACAGGGTTCCTGAGGGGTGTCAGCAACCACGGCATGTTGGGGTATCCCGAGTCACCTACGGACAGACAAGTGCACATTAGCTGACTTGGAAAAGTGGGCGGAATACTACAGATCAGATCACACACAATGGCACAAAGTCAGTACACACCGACAAGCCAGGCACGCTGGTTCTGCATCTGTGCCATCATCCTGGGGATGCGACTACTCCTCATCACAAAGGCATCGTGTGCTGAACCAGGGAAACGGGCACACACGTGTGTGATGGTCATGTCTGCAAGACACACCACCAGTGCATTGACCGAGTGGTAGTGCTTGCGGTTCCTGTAGGCCTGCTACTGGGCCTGTGGTGGTACCAAAGCCACATGTGTCCCATCAATGGAGCCAATGACATGCGGCATCCTCCCCAGGGCATAGAAGTCACTCTTCACGTCAGTGAGTCGTTGCAGTCTAGGGAAATAGATGTACCGGTTCAGGAATAGCAACATTGCCACCAAAACATCGCAGAGCACACGGCTCAACATGGTCTGTGACATCCCACCAGCAGTTGCCACAGTATGTTGGAAGGTACCCATGGCAAAGAAGTGTAGGGCTGCCATCACCTTCACCTTGGGGGTCAGCGCTGTAGGATACGGCCGGCCAGGCTGCAAATGTGGGGCCAACTGCACTGCCAAATCCTCAATCAGCTGCCTGGTGAAGCAGTACCGTCGGATGCTGTCCCGTTCCACCATCGTTGCCAGGTCTGGGAATGGTCGATGGACAGCAGGAGCCCTGCAGTGCAGAGGAGAAGAAAGCAAGATTGTCAGTCAGCCCACATATGCGGCATTGAACACACTCAATATCCCAACATACATCATTATGAGGCACAACTACATGAAGTGTGCAGTTCCGTAAGGACATGTATGGTACATACATGGCCAACATCTGTCATCACGGTTCAACAAGTGGCATCAATAAGTCCCAGGTTGGCCCATTGGATATCATGAGGCCGTGTCACAGTTCCCATCTCCTGCTGCCGTGTCACAATCACCCCCCACAGTGACATGTGAGGACAGATGTGCCCAGGCATCACAGCTCAACGACAGGTACATTCCCAGGGACCCTGTATTGCCACATGGACACTGGCATTACATGGAGTATCATGTATACACCACAGCAAAACAACTATGACCCCCACAGGTAGTGGTCCCACTTGCCACTGCAGGACAGACATGGACGTCTGTGACACACACACGCACAACATCAAAGTCCATGCACACACAACGTGGATGTGGAGACTGTCTCCCATTGTGCACATGAAATCAGAGACATTGTAAACACTACATGCACACAGACTGTGGAGGACCATCACTATTGTGCCACTGGGACACCCTGGCTCAAAAATACCGTCCCACATGGGACTCACGGGGTATGTGACATGACATACACATACACCACCGTGAAATGTGACCATGGCACATGCACAGATATGAACAGTTGCACATCACAGTGGTCATGTACACGTAACACCCAGGATCCTGTCCCCATGAACACGTGCACAGCCTGGGGGTGGCTGCCCCCAGGTGACACCCACAGGACAACATGTACACCAACATACACACAATAGGAAATGCAGCCTTACATGCCTTATCATACAGTTTGGACAGGCTGTCATGTTGTAGGTGTGCCCCTCACTCCCTGGGAGCTATCTGTGGCTGGCATATGTCCATCTGAGACGGGCATGGTGACATATGCCAGTCACTTGTACAGGGATGCGTTGATCAGCAATGGACCAATCGGTGCCCCCGGCCGGCCCATTGCATTCAATGTGTGCGGGTACACGTTGTACCCCTGCAGCGTTGTACCGCAATGGACCGATCGGTGCCCCGGCCGGCCCATTGCATTCAATGTGTCGTGGTACGCGTTGTACCCCTGTATGCGTTAGTACCGCAATGGACCGATCGGTGCCCCGGCCGGCCCATTGCATTCAATGTGTCGGGTACGCGTTGTACCCCTGTACGCGTTGATCAGCAATGGACCGATCGGTGCCCCGGCCGGCCCATTGCATTCAATGTGTGCGGGTACGCATTGTACCCCTGTACGCGTTGTACCGCAATGGACCGATCGGTGCCCCGGCCGGCCCATTGCATTCAATGTGTGCGGTACGCGTTGTACCCCTGTACGCGTTGATCAGCAATGGACCGATCGGTGCCCCGGCTGGCCCATTGCATTCAATGTGTGCGAGTACGCGTTGTACCCCTGTACGCGTTGATCAGCAATGGACCGATCGGTGCCCCGGCCGGCCCATTGCATTCAATGTGTGCGGGTACGCGTTGTACCCCTGTACAGCGTTGTACCGCAATGGACCGATCGGTGCCCCCGGCCGGCCCATTGCATTCAATGTGTGCGGGTACGTGTTGTACCCCTGTACGCGTTGATCAGCAATGGACCGATCGGTGCCCCCGGACGGCCCATTGCATTCAATGTGTGCGGGTACGCGTTGTACCCCTGTACGCGTTGTACCACAATGGACCGATCGGTGCCCCTGGCCGGCCCATTGCATTCAATGTGTGCGGGTACGCGTTGTACCCCTGTACGCGTTGTACCGCAATGGACCGATCGGTGCCCCCGGCCGACCCATTGCATTCAATGTGTGCGGGTACGCGTTGTACCCCTGTACGCGTTGTACCGCAATGGACCGATCGGTGCCCCGGCCGGCCCATTGCATTCAATGTGTGCGGTGCACGCGTTGTACCCCTGTACGCGTTGATCAGCAATGGACCGATCGGTGCCTCCGGCCGGCCCATTGCATTCAATGTGTGCGGGTACGCGTTGTACCCCTGTACGCGTTGATCAGCAATGGACCGATCGGTGCGCACCCATTGACAATGGCCTAGCCTGGCAACGGACGCGTTTTCGAAATTCGAACGAGTCGGTTGCTGGAAATTCAGTTGGTCACCCACAACAATGTTGCAAAATCATGTATGTCATGAAGTTGAAGATTTGAAGGATGCTGTGGGCGTGTATTGGTGCTGCTATTCCATGGATTGGCCAGATTCAGAAGATGCAAACGACTTGGACCTATCACTTTGGACACAAGGGACAGTATCTGCCTCTCCAGCACATATATATTGCTGGCTGTTCCCCTGAGAGCTCACTTGCCTGCACTACATGCTCCAGGACGACATCTGCCACTGCACTGCTGCTGTTTCTGCCCCTCTGGACCCTGCAATGGCACGTACTGTGAAGAGAGCCCCAGCCTTCAGCCTTGAGGAGAACCAGGCCCTGCTGGACAGCCTACTTCCACAGTACAGCAAGCTGTATGGGACACCAGGGGAGCAGGTGAGTGTTCTGTGCACTGCCTTTCTGAATGTGCATTTTGTCTGACTAGCAAGGCTGAAAGTCTGCACGCCACTGGCTAGCAGGCTCACTGAGTAGTTGTCACCCCCATAGTGTGTAGTGACATGCACTGGACAGGTATGGTGCAGTGACAGTGCATTTGAACAAGGTTTTACTTCCCATGCAATGATACCATGTAGTGACGTCTGGCAAACTGTCCATGGGCAGCGTTGCACTGCCTGTGTACATCATGTGCCCCTGTGAATGAGACATGTATATACAACTGTGTCATGCACGGATATGTTGCATGTGTAGTAATGGCCTTTTCACTTTGTCATCCTGACAGGTTAATGCCCATCGGAAGCAGGAGATCTGGAAGGACATCATCCGGGCTGTCCGGTCCGTGGGGGTCTACAAGCGCCGGATCCGCAACTGCCAGAAGAGGTGGCAGGACCTTCGGGGCTGGACCCGGAGGATTGCACGGGTCCAGCTGAAGCTGTCGCCTCCTCGCAGGAGGGGCGGAACACGGACCCTGACCCCCCACATGCTCCAGATCCTGGCGGTTGTGTTTCCAGACCTGGATGGGCAGCTGAAGGCCAGACAGCAGCAAGGAGGGGGTGAGTTAAAGACTGCACTGAAACTCTGTATTACATGCTATGTGCCCTCCTCTGGCCTGGTTAAACTGCCACAGTACAGCAGTCATGTTGTCCAGGAGCCATGTCCCTCTATTGTGCACTGCCCACTCCTCATCTGATACCCAGGTGTGGCCCTTACATTCAGGGAATTGTGTCACTTGGGACTGTGTCCTTGCAGTTTGCTTCACTAAAGGTCGGGGACAGCATCTGTTTCCCTAACTCTGTTGTGGGCATCATGGGTGGGTCCATTGTTCACACAACGCCTGTGTTCGGACATGTAATCTGCGTGTTGCTTTGATATGCGGTCCACTTGCTGAGCTGAGCCACCACATGTGCCTGGGGTATGTGGCACACACCCATGCAGCGGTTGGGAACAATGTTTGGGCCCCAGGAGTGTGCAGATTACGTGTGTCACACATACATAGCCAGCTATCCACTGTCCAGGGCTCATCCCTCATTCATGTGGGGCAGGACAGTCATGCCTACTCCAGGCCATGCAATGCACTCTGTACTCCCACTCCCGTGTATCAGCTGACACATTGTGCGCAGTGATTTGACCCCTCAGGTGTCTGCCTCTGTGTCAGTGTGCTGTGGATTTGTTGCCAGGACTGCTGGGGTGTTTCTCGGTAGGGGCTCAGCATGCCACTGGAGATGTGACCATAGGAGACGATACTTGTGTGTCACATAGGTGTTTGATCAGCTGCCCGTGCAGACTGGGGTATGCGAATGTGAAGTTCAGGCAGCTGTTCCCCATTCACAGCAGATTGTGAGGGGCTCAGGTTCAGAGGGTAGTGTCACACGTCTCCCATATGTCCAATCGGTATGACCTGGACAGATGAGGGTTAAGATGATGTGTTGTGTGGGGGATGTACATGTGCACTTGTGCAGCTCCAGGACTTGCATTCCCCATGACCTACTATTGTGACACAGTGCAGAGTGTTGTTGTCTGGCTGCCAAGTCATACATCACTGAGACAGTGATGTATGACTTAGCAGAAATTGCCTCCACCATGGCATGTGTCTACTTATTGGTGATCCTGCAGGGGAGTGACATGTGCTACATGCACACCATTGTGGCGATGGCTATCAGGACATGGGTGCATCATGGTGTCTGTCGCTGGTATGCATCACATGCATTTCCTATTTGACTCTGGGCGTCCCTTTCATCCGGGAACCTGTACTGACTCAGTGGCAAGAGTTGTGATGTGTGCATGTCCACATGCTACACCGTGTCCTCTGCACTGTCCAACTACTGTGTAGTTGGTGCATGTGTCCACACTGGGGTGTTGCTATCCAACAGACACCAGACAGATGTGTGCAAGGCCATGTGGGATGTGAGTGCCATGGTTGGCATCAGACTGACAATTGGCTTCTCCTGTTCAGTTAGGGCACTTTTAGCAATGTACAACTAATGATGCCAGGGCTTGCTCTGTAATGTGCTGTGCTCACAGTGGTGTGTGCGTTTGGTGCAGGTGACTGATGTCTGTCTGTTTCCCCATTGTTTGCAGATACATCCACGGCCACGGAAGGGGACAGCTCCATGGACCAGGAGGAGCCGGAGAGCCAGACTGGGTCAGCAGCCGAGGAGTGGTCGGAGGGACCCAGTGGCACGGAGGGCGAGGGGAGCCACACCGAGGAGTCCTCAGCACCATCCACCTCAGCTGAGGACCAGAGCAACTCGGAGGATGACTCCCTTATGGAGGCGGGTGTCAGCAGCCACCACACCCCAGCTAGTGTTGCTGTCCCCGCCACCACCAGCACCACCACTGCCCTCCCATCGGCTCCCATTCCCCAGGTCCGTGGAGGCTCCCATGTTCGGGAGCGTGTCTCCTTTGGGCCAGGCACCGCACCCCCTGCCCCTGTGTCCCCTGCTGCCCTGAGTGAGGAGTCTGTGTACCTCCTTCGCCAGCTCCATGTAGGGCAGACAGCCATGCTGAGTGTCCTCCATGCGCACACCGCTCTGTTGACTCAGCTGGTGTCGTTCATGGAGGGCATCTCATCGGGCATGTCTGACCTACAGAGGGGCAATAGGTCATGGACTCCTCCCTGACGGCAGCAGTGTCCCTCCTCAGACAGTCCCTCACCCCTCCTGCCTCTGCTCCATCCACACTCCCCAGCACCTTACCCGTCCCAAGCACACACACACCGGCACAGGCACACACCAGCACACACACATCCAGCACACAGACACACACGCCACAAACAAAACGCACACGCACGCACAGTCAGGGGACTGAAACCAGACTCACAGGGGATGGGGCCCTGGAACACACACACGCATCCACGAGCACTGCGCAGTCCTCAGTTGCCTCTCCCTCCAAAGCACCCTCCCTTGCCTCACCTGCAACCCCAAAGACCCAGCGGCTCTTCCTCAGTGACCTCGGCTTCTTCCCCTCCGATCCAGCTGATACAGCATTCAGGGGGAAGAGGAAGCCCACCCACACGGAGCAGAGTGCACCTCGCCCCCGGACACCCTCCCCCAGGCGCAGACAGACTGAGGCTCCCACCCACAAGTCCCCCCGGAGTCATAAGAGCAAGACCCCGCCGCCGCCCTGCAGCTCAGGCACCAGGTCTCCTTCCTCCATCCCTCAGGCCCCCACTCCACAGGTGCCCCCACCACACCCTGCCCCAGGTTCCCCCACCCACAGATATACCATCCCCAAGAGGATCCGGCCTTCTCCCCCTGCCACTTGCTCTCCCGGCACCACACCCCCCCGCTGCTCTTGTCTGTGCCACTGATGTGGTGAGGGTGTCCTCCCCCTCTGTCCAGCCCACCAAGCCTGTTCCCCATTCTCCTCCCCTGGTGGTAGGCACTGCAGTGGAGTCCACTACCACCCTGTCTGACTTGGGCACTGCAGTGGCGGACCTGTCCACTCCATCTGCAGGGTCCACTGCAGTCGTGCCGGCACCCACAACATCTGAGTCATGCCCCCCAGTTGTGCCGGCACACACCATGTCAGACACCTCCACTGCAGTTGTCAGTGGCTCTCCAGCACCCACCACCCCTTCCCTGCTTCCTCCTGGTGAGCCCTGATCCTGTCCCTGCAGTGCCTGGCCTACCCCCCCGGTTGCCCCTCCTAGTGGATTGTCCCTGGTTTTGTGCAGGCATGCGTAGGGTGACATCTGCCACTGTCACCCTGTTTGGACTTTGACAATGGACTGGCCATTGGCCTTTGTGTTTTTTCTGGACTTTCAGTTTTCATTGCACACATATGCTCAATAAAGCAACTTTCTGTTCTCTAGTGCTTATGCTTCTGATGTACATGTTGTTGATGATGCTAACCATGCCCTTGCTGCAGTGATGGTGATATTTGGTCTCATGATAATGAAGTGTTACTGTGCAGGAACCCATGTGGTCCAGGGGGAATGTGTCCTATCCTGTGGTGTATCCATGTCATCCATAGCAGCATCTGAGGGTGTCATGTGTTCAGTATTTGGCAATGGGATTTCCTACTTACATTAGCTATTTCACATCTGTGGCTTCCACCCCTGCACATCTGTTGTGCCTGCCATTGTTCAATTCGTCTACTTCCCTGACCGTGTGGCCATCTCCACTGGACATGCAGGTTTGGGCATCAATGGGGAAGGACTCATCTGTGTTGTCGGTGCAACATTGCTATACAAGTGTGTTGGATCTGTGCTGATGATTTCGTTGGCACTTCCATGACCAGGCTGATGTGACGGGAGCCCTCATTTGGTGCTAATTGTTGATTGTGTGACCAAGTGCTCAGCTGACATGATGGGGCCCTACTGAGGCAACATATGGCACAGCTTTCCTCACACAGGAGTGGAGTCCCCTCATGGCAGTGTGTACTCCTGTGACATTGCCTGCGCCCAAGGTGTGTGTTGTATGTGCATGTCTGTGTGTTCACTTCCGTTTAGCTGTGCATGCTGTGATCCCTAGTGTTGTACCTGTTTGTGATGCTTGCTGAGTTGACCTATGTTCCCCCAAAGTCTTCTCCCTGGGTTCTCTGTGATGTGGGTGCATGGCACATTACTGGTCATCAGGGTGTCACCCATAGGTGTGTTTGCTGTCAGGGCTGAGTTTGTGTGCAGACGCAGATGGGTCACAGTCAGGTTTCCCCTTGGCACTTGTTGTTTGCCCCTGTCATGTGATTTCCAGTTTGTGTTATCTTTCAGTGATTGTGACACGTTGTGTGTGTGACTGCTGGCACTCCTCAGGGTCCGGGCTGCAATGTTGGTTGTTGTCTATGTGTGTTCTTTGTGGGTGACCTTGGCTTCTTCATTGGTGTGTGACTGTGGCTGGGATCCCATTAGTTGGTGTGGTATTGCCATCATGTCCATGTACAGCGTAGTGTGCAGTGTGTCAGACATTCAGGAGTCTTGTTGAGTGGCCATGTGTGATGTGTTTCTGCACCTTGGTTCCCACCCACCACCCTGGAATAGTCATGGGTGCATGTGCAATGTCACCAGTGCATGTGTGCTTCACTGCTGCACATTGTTGGAGGTCGAGGGGTGTGGTGTTGAGTGTGTGCAGATGAGAGTTGTTGCCCGGCTAGGCCCCTGCCTCCATGTTGGCCTTGGCTTACTGGCCATGCTGATTGATTTGTGCTTGTGTAGGTGTGATGGTAGTTTGTTGCTCAGGACACATGACTGTGGTTCACAGTGTGAACGACATTTAGCTTTGTCATCACAGTGGGATTGTAATGCAGCCCAGGGTCACCACATTGTGGGGGCCCTGGGGGTAGTGCTGTGGTGTGTCTGTGTCTTGCTGTGTCAGTTGCTGTTCCTACGTGCCTGTGTGACATGTGTGATTTGTGCTCCCTCTCATCTGACAATGCCTGCTTGCCCACATAGGGGATTTGGATCCATGAGTTACCTTTGTGTGGCACTGTATGCACATCTGTATTATTGGTATTCAGGTCTCCTCATGTGTTGTGTGGTTGCCTGGGGACACTGGAACCCCCCCCTCACCTGTTGTGTATGATGTGCAGTGTGGGTCTGCCTGTTTGTGTTTGTGCATCTGCACCACTGCATTGGCATATCTTGGGTGTGCCATTGGCTGTATGTAGTTTGGTGGCTTTCCCCTGCTGTCCCTGGGACTCCTAGGTCATCGGTCAGCACAATGATCATGGTTTGGGTGTCCCATTGCTGCCATGGTATGGTATCTGTTCACCTCACATCTACAGTCTCCACAGGGTATCTGCATTTGTGTGCCCATTGGTGCAAATATGTGGGTCTGCATTCTGATGGTCACTTCTGTCATTGTGTCATTGATGAATGTTGACAGTGTCAGCCCCCATGGGTGTTGTTTGTCTGCACATGGCCAAAGGTATGTCTTATTTGCACTGCAGTATTTGGCTCCCCCAATTTATGTTGCAATGGGACACATGCACTACTTTGCCACTGATGTGTTTTATGTTCTGTGACCAGGAATCATCCATGCAGTTTGGCAGTTGCAGCTCTTTCTTTGTCAACACTTACATTTTGGTTACTGTGATGATGGGGGTTTGGACCCCATTGCCACACTCTTCAAAATGTGCTTCAGCTATGGACCCCACACTTACATTTTGGTCACTGTGATGATGGGGGTTTGGACCCCATTGCCACACTGTTCAAAATGTGCTTCAGCTATGGACCCCACACTTACATTTTGGTCACTGTGATGATGGGGGTTTGGACCCCATTGCCACAATGTTCAAAATGTGCTTCAGCTATGGACCCCACACTTACATTTTGGTCACTGTGATGATGGGGGTTTGGACCCCATTGCCACAATGTTCAAAATGTGCTTCAGCTATGGACCCCACACTTACCTTTTGGTCACTGTGGTGATGCGGCGTTAGACCCCATTGCCACAATGTTCAAAATGTGCTTCAGCTATGGACCCCACACTTACCTTTTGGTCACTGTGGTGATGGGGCGTTAGTCCCCATTGCCACAATGTTCAACATGTGCTTCAGCTATGGAGCCCACACTTACCTTTTGGTCACTGTGGTGATGGGGCGTTAGACCCCATTGCCACAATGTTCAAAATGTGCTTCAGCTATGGACCCCACACTTACATTTTGGTCACTGTGGTGATGGGGGGTTAGACCCCATTGCCACAATGTTCAAAATGTGCTTCAGCTATGGACACCACACTTACCTTTTGGTCACTGTGATGATGGGGGTTTGGACCCCATTGCCACAATGGTCATGGCCTGCTTGCATTGTGGGGGCCACACACATATATGTGTGGCACATGTGATAGGGGGTCACATTGTATGTTCAAAGTCATGTTCAGTGTTGTAGGCATTTGACACAGTCTACACACGCTTGTCATGGTGTTGGGGGGTTGTCTTTTTCTTGCACTCCCTAGGTTGTGGTGTGCTGGTTGTGTCATGCATTGTCCATCCTATGAGTGGGGGTGGTGTTGGTGGTAGGCATCCAGCCCCCCATGGGTAGAGGTGGTAGTAGTGACAGGCATCCAGCCCCCTGGGTAAGGGTGGTAGTAGTGGTAGGCATCCAGCCCCCCTGGCTAAGGGTGGTAGTAGTGGTAGGCATCTGGCACCCCCATGGCTAAGGGTGGTAGTGGTGGTGGGCATCTGGCACCCCCCTGGCTAAGGGTGGTAGTGGTGGTAGGCATCTGGCACACCCCTGGCTAAGGGTGGTAGTAATGGTAGGCATCCAGCCCCCTGGCTAAGGGTGGTAGTAGTGGTAGGCATCCAGGCCCCCTGGGTAAGGGTGGTAGTAGTGGTAGGCATCCAGCCCCCTGGCTAAGGGTGGTAGTAGTGGTAGGCATCCAGCCCCCCTGGGTAAGGGTGGTAGTAGTGGTAGGCATCCAGCCCCCTGGCTAAGGGTGATAGTAGTGGTAGGCATCCAGCCCCCCTGGGTAAGGGTGGTAGTAGTGGTAGGCATCCAGCCCCCCCTGGCTAAGGGTGGTAGTAGTGGTAGGCATCTGGCACCCCCCTGGCTAAGGGTGGTAGTAGTGGTAGGCATCCAGCCCCCCCTGGGTAAGGGTGGTAGTGGTGGTAGGCATCTGGCACACCCCTGGCTAAGGGTGGTAGTAGTGGTAGGCATCCAGCCCCCCTGGGTAAGGGTGGTAGTAGTGGTAGGCATCCAGCCCCCCTGGGTGAGGGTGGTAGTGGTGGTAGGCATCTGGCACCCCCTGGCTAAGGGTGGTAGTAGTGGTAGGCATCCAGCCCCCCTGGGTAAGGGTGGTAGTAGTGGTAGGCATCCAGCCCCCCTGGCTAAGGGTGGTAGTAGTGGTAGGCATCTGGCACCCCCTGGCTAAGGGTGGTAGTATTGGTAGGCATCCAGCCCCTGGGTAAGGGTGGTAGTGGTGGTAGGCATCTAGCACCCCCTGGCTAAGGGTGGTAGTAGTGGTAGGCATCCAGCCCCCTGGGTAAGGGTGGTAGTAGTGGTAGGCATCCAGCCCCCCTGGGTGAGGGTGGTAGTGGTGGTAGGCATCTGGCACCCCCTGGCTATGGGTGGTAGTAGTGGTAGGCATCCAGCCCCCCTGGGTAAGGGTGGTAGTAGTGGTAGGCATCCAGCCCCCCTGGCTAAGGGTGGTAGTAGTGGTAGGCATCTGGCACCCCCTGGCTAAGGGTGGTAGTAGTGGTAGGCATCCAGCCCCCCTGGGTAAGGGTGGTAGTGGTGGTAGGCATCTGGCACCCCCTGGCTAAGGGTGGTAGTAGTGGTAGGCATCCAGCCCCCCTGGGTAAGGGTGGTAGTAGTGGTAGGCATCCAGCCCCCATGGCTAAGGGTGGTAGTAGTGGTAGGCATCTGGCACCCCCTGGCTAAGGGTGGTAGTAGTGGTAGGCATCCAGCCCCCCTGGGTAAGGGTGGTAGTGGTGGTAGGCATCTGGCACCCCCTGGCTAAGGGTGGTAGTAGTGGTAGGCATCCAGCCCCCCTGGGTAAGGGTGGTAGTAGTGGTAGGCATTCAGCCCCCCCTAGGTGAGGGTGGTAGTGGTGGTAGGCATCTGGCACCCCCCTGGCTAAGGGTGGTAGTAGTGGTAGGCATCCAGCCCCCCCTGGGTAGGGGTGGTAGTAGTGGTAGGCATCCAGCCCCCCCTGGCTAAGGGTGGTAGTGGTGGTTGGCATCTGGCCCCCCCTGGGTAGGGGTGGTGGTGCGCATTCAGGCCCCTGTGTGCATATGTGGCATTGGTGATGGGCATCCCCCCCCTATGGTGCTGCTGTTGCTGGTGTAAGTAAATTCTGCATCCCTCTGTGTGTGTGTGATGTGTCGTGTACGTGTTGTATGTGTTTTGTGGTTGGTGTCTGACTTACCTTCTGCGCCGTACGCGTCCGTGCATGTTCCGGTAGTAAATGTAGAATATTGGTATGATCGGGACGAAGGGATTCATGGTTGGTTCGTGTCGTTCGTCTTTCTCGTTGCTTCGCGTCGTCCTCGTCGCTTCGCGTCGTCCTCGTAGCTGGCGTGTTCGCCTCGTAGCCGTGGATCGTGTTGTGGCGCGAATCGGAGCTTATGTGCACCTCTCCCGGATGCTTTGACGTGCCGTGCGTAGCGACGGGTTCGGCGCGTACGGAAAGCGCATCGTACTTGTTCGGCCGGACGGAGCTGCATTTTCCCTTCCGTGCGACTCGATTCAGCGTTTCCGGATTCGCCTCGGTCGGAGAACAGGACCTGGATTGGGTGAGTACGACTCGGCCGGATTCTGTGCTGTTGTGCGCATCGTACTTACTCGTTCGGTATGCTGTACGGATCGGTCGGGAAACAGGCATTCGCATGGCTTTTTTCCCGACCGAATGGTATTGGGTGCGCCTCCGACCGAGATCGGAATCGGCCCCTATATGCTTTGCAGCTGGAGTGCAGGGACCCTGTGTGGTTGGTTCTATTACTGCGCTTTGTGGACAAAAATGTTAAAAAAAGACTCAAATACTTTTTTAATGTTTTCTTTAATAATGTTTTAAATAAAACATGTTGTGACAATCACTATTATTGAACATTGCAATGTGTGAATATTTTATTATAGTTAGTGGTGACTTTTCACCAAAGCCAGTAGGTCTCCTTTATATATGATAATGTACTGACCCCTTGATAAAGCCCAGATGCCCCTTGCTTTTTCCATTTACGTGTTTTGACCCTATGACAAAGACAGCAGGTCTGCCTTACTTAAAATGACACAGTTTATATTGTTACATTTTCAATGTTGTGCATCCTGCAGCCGATTGATGCAGGACACTCCATGCGCCCAACCCCATGCTGTGCATGGCCGAAGGTTGTGCTTGGTGGAGGGGTGGGTGATGCCAAGAGGGTGGACACCGGCTCTGGCCACAGGCCCGGCCCTGTGGACAACCCACGCTGCTAATGGCCAAATGTCATGCATGGTGTGGGGTTGGTTGACTGCGGGGAGTTGGGTGCAGGGCCTGGTAAATAGTGGAGGAGTTAGGTGCAGGTTGTAGGAAAGTGGGTTTCTGTTGCAGTAACCCCCCCACTTTTTGCCAGACTACTAATGCGCTTTTACTTGGTGTGCCCTGGGTCCCTTCCAATCAGGTTCCCAGGGCCTGTGTTCTTTCCCCAAAACTAAACCCAATTGGCATCTCTGGCCACAGGTCAGCCCCTGGTAAATGGTACCACAGGTACCCATGGCACTGTGACCAGAGAAGGCCTCTAAGGGCTGCAGCACTTATTGTGCCACCCTTAGAAGTCCTGTACCACCACACTCACACACTGCCGTTGCGGGCTGCGTGTTTTGGTGCAGAACAAAGTGAAGAGTCGATATGGCACACATCCCTGTGTGCCATGCCTACAACCCACTGCCCTGGCATAGATCAGTCACCCCTCTAGTTGGGTGCACTATACCAGTGGTGAGGGTACAGGTGCATGAGCCCTGTACCCCTACAGTGTCTAAGTCCATTCTTAGACACTGTAAGTGCAGTGCTGCCATTAAGAGTATGTGGTGCTGGGAGTTTGTCATTACGAACTCCACAGCACCATAATGGCTACAATGAAAACTGAGAAGTTTGGTATCAAACTTCTCAGCACATTAAACCCACACTGATGCCAGTGTGGGACTTAATGAAAAATGCACACAGGGGGCATCTCAGAGATGCCCCCTGAAAACTAACCCACCACTAGTGTCCAGGCTGAGTGGCTGCTTTCAGCTGCCACCACCAGACATGTTTCTGGACCCCTGGGTCTAGAGCCTACTGCTCTCTGGGGCCTGAAACAATGCACATCCTGGGACGAGGTGCCAAGCCTCCTCCCCCAGGATGGGCAGGGTTGACGAAGGGGAAGCTTCAAAGGCATGCTGCCTTTGAGAGCCTCCCCAGACCATTTGCTGCTTTCAGCAACTGGTCCCCACTGGTTCTACCCCCCACTTTGGGTGGGAGAACCTGCGGGAAAAACAAGTGAGGGAAAGAGGTGTGCCCACCTCTGCCAACTCCACCCCTCAGGTGGGGGAGGCGAGGTGAAGCACAACTCTGAGTCCCCGCCATCTTGAGGATGGGGGGACCCAACCAACCAGGGACAGGCTCCTGTCCCCCTCCCACTGGAGGGTGGCACGATAGGGGGTGTACCCACCCCAGGGAAGGGACCTATTGGTCCCTGCCCTTTACCTACCTGTAACGCCCCTAAATCTAGTATTTAGGGGACACCCTGAACCTTGCTTCCTCAGATCCAGCCAAGAAACAAGAAGAAAAGAAGAAGAAGGACTGAACAGCCGTGCAGCCAGCTAACAAGAGGAAGACGCCCACTTACTTGGCCCCAGCCCTACCGGCCTGTCTCCCCTCGAACCTGCTCCTGCGAAATTCCGGTGTGTCCTGCTGCCAGCAACCTCAAAAACCTCAGAGGACCTGCCTGCCTTCACTTCCAAAGGCTGCTTCTCCCGTGAACACCGGATTTGTTCAAACTGCAACCTCTGGCAGCAGCCGGAGACCGCGATTCTGCCCCACTCTGCACCTGCCGTCCACGGCCCGAGCTCGAGTGGGCAAACACCATGAGGAGGTCACCCCGGCGATCCTGAACAGAGATCCGGCGACCCCCTGACCTGCCTCAAGCCTCCAGCCGACGCCTGCAGTCGAAATCCAAAAGGCCCCTCTAACCGCGACCCGGAGCTGGTAAGCCGATCCGACCCCAAAAGGCACCCCTGCACCCGACGCCCCACGGCCTTGTGTGCCCAAACCTACGGTGCCTCACCAACCCTTAACTTCCCAACTTACCTCTCGAAGTGGTGGTCGCACCCAGAAGTCCTTTGTCTCCCTGCCTGCAGTGCTTTTGCTAACCGGAGGTTTTCCATTGGAAACAACAGGGCTTCTGACGTCGAAACAGCACCCTGCACCCGGCCGCCCTAGTGCCGCTGAGGGTGCCCCTTTTGTGCTAAGCTGTTTCCCCATTTGCCCTGAGCTAAAGTGTAGGAGCTTTGCTCCCACAACCCAGTGGCCTGCTTGCCAGCAGCCACCAACCGGAGACCCCCTATCCTCCATAGGATAACATTGGGCCTCAACACTCTAGTGCCGCTGAGGGTGTAACAAGAGTGCATCACTGACCCTGGGGGACCCCTGAGTCTAACCCCAGAACCTTAACTCCCACAGTCGATAACTTACCTGTGAACCGATAACCTGTTTTTCCTCCATAGGATAACATTGACACTTTTTCTCCAAAAAGTTTCTAACTGTGGAGTTTTGAAATCTAAAAATATTCTTTAAAAATCGCACAAGTAACCAAAACCTGTTTACTTACCTGTTTGCAGGAAATGTCCCAGTGCTGAATCTAGGTATCCAGCACTGAGTTAGAAAAGTAACGTGAAAAGTAACTTACCTGCAATTTACTTAAAAAGCCTATTCATTTCAATGTAGTGCTCCAAAAAGTTTCCCAGTGTGGAGTTTTCAAATCTGAAAATATTCTTTAAAAATCACACGAAGAACCAAAACGTATTTACTTACCTGTTTGCAGGAAATGTCCCAGTGCTGCATCTAGGTATCCAGCACTGAGTTAGAAAAGTAACGTAAAAAGTAACTTACCTGTAATTTACTGAAAAAGCCTATTCATTTCAATTTACTGTATTTGCTAAGTATTGCAACCTACTGCATCCCCTATAAATCAACCAAAGTACAATTTCTATTGCATTTTCAAACTGTTCTACAATCAGCAACTTATTACCGTAAAGTATTTAATGCTTACCTGTGCCAGGCTTGCTTGGTTCTAAAAATAAAACAACAGTATATTTTTTATACAAAAACAATTGGTCTAGAGTTCAGGCTTTGAGTGTGTGAATTCATTTGCTGACTGAGTGTGTACATCAAATGCTTAACACTGTCCTCTGATACTGCCTTACTGCTCGACCACTCTACTACAAATAGAGAGTAAGGTTCTATCTAACTTTAACCTCTGCCTACCTCTGGGGTCACCTGGACTCTATACACACTATACCTCATTTTGGTGTAGTACATATAGAGCCAGTTTCCTACACAGGTGTTGCGGCCAACCTCACATTACGCAAAGCAAAAGACCAGAAGAGGGGTTTGGGATAGTTGCATGTGGTAATGCAGTATTACTTTACATTAAAGAACCCTAGAACTTCACTCAAAAAACAAAGGTTAAAATGGCGGTATAGTTAGGTGGAAATTTCATTTCAAACATATAAACACTGAAATTCAATAATTATAGTTCACTGAAGTAAATGAAACTGGCATCTTCGTCATGCACTGCTTATGGCCTCACATATTACATTACTCATGACATGGTCTATGACTTCATTGATGACAACATTGTGCATGGCATTGGGACAAGTTGTAGTTGTATTTAAATATAACTGGCAAAAGTCTGTGTTTGTTTAGTTTAAAATGTTTTTGTGGGGGTTTCCCCAAAACCTAACCACAACAAACCCCTCCCTATTTTAAAACCCTTACCTCCCTTTTCCTTTTCTGATACATGAACCCTAAAAATCCCTCTCCTCCCTTTACCTCTACCTGCCCCTGAACCATAAACTCTCCTTAACATTCTTTTATTCTCTACCTGCTCCTACACCCTAAAATAACAACCCCTAACTCTCTTTATCGCTTCCATCCCTGAACCCTAAAAACCTCTTATCTCCCTTTACATCTACATGTCCCAGAACCTCAAAAAACCCTTTACTCCCTTTATATCTACATGCTCCTGAACCCTAAAAATCCAATACCTTCCCTTATCTCTACCCACACCTGAATTCTAAACAACATTTACCTCCGTTTACCACTACCCACCCCTGAACCCTAAAAAACCCTTACTTCCCTTTACCTCTATGCACTCTTAACCATAACCACACTGAACTCTTGCCAATCCCTTTATTATTAAATATCCTATTTGTAATAACCTTGAAAACTCTTTCCTGAATGATAAAGTACTGCATAGTTAAGTACCAAAAAAGAGCCTGTGCAGTGGCGGCTCCTCCGCTAAGGCAGAGGAGCGTCGCCCCACTGACTTCCATAAAAAAAAAAAATGATAATAACGTATCGTTATTATCATTTTATTTTTCCTATTGACATGAGTGGCTCTCAGGGCGGGCTGGCCAGAGCAGGGAGAGGAGTGGTTTGCACTCCTTACGAGCGCATGACTGTTTGGCCAGCCCTCTAGGCCGGCCCAAAAGTCCTGCGCACTCTGCATCTTCCCCACCAGGCTGCATTACACAGCCTGCTGAGAAACATGCAAAGCCTCACAGTCCCCGTCTGAGCTCTGTGGTTCGGCGCTCAGACCAATCACAACCTGCATTGCAGCATTGTGATTGGCTATGGGGAGCCTGAGAGCCTGGGTGCTTCCTGCTACTTCATACAGCCGGCGGAGACAGGAAGAAGAGGAACGAGAAGAGTCTGCAGCCGGCTGGCCCAGATAAGTGTATTGTTTTTGAAATTTTGCTCCATCCCGCAACCCCACCACCACCTCCCTCCAGCCCCTGCCCCAAGCCTACCACTCACGATCGGTAGCTACTGATCCTGTGTGAAATTTACCTATTTGCCACTTACCTGTCTGGTAACATCCTGCGAGGTAAAATACTGCATAGTCAGGATCCTATGTCTATATTCAGTTCTTCCTCCTTAAACCTTTTGCAAATGGCTGGAAAGCTACTCTTTATAGCTTCTTTTTTTTAATGAGGGTTCTAACACTGTTCCTCATGACTGTAGACTGCCCTCGCACTCATACAAACATTCCACTGATAGTCAGCAAAAAACATTGAAATGAGACAGAGCCCGATATCCGTGCACACTTTCCTCGACACCAAAATTCAATCACGCTCATTATAGTGAAACGAAATTGAAACCGAAGCAGTAGCGGCTCCTCAGCTATGGCGGAGGAGCGAAGCCCCACTGCATTCGAGCAGTGGAAAGGAAAGAAAATATAAAATGATAACAACTTTAAGTTATTATCATTTTATGTTTCCTTTGCAGGCGGGTGGGTGGACGGGGCTACTCTGCTCACAGAGCAGGGCAGGGGAGGAGTGGTTGACCCACTCCTAAGTGCGCAATGACTATTTGGTCAGCCCTCTTGGGCTGCCCAAACCAGTCATGGGCACTTTCTTCTTCTCCATGCAGGCTGCATTACAGCCTGCATGGAGAACATGCCCACCCCTACAGCCCCTGGCTGAACGCCGTGTCACGGCACTCAGACCAATCACAACGCTGCATTGCAGTGTTGTGATTGGCTTAGGGTAGGGAGCCTGGCTGCCTGCTTCCTGTTCCTGAAGTCAGAAGCAGGAGAGCAGGAGCAGGACCTGAAGCGCAGGACCTGGGACCCAGGACCCGGCAAAAAAAGTAAGTTATTTGTTTTTTACATTTTTTTCTGAAGCTCCCTCCCGCAATCGCAACCCCCGCGTGGCACCCCACGACCCCCGCGACTGCCCCCCACCCGCGAGCCATGCCTGCCGCCACTGAACCCAAGAAATGCAAATGAGCAAGAAAGCTGTGTTATGCCCTAAAGTGTATGTGAGTATTATAGAGCCAAAAGATACCAATCTACTTCCCAGTTACCAACAATCCCTACAAGAACAATAGAGAAAATAGGTCGAATCATGTCTGTAAAACCTTTCAAAAAGAATGTTTTCACTTTGCATGAAGAGAATGTATTTTGTTTTCGGTGCTGATTGTTACAACATTGGTGTAATATCTAAATGAAAGTTTTGCTTTGCTGTGTGATCAGAATTTAAGGTACAATGAATTAAAATGCAGCATTAATGTCTGCTTTGAAGACCTTCTTCTTAAATCGTGACTGATATTCATGATTTTAGATTAAGTCAACAATAATTAATTTTAGCACTTTTTATTTTCAGAGATGGCATGCTATATCAAAGCCATTATACAGTTTGGTAAGCTGTTTAAGGATCTATAAATGTACTAATCTGTCTTTTTAATCACCAGTAAACACATGGTCCAAGGATTTAACAACGCTACCTTGATTAAGCAACGAATGAGAAGATCCTAAAGGTAGCATTTGTGAAGCCAACTGGTTTAGCTTTACATAAGGGCATGCACAAACCAAGAATACTACAGGTAGATATACTTACACACATATACATACTCACACATGCCACATGTACAGTCACGCATGAATAAAATTAACTGGACCACAAGCAACAACACCATTGATATAGGCCCTGACAGCAGTGCATACAGATACTGGTGCGCAGACAGGCAGACGCACAAAAATGTTGTGCTTGTGTAGTTTCCTCATGTGTGATATGTGACTTTGTGTTTTGTGTAATAACAACCAGACCCCAAACATGTCAGAATGCTGAATAGGAGGTGTACAGTTCATATATTCAACATAAATGGCTGGATTGGATAACATTTATTTGTAGCTGTACAGTCCAGGGGCGTCGCTTCATTTTTTTTGTGGGTGCTGCACCCACCTAATAAATTCATTCTCATTTTTAAAGTTGGATCGTAGAAGCGCAAGTCAGGTCTGCAAGTGTTTTATCTAATTACAACCATGAGTGTGCATACTGAATGTTAGAGCGCACTTCTAGGCCCTGGAGACAGTAAAGAACAAACAAGGCATATTTCGTGATCTTTAAATATTGTAAGAGGAGGGAGAGCTACTTGTTTGCCGCACCGTTTTTTTGTTGGGTTTTTTGTGATGTTTGTTGGTAAACCTCAGACTTACACCCGCTGACTCAGTCATAAGACTCTCTTAAGAAAGGATTGATGACAATGGTTAATAAAGGTGTGATGGAGCAGGGTTTTGCGTAAATAAAACCTGCTCGGATTAAACCCTCAGTAACACATATTAACAGTGTGCGGTGAAAATTTTATTAATAAATACTAAAACATGGGGAAATGCTTTAGCGCATGCGTAAAACTAATGCGTGTATTAATGCATGAAAAACTAGGCCGCAAACTGCTTGATAAAAATGAATGCTGCTTTTGTGCACATTAATAATATTTCGCTAGGAATAACATAACATGGGTTGTGCATGGGTTAGTGCAAATGCTGGGATGGTGCGCAAAATAAAATTACATTTCGTGAAAATAATAACTGTTTGTGTTCTGTTCTTGTAGAAAAATAAACAATGGGCCTACACTTCTGCATATCCACACAACACAGACCAGGGACTAACAGAATCATAAATCGTGGTGGGTAATAGGTGAGGGGGTTGATTGGTATAAGGCTGGGCACAAACAGTGTGTGTAAAACTGCCCTCACACACAGCAAGCTGTGTCATGCTTCATCATAGGGCCTGCTAAACACACCCCCGCGCTAGCCAACGCTGGAGGTGGAGCAATAGGGAGGGGGAAACAAACACACAACATAACAAGTGAACAAATCGTGTGGGATCAGGAAGGTGACAAAATGTGGCAGAGAAAATTTTAAAAGCTGGTAACAGTGTGTCCCTACTCTATCTTTAATGGTGGGTACACTGTCCAGACACAGAACGTGGTCCTCATCGGACCAGTGGATGGTGGTAATGGCTACTAGTGAAGAGAGCCCTACCCCCCCCACTTTGCTAAAATGTCGACATGTTTCAGCCGAATTAAACTACTACCCCGGCTTTCTTCAGGACTTTCACCTGAACGATCCCAACAAGGATAAAGTCCCTACCTCCTTATAATCCAGGGGTAAGGAAAAACAGGCACCTTGTTTTGGTGCACACTCTGGTACAGGGAGTGGTGGAGCCCCTTGCTCTCAATGAGGAACCGAGTTTATTTTAAGGTCAAACTCGAACTGGCGGAGGGGTGCAAGTAGCTCCCTGTTGTCACACTTTCGTCAAGGTGAGCTAGCATCCGCCACCTAACCGCACTCCCAGCACCGTGTAGAGTCTACACTTCTGCATGCCAGTTTTGGGTTAACTTTATTCCTGAAAAAGAAAAATACGAAATAAATGAGCTTTGAATGAGGAGAGAATGCAGAGGCAATAGAAATGTCCTTTGTGTTGTACTGACTGTCTGCCAAGGTTACGGAAGAAGGAGGATAAGATTGCAAATGGAAGTGATGCCACTTCTTCACGAGATGGCAGAGACAAACAAAAGAGGCATAGAGATTTGCAATATTCAAGGAACTGCAGGAAATGTTTACTATGATCATGTTCAGAAATTTTTTCTTGGGATGATTCTGATGTAATGTTTAATGTTTGAACAAAAGGGTGTCTAATAAAATGGACATGACGAGAGTGGTGTGACAGAACACCCCCAATTTTAGCCAATGGGAGATGGAGTGCATTTTAAAAATGAAAAAATGTGGGTTGGACATTTAGGTTTTAGGGTATAACTGAAGGTCCCTGGGGGGAGTGGTTAGGGTCGACTGATGTTTAGCTAGCGGGAGATCGTCGCTGTCGTCGGTTTTACGATAGAGGCCTACCTGTTTCCTGACTCCTGACCTAATCTTTGTCACTCGACTCTACTTGAGTGGCCTTCCTGCCCTAACTGGCCAGTGGGGTGGTTTCTTCCGATTCTTATTTGGGTTAGTATAGATAATCTACCGAATTTGCATAATCATTTGCAAATGTATTTGTCTCTGAAACTTTTCTCTCTACGCCTATCCACTCCTTCAATGCATTGTTTATTTGATATGAGTTTGAATTTATATATTACCAATGTTTTCTCTCTGTGATAATTCATGGTTTGCATTCATGTAACTGTACTTGATGAGCATTTATTATTCTTACATTATTTACGAACAGTAACATATTACTAGATATGGATACTCAGCCAGACAAAGAAAAAATGGTAGAAACAAGCCAAACCCCTCCACTCGGAGGCCATGGTACAAAGAATTTCAAGGAATAGCCAGGCAATCTAGTTCAAGAAATCATCAGAATAAAGTGAAAATGCAAATACAGAAGCGTTTAACAAAAGTACACCATCAGCAGTCATTCCCGTAACTGAGAAACATCAAATTCCAATAGGGCATCACCAGCTTAGAGAGCAAACAAAAGATGAACAGTCTACTAGTCAAGGCTTGCCAACTAGGTCTGTGGGAGATCAGCGACCAAGTGCACCTATAATAAGAGTAATAAACAAAAACGCAGAAGCTACTAACAGAAAATTAACCCCAGACGGAATTGCTGAGAATGAGAGCTACTCACTTGTTTATGGAGCATCACCATTCTTGTGCACAGTCAACAAAGGTTCAAGGCATAACTATGATTATTGAGTCCAATGAGGAGACCCAAACAAATTTACAGGAGATACATCAGGGGGAAGTATCATGGGGGCAATTCCAGGAACAAAAACAGGAACAATTAGCCGTAAAACTCATGCTGATCCCCAAGTATGAATCTAGAGGAGTGTTTGATACTTTAAATAGAAGTGCAGTACTAAAATTGTTAAAGGAAATCAGAACATTGGAACACATTGATTCACAACACCTAACGGCAATACAATTTCTACCACATCCATATAAAAAAAATTGTGAAGCAACTTTAGCAACATGGGCCACCCAAGAGATTGCTAGCCAATTGTATAATCATCTTGAGCATTTCCAGCAATAATGGATTGAAATACGTAGTTTTGAGCCAGTATACTATCCTGGGTCACTGCTCCCAGTTAAGACCACCATCTCAAATTTAAATTCAGAGGAGTTTCAGAAAAAAAACTTCAAACGACAAACACATTAACCTTAAGGGGAGCTCTGGGACCCGAATTCTCTTCCACCAACATCTAAAATCTAATGATCATAAAGCAACAAATAGAGATCAACAAAGAAAGGAGAAAACCCAAGTATTGGTGGGAAAACACAAGAATGGTTCTGGCCCCCTAAAGCATTAGATCCTGCCTGGCCCTGATGACCAGAAAGTCTCTCCAAAGCAAAACATCATCAATATATGCTCATGGAATGTACATGGTTATGGTTAGATGCACTATATTGCTGATACAATGGAATTCTTTCAGAAGTTTAATTTCGTTTGACTGCAAGAAACATGGAATCTGAATTCAGCCTCTATAATAGACTACACAGAACATCATACTCCAGCAGTAAGGACGTCACATTATGGTCAACCTAAGGGAGGTCTTTTCACACTCATTTCAACAAAATACAGCTGGTTACAAGAAAATATCGATTTAGGAGTAGAGTGGCTGTGATTACGTCAACCTTTACTCCTACTTTTCCCTACTAGATTTAATGTAGATGGTCTTTTATTTGCCCGCTAAAAGTGGTAGAGGGGAGGAAAACAATTCAAGATTATACTTTCGATTTAGTCATGCTGTAATGGACCACAGACTCCGAATTTCAATTTGGTGGATTTATTATAAGGCCAAAAATAATTGAATATAAACACACCTCAATATCAGAGTATATAGGTACAGAAAGATCAATACAGAGCCGATTCTACGAATATAAGTCATGCGGCACAGAAGGCATAATATGATGAACTCCAAAATCAAAATAAAGCAAAGAATAGAAGCGGAGTCCAATTCTCTTTTCATCTAAGAAGGAGCAAAATCTTTCCCTACTCTGCTCTCAATGAGGATCCTACCTATCTCCCTAGTATCATATCACAAAGGTGTCAGCACGTGTTGACTTCCTAAGAAGTACTCATGTCAATTGGGTCTGATAGCTTAAAGCTATGGAGCTCGCTCTAAGATGCTCCTTCTCCTCCGGAAACTGGCAGAAGTCTCTCGAATCTGTCCCTGCGCATCATACAAAAAGACAATGTTCAACCCACAATACGTCATGTTTTAAAACTTTTCTATTTGCAACATTTTTCAGTAAGTTTCCACAGAAGCTTTAATTAAGTCGACTCTTCTTCCAGTGGCCTTGGTTCCCAGATAGGCCAGAGACGAAAGGAGTCCTCCCTTCTCACCTTGCAGTTTTCTTCAAAGACATTCCGGGTATCTCCTTAAATCTAAGAATAACGGGGTCGGATTCCTGCACCTGCAGTAGGATGAGAACATACTGTCTTCGAGCACAACAGAATTTATTTAATTAATTCTTGAGCAACCAAGGAGAAACGAAACTCAAAACAACCTACAATTTGGGCCTACAAATCGGGTAACTTAAACTAAACATGGTTACATTATATGAGTATAATTTCGTCCTGCACATTACACATACAGGAATTAAGTTTTCTAATACACGCAAATCCTACTTAAACGTGCTCACTTCATTTTAATACTAATATGACGTGAATAAATGCATCTTAATAATCCTAAAACACTGCGCACGACAAAAATACATATGAGTGCATTTATATCAGGAGTATAGTGCACCCCTACAATTTAAAGTGCTGAAAGCGCTCTATCAGTTCCCCCCTCTTATGACTAGTGTCATAACACCAACCTTTTTACCCTCTCATAAGTTTCTCCTTGTAGAAGAGACCGATCTAAACAGAGGTTGTAGCTTGCCGTCCCTGTCTAAATCTTTCCAACCCTTTAAGGTGCAGATAATGACTGTCCTGCAGTCGTTCTAATTGTTGCTCTCGCTTGTCCAAAGAATTCTCAGCATGTCGTGCCCTTTGCCATTTGTAAGCCTTAATGACTCCCAACAGTACAATTATACAAATGACAGCTATTATAATAGGTTTCAAGATGTATCCCATTATTCCTTGTCCCAAACTTCCAAACCAGCTTCCTATCTTGCCAAATCCCTTGCCAATTTGTTCCCAGAGTCCATCAGCAGCTAGATCACGTAAATCTTGATGTATCTCTGAAATATTGCTAATGTACTTCCTTATATCTCGACTATTGTCAAGAGTATAAGTACAGCACTGTTGAACTTTCAATAATTTACCGACTCCTCCAGCTTTTGCTAATAGTACAGCTAAAGCAAGACGATTTTGAAGAACCATAGCCCTTATTGAAACCATCTCCCCATCAACAAGTAATAGGATTTGGGCGGTATTCACAGAGAGCTTATCTACCAGAGTTGCCAGCTTTCTAATCTTCACATCATTCAAAATCACACCCAAGCTAGGTATCATAGCTCCAAATACATCCCCAATAATTTCTCCCGCACTTACACCGCGTTTTCCTCTATGAGATCTCTTCCCTTCCAAAGGCCATAAATCATCCACATGGAAGATCTTGGGAAATACCACAGCCAAATAACATGTACCATACCAATTTTTGGGCAATTTCACATAAGCATTTTTACTGCAAACAAAGTACACATTTGGCACTATGGTCAATTTATCCAACAGCGCCTTTCTAATGGATTCCTCCATCAAGAAAATGTGTTCACAATCACTCTCACCCACAAATATTTTGTCATAAAATGTGGACGGGTGTCTAATGCACAGTCTCTCTTTTTGCTGGAAGTCTAAAGCTATTGGACCAGAACTCCCCTTTGCCTTATGATCCAATTCCTCCTGTGTCCATGGGATCACTTTGTGCTTTGGATCTGATCCAAATAAGGTCTGCCTATGTCGATCTTCTATCTGGTCCACAAACGTCTTTTCAATGTCAGATAACATGCAGGTCAAATTATGTCTATGGGCATAAGATGTATCTAAGGTAATAGTAGGCACAAAATACGTAGACATCCTCTCTACTTGCTTATAGTAATCATATTTATTCATGTATTTAAGAACGGGGACTTCTGAGAGTACCACATCATAATTGGAGAAGTAGTACTCAAAATGTGCCTTGCTATAAAACATACTCAATAACACACTGCATGTAATGCCATAGGTCAAAGGTAAGTGATGGTATCGAATGCCTTCTTCTACGGATGCTGGCAGTTGCATACACACATAGCAATCTTTTGCTTCCATGTTATCAACATACTCATACAACAAACGAGCATATGCATTCAGCGTGAAATCACCTTTTGACAAATCTACATATAACATTTGACTAGTTTCCCTAATCATCTCTCTATCTTTTGCGGATGCACCCTCTTCGAACTCTGAAGTAGGTGGGGTAAGTGTCGTCTGTTCCTCATTCCCTTTGGCATCGTGTGACTCAACCAAAGATGTAACAATCACCACAGTTATGACAATAAGCACCACAACAATAAGGGTACCAATTATGCACTTCTGCTTGCGTCCTGGATTTCCAGATTCCATTTTGAACCACCTTTGGTTTTGAAACGCAAACGAATCAAAGTCTCTTTTCTTCTTTTCTTGCTTTATTTTGTTAATTACGATGTCTTTTTATTTTCCTTTTCCCATTCGATTATTGCAATATTCAGTCCAGTATCTATGGCCTATTGTAGAGATGTAGTCAGCCCTAGCCCTCAGTTCTTCTTCTATTAAAAGTCCCTAATTTAAATCTTCTTCCACTCGGGCCTAGGCTATCTTCCTTCTAAAGCCTAATGAGTTCTTCTTTCAAAGTTCAAGCTTCATCATTAAGGATATTAGATCCAAGTATGGTAAGAACAAGCTGCACAATTTCTGCACAAATCTCTCCCAGTTCCTGTGCAGTGGGCTGTCGGCCAAATGTGGGGAAAGCTACCTGGTTAAGAATCAAAAATCGCAAACCACTTAGCCTTGGTGGATCGGGGACTGTCAAAGTTAGGATTCCGAAGGCTTCAACTCCAGGGACCAACAGCGGAATATCAATCGACAGGGTGTCCCCTCGGTAACTCACTGTACCAGTCCCCAACCTTCCGGAATTCTTCGGTCTCTGCATTTGCAGCCAGGTACGTCCACTCAGGAGAGGCGTACGTTTGAGACGGTACCCTCGCTCTTCTGGATCATTTTAGACCATCCGGTCTCTCCTCAGTTTCACTTTGATCTGATTCAGATGTTTCAGGAATTGGAGCGAGATTTTTCTCAGATGCAAGCCTTATGTTCAGCCTTTCTTTTCTTGTTGGCCACTTTTCTGCTTCTGCACCTGGTCTCCTCCCTTCCTCTTGATTTGATCCTTCTGCATCAGGCCATTCACTTTGATGTGGTTCAAAGTTCACTTCTGCAATCTCATCTATCTCATGATCTGAACTCAACTCTAGAGCAGCTTGTTCTTGGTTTTCTTGTTCAGTTGATTGTTCAGCCCCTTCAGTAAGTCTTACGACTTGACTGGTTCCTTCGTTCTCTGTGTCAGTTTCAGTTGTACTCCTCGGAACAAGAGGAATTGTTGCCTCCTCAGGTTCTGGAACGCGGCGAGTGTGCGAAGCGTGGATCTAGTTTGGTAATCCTCCACACTTCACAGCTGTACTTGTAACCAAGATCACCTGGTATGGTCCTCGCCAGCGAGCATCAAGGCAGCTCTTCCTCACGTGCTTTCGAACAAGCCCCCAGTCACCAGGGTTAAGATCATGCAGCAGGTCTCTCGAGGTAGATGCAGTTGCAGCCTCAACCTGATGGGACACAGAATTAACCACGTCAGCCAGTCCCCTACAATAATCCAAAACCAAATCATCTGTGATGTTTATCAGTGCTGTAGCGGGCACCATAGGCAATCGCATAGCTCTTCCCATCAATATCTCATGGGGAGAGAGTCCTGTCCTCCTATCAGGAGTACTACGCAGACTCATCAATACCAATGGTAGCGCATCTGGCCACTTCAATGAAGTTGACGAACAAACCTTTGACACCCTCATCTTGATTGTGCCATTTATCTGCTCCACAAGGCCAGATGCCTCAGGCCTGTAACTACAGTGCAATCTCTGATCAATGTTTAGAGCTGTACATAACAATTTCATGATATCACTATGGAAGTGTGTTCCTCTATCTGTCTCCACTGAGGTCGGATATCCAAACCATGGTATCAGTTCCCTTAACAACAGTTTTGCCACTGTGAGACTGTTACATCGTCTAGTTGGATAGGCTTCAACCCAACGTGAAAAGATACACACTACCACCAAAACATATCTCGGCCTATTGCACCTAGGCATCTCGATAAACTCCAACTGTATCCTATTAAAAGGTCCTCCTGATCTTCCAATATGACTCATTGCAACCACAGTTCTCTTTCCAACATTCATTTGTTGACATGTAACACACCTGTGACACACTGCTTCAGCATACACACAAAATCGTGGGCTAAACCAAGTTTGCCTGAACACTCGCACCATGGCATCTCTCCCAAGATGAACCACTCCATGAATCTGCCTTGCCATTGGGCTCAATAAACAATTAGGTAATACTGTTCTCTCATCTGTTGACTCCCAAATGCCATCCTCTCTCTTTTCACAGCCTGCTCTAACACATGATGCAACTTCCTCCTCTGAGACTTCATCCTGCAGTCGCTTTACCTCATCCCAAGTATTGGCTATAGCTAACATCATGCTGAGCTCAGTCTCTTCTGTGCTCTCTCCTACATATGTTCCATTGAAAACACAAGCATGTATAGCACAAAAACGTGCTACTTCATCAGCATAGTTATTTCCTTTTGTAACAACGTCCTCTCCCCTTCCATGGGCTGCACATTTTACTACAGCTCTTTGGGTTTCTGCAAAGCTTCCAACAATTGTCGCACAAATTCTCCATTACGGATTGGGGATCCTGAGGACGTTAAAAATCCCCTCTGTGACCATAACTGGCCGAAGTCATGAACCACTCCAAACCCATATTGGCTGTCCGTATATATAGTCACTCGGACTCCATTTGAAATGATACAGGCACGTGTCAAAGCAATAATTTCGGCTACCTGAGCAGAGTATACTCCTTTCAGACAGGCAGCTTCCACCACCCCTAAGATGGTGCACACAGCAAACGCTGCTCTCAAACACCCTTCATTGTCTCTTAAGCATGAACCATCAGCAAAAAGAATCAAATCAGTTTCAGACAGAGGTTCATCAACAATGTCAGGTCTGGGTTTGGTAGATCGCTCAGTAACATCCAGGCAGTCATGCTCTTCTCAATCCTCTTCCTCTTCTTGCAGAAGAGGTAACAATGTAGCAGGATTCAAGGTGGTACAACGTCTCAGAGTGACATTTTCAGAAGCCAATATAACCTGCTCATACTTTGTAAGTCTGTTATTCGTTAAATACTGTGTCTTAGTTCTTGTCATTAACAGCTCTACTGAATGAGGCACATAAACAATAAGCGGATGACCCATCACTATGCCTTCATATCTCTCAATGCTGACACCTGTTGCAGCAACGGATTTGAGACATCCGGGCAACGCAGAAGCTACTGGATCTAATGTAACTGAAAAGTAAGCCACTGGTCTGCTAGCATCTCCATGTGCCTGTACAAGGACCGCTAATGCACATCCTTCCCTTTCACAGCAGAAGAGCGAAAATGCTTTATTATAATCCGGCATTCCCAGAGCTGGAGCGCGACATAGGCTTTCTTTCAGCTTGAGGAAGGCTCTCAGGCAGTCATCATCCCATGGTACCGGATCGCTAATGTCCTTTCGAGTCAATTTCAACAGTGGTTTTGCTTGCAAGGAAAAATTTGGGATCCACTGTCGACAATAGCCGACCATTCCCAAAAACATGCGGACTTCTTTTTGTGTTTTCGGAGTTCCCATTTGCAGAATCGTCTCTATGCGATCTGGTGACACCCTTCGTTTCCCCTTCTCGATCCGGTGACCTAGATACTGAACTTCATTCAGATAATACTGGAGTTTGTTCGGGGACACTTTGGGGTCGATTCCAATCTCGGTCGGTAGGGCTCCGAATCGGATTCGGCTTTACCGGATCCGAGTCGGAGGCCTTGTTTCTGACCGATTCGTACAGTCGGCTGACCGAGCTAGTACGATGCGAGTGAACGCGAAATCGCCGACCGACTCGTTTCCGTGTCCGACCCGCTCCGTCCGACTCGGTCGCACTCGATTCGTGGTGCGCAATGGAGACGTTTTCCGACCGAGCCAGTACGATGGACGCGTCGGACAGCCGGATCGAGTCGGAGCGTCCGGCTCGAAAAAGCACCCGGAGCCGGACTTGGGGGGTCCATGCAGGACCCCCCTGCACCCGTAGCCATACGAGTCAAACACAGGGTGGACCCAAGGGTCCCCCCTATACATGCGTGTACGGTGCGGATGGCACCAACGCGTACCCACTACAGGGGGCCCCCTTGTTCGCGACATACCCATTCAGTCAATGTGAGCCCATGTACGCATCATACGACCGGCTCCCATTGACTTCAATGGGAGTCCGACCGAATCGAGTCCGGCAGCATGCGGCCGCATCGTACTCGCTCGGTCGGACTGCAGGAGTCCGGCTCGGTCGGAAATCTCTCCGGATCCGGCTCGGTCGGAGAGTTTTCCAACCCAGATCGGAATCGGCCCCTTTGTGTCTATTCTCTGCCAAATGATTCAGTAAAGCCACAGTATCGATTCTGCAAGCATCCTCAGTCTCTGAAGCGACCAAAAGGTCATCAATATATTGAACTAGGACTGAGTTCTGGGGCATCATCAGCCCTTTAATATTCTTCTTCAGACTCTGACTAAAAATAGAGGGGCTTTCTGTATACCCTTGAGGGATTCTACACCACGTTAACACACGATCGTCCATCCTGAATGCAAATAAAAATTGGCTGTCTACATGCAACGGTATGGAGAAAAATGCCTGACATAAATCTATGACTGTAAACCATTCTGCTTCACATGGTATTTGGAACAGAATAACAGCTGGATTCGGTACCACAGGACAACATGGAATCACGATTTCATTAACTCTGCACAAATCCTGTACAATTCTGTACTTGCCGCTAGGCTTCTGCAGTCCCATAATAGGTGAGTTGCAGGGACTTCCTCGTATTTCTTTGAGAATGCCTTGTGCAATCATAGACTCAATTACAGGTCTTATTCCAGCCAGAGTTTCTGGAGTTAATTTATACTGCAGAGTTCGTGGAAATTCTGCATTTTGTTTGAGCTGTATCCTAACAGGTTCAACCCCTCGAATCAATCCTATCTCCTCACCCGTGAAATCCCACACTTTTGGAGAAACCGAATCTCTCAAATCATGTGGCAACTCCTCTATCGTAAGAACCATGAACATTTCCGTACACAAGCTCATATTAGCCATTTTAAAATCAGCATCATCATCACAGGTTTGCAACTCCACACCCCTCGGAGTACAAGATATGGTACAATTTAGTTTACACAAAAGGTCTCGTCCCAATAGACAGACTGGGCTTGAATCACATACTACAAATTGATGTTTGTCTCGGAACGGTCTTATACTCACAGGCAACTCATTTGTCAATGGGTTAGTCATTTTATGATTGGTAACTCCCACCACTTGAATCGATTGTCCCGAAAGGGACAAATTTGGAACCACTTCTGTTCTTACTGTGGAGCGTGCAGCTCCAGTATCTAACAAGAAGGTAACAGGATACCCGTTCACCTCTGCATCTACAAACGGTCCACTCTGATCTACTTCCAGGATCGCATCCAAAGGGCATTCTTCCTGCACCCCCTCTGACACTCATGAAGATCTTGTGGTTGGTCAAATCTGTCTCGTATTTCAAAATAGGGTATCTGATGATACACCTGATTATGAGTAGGTATTCTTGGAGGCTGAGGAATCTGTATTTGCGGCTCATATCCAGCCCCATACATGGACCTAGGTCTAGTTACAGTATTCAAAGTCTCTGACATCTGTCCCTCTCCCTCATTCTGCAATTGATTTGCTGGATTCAATCGACACTCGCGCTTCCAATGCATGATTTTGTGACAATAATGACAAGCAGTGACCTTCTTTTGGTTTGCCACCTAATCACCTCCTGTACTTGCATCCATTCCCCTGCCTCTTCCCTGTCCAGGTTGGGTTACCATCTGTTGACCCATTCCTCTACCACTTCTTCTATCTCGACCCATCGCTCCTCCAACCCCTTGCATCTGATCAGGCCTTTCGGCATTCCTCAACTGCACCAACATCAACTTGTCTTTCAATTTCTTTTGTGCCGATTCCACCTGATCAGTACAGTATTTCGTCCACCGTCTTATTCTGCCAACATATCAAATGTGTCTGTATCATCAAGCTAATATCAGATCTTAGTCCTAGCACAAACTTTGAGACAAACTGTCCCATATCTTTCTGCTCAATTGTATCCAATCCACTATGCTGTTTAAAAGCCACTGAAAGTCTCTCATAATAGTCATGTACCGACTCCTTAGAATCTTGAGTAGTACGATCGATTTTAAGCCAATCAACCGCTTGCGGAGCTACCTTGGATTGTAACAATGTAATCACTTGCTCATATTTCTTCATTACTTCGGGAGAAGGACCATGATTCACCGGATCTCTGGCTGGTTCTACAGCGGGCCAATCAATGGCAACTTTACATGCCGTCCATAAATCCCCTCTGACCACTATATCAAACAAGGTATTCAAATCAATCCAAAGCACCTTCGAAATCTTGACAAACCAGTCTATTTGCTTATACCAGTCAGCAGGCTTTTCCCTCAGCCGAGGAAAATCATTAGTGAATGCTGCCAAATCACCCCTGCTCCATGGCACATGAACGTACCCCCCATATTGCACTTCTCTCAGAGGGTAATGTCCTGCTGGTCCCGTCCCTCCACCCGGAGGCGGAGTATCTCCTATCCCTTTCTTGGCACTTTTCTTTTTGGCCCACTTCTCTTCCCATCTGTCTAATGCTCTCCATGCTCGCATCCCTATCACCAATTCCCAAATGTGTGCCTTTAATCCTGTCATTCGCTTCTCTTCCAATTCCTTATCCGTATAATGCAATCTGCAAGTTCCCTGCATCATTTTAGTCTTTGTTAGATCTACCTCATACCTTCGTGCCAGCTGTGACAATGCATCATGAGCTCGCTTTGCCTTTCTGGTAACGTCTTTCGCTACAAATAGCAATTCGCTTGAATCATATGTGTCAATTCTTTCCCATGGCAGATTCCCTTCTATCACTTCATCTATTTCTGCTTTTAATCTTACCACATCTAACAATGGTGCCTTCATTGCAACCTGTAAAACCTTCTGACCTCTTTCACTTCCCAATTCCTCCCTCTCACAACTTTGTGTTCTCCTTAGGTCCCCACTCTCCTCACTTCTCACAACTGGGCGACTTTCTCTTTCACAACTTCGACTTCTCCAATGGTTACCCTCACACACATACTGTGGCCCTAACGGTACCCTAGGTGCTTCTTGTCTCAACCCCAATTCGTCCCTCAATATCTGTGACTCCCTCACCGGTGGAACCCACATTCTGATGTCTGACCTAGAATTTGCTAAAGCTCCTGTTCACCTTCGTTCTGACCCACTGTCCATTCTTGATGGATCAGCTGTAGCAGGCAGTGGAGTACTGGATTCCACTGGTACCTGAGCCATACCTGTCCCACTCATTGTAAGACTCCCTCCAGAGATAGTCTCTTCACCTTGTTCTGTTTGTTGTTGACTTTCCCTTGTTCTCTCTCTAGGGTTATATATTGAAACCACCGGTCCAATAGTAACTGGTACCGAAAGAGCTTCTGGTAGCCGCATGTTACAGGCAGTCTCTCCTGACTCCGAAGTTGCGTACCCTGTCCCTCCAGACCCTCCTGGAGTTTCCGTTCCCACTGAAATCCACCCTCTTACTCCTGTGGTCTGCTCCTCTGCACCTGTTCGTCCCACTCTTAGAATGTCCTCAGATTGCTGCGTCTGCTCCGGCTCTGGCCTAGAGTCATAAGATGGAGGACGTTCTGCTAGCAATCTATCAAGAAAACTGTCATCTGTGTCACTGTCCTCTTCCGTCTTACTCTTTCCTCCAGACCCACCTTCTAGCAGCCGAAAGGGATACAATCGTTCTCCCTCTATGGTGTCTCCTCTCCATCTTTTCAGCTGTGCATCCCACCTGACATCCTGATATGCCTTCATTGCTTTTTTCATTCTTCCCTGAGAAGCTTCCCTTCTCTTTGCCATTGCTGCTCTCATCCAAGCATCCAATGCCTCAAATTGGGTTGGTCTAGGCGGAGGTTTCAGAGCAGACATCACTCCTCTTAGCTGATACAGCACCTCCATATGAAATGACCCATAATGAGGAAAAGCCAATTCTCCTTCTTTTTCTGTAATTTTATGCCAATTTTGAAGCCAGACTATAGTATGGAGTCCTACATTTGTTGTCATATAATGCGCCGGTGTATCCTCAGGCGGAGCTTCTTCTCCTACCCGTGTCACCACTCCTGTGTCGCCTCTACACAAATCCCGCAGCACCTTAAAACATCTCATCATGAAAATCGATTGCTTGCCCTCCAAATTCAATACTCAACTTCGAACGATCTTCCACCAATCCCAGAGCGGCGTTACACCAACCGACCAATCCCAGCGCGGCACACACTGACGTCACTGCTCGCTCTTTGCAGCGGCTCACCCGCCGTACAATTTCACTCACTCACACATTCATGCCACAAGTAACTGTATAAAGTAACTGTATATCCAAAGCTATTAAACTAAGTAACTGCTCCTAACACAATCACAATAACTTCCAGTTACATAAAACAAATAATTGTCTGTCCGCTAACAGATCGATAGAACACGCTTACAAGAACATTCATCCGCTGTGACCCCCGACCTGCGTCGGTCACTCAATCGCCATAGTCCACCCCCGGTACCTGAGGCTATCTACCACGACGTATCCCTCCATTCACACAAGTTCCCTATCACAAGTGGATCGTCGATAGCACTTCACGACACCCACAATTCTGATCAGACAATTATAAATACGAAACTATCCCGGGATCTTGGACTTCTCTTGAGTCCGCTAACCAAACTTCCTGACCCGCACGTGTCCGGACCAGTACACCAATAAACCCACAATCACTTAACATGCATCCCAACTTCGCAAGACATCACACAAATATTTCATCACCGCAATCTAAGACCCCACACAATTCCATACTCATGTCACCACTGTTTCCGCCGCACCGTCAACGTCCGCCGACCTCCATCAATGTCCGCCGTCGTCTACTCTGTGTCCAGGGCCTTAATGTTCTTCTGACCCTACTCCTACTCTCTTTCTCCCCTCACTCTTAGAGGCAAACCATCCTCTGCTACCATTTGATTACGCCAACATTTACTCCTACTTTTCCCTACTAGATTTAATGTAGATGGTCTTTTATTTGCCTGCTAAAAGTGGTAGAGGGGAAGAAAACAATTCAAGATTATACTTTCGATTTAGTCATGCTGTAATGGACCACAGACTCCGAATTTCAATTTGGTGGATTTATTATAAGGCCAAAAATAATTGAATATAAACACACCTCAATATCAGAGTATATAGGTACAGAAAGATCAATACAGAGCCGATTCTACGAATATAAGTCATTCGGCACAGAAGGCATATTATGATGCACTCCAAAATCAAAATACAGCAAAGAATAGAAGCGGAGTCCAATTCTCTTTTCATCTAAGAAGGAGCAAAATCTTTCCCTACTCTGCTCTCAATGAGGATCCTACCTATCTCCCTAGTATCATATCCCAAAGGTGTCAGCACGTGTTGACTTCCTAAGAAGTACTCACTTCAAATGGGTCTGATAGCTTAAAGCTATGGAGCTCGCTCTAAGATGCTCCTTCTCCTCCGAAAACTGGCAGAAGTCTCTCGAATCTGTCCCTGCGCATCATACAAAAAGACAATGCTCAACCCACAATATGTCCTGTTTTAAAACTTTTCTATTTGCAACATTTTTCAGTAAGTTTCCACAGAAGCTTTAATTAAGTCGACTCTTCTTCCAGTGGCCTTGGTTCCCAGATAGGCCAGACACGAAAGGAGTCCTCCCTTCTCGCCTTGCAGTTTTCTTCAAAGACATTCCGGGTATCTCCTTAAATCTAAGAATAATGAGGTCGGATTCCTGCACCTGCAGGTGGATGAGAACATACTGTCTTCGAGCACAACAGAATTTATTTAATTAATTCTTGAGCAACCAAGGAGAAACGAAACTCGAAACAACCTACAATTTGGGCCTACAAATCGGGTAATTTAAACTAAACATGGTTATATTATATGAGTATAATTTCGTCCTGCACATTACACATACAGGAATTAAGTTTTCTAATACACGCAAATCCTACTTAAACTTCATTTTTAATACTAATATGACGTGAATAAATGCATCTTAATAATCCTAAAACACTGCACACGACAAAAATACATGAGTGCATTTATATATTAGGAGTATAGTGCACCCCTATAATTTAGAGTGCTGTAAGCGCTCTATCAGCTGCAAGCAACGAAAAGGATCATAAACGGCAAAAAGCACTATTGCTTTTAAACGTCTACCTTCACCCAAATAAATCTAGGAAAGCTGACAGAAGCACCACCTTGGTAAATTTGATAGAAACATTGCAAAACTTACAGCTGAACACACTCTTTATAGTCACAGGGAGCTTGAATTCCAAATTTATACAAAAAGCCTGGTAGTGCCCCATCCACAGTCAGAAAAAAAATATGTAAACAAGTTTCAGATGTAAAATTGCGACAGAAGCTGGAAGCACAAGATCGAAAAATTCTAAATCGATTGGTGAAGAAGGATACGCTTGCATACATAACCTACCCAAGTGGCCGGACTTGCTCAATCATATACTATGCTTTCATCAGCAGAGACTCCCTTTCATTTGTCAAATCTTTTCAATTCAGCCCCAGACCTGAAAGCGACCATGATCTGAAAACATTACAAATAGAGCTAATGCCATTAAAAATGACTGAAACAAAAGGACTAGGATCACTGCCAGAAGGAAACAATAGAAAACAACTAAAATGTCATAGAGAAAATTGTGAGCAAATAATGACAATGGTGCACACTCAAGTAGAAAATGTAAAGGGGCTGTGTGCAGATGTAGAGTTTTATATCTGGCTAGACCTAACAAGGAAGCTACTTGTTAAATCTACGATTAAACAAGCAGAGCATCCTAGGAAGGCAGGAGGCCCTATAATGGGTGGATGTACAGGGGAGAGCTGGTATACGAAGGAACTGTGAGACTTGAAAAAGAAAATAGCTAAGGAAGTAAAAACATTCTCAGCGAAGGATAAGCGAGGTCTTGAGAGTGATAAATCTAACTTCGTCAGAAAAGTGCATCATACAAAAAAGAATGCTGCAATGCAAAAAAGGCAAACCAAGAGGATACATGGAATAAGTTATTTCAGTCTAGCTAGTCCAAAAACAGCAGAGAATTTTGAGGGCTGATAAATAGGCTCTGCTGGGGCGCAGACTGTCAATTAAGTGCAGGGATCTCAGAGGAAGGTTGGAAATCGCATATTTGCAAAATATACACGCCACCCACGATAGATCCAGGGGAGAAGACAGACAAACAGATGCAAAAAAGTGAGTGGCGAAAAGTCCTCTGGAGGATAAACATGGCACGGCAAACTGTAGAAAGGTCACTGACTACGAGAATGCACAGGTGACACCATTTAAAAATAATAATGTACACCTTATTGACGACATACGGTTGGAAAAAATACTGAAGAAGCAGAAAGCAGATGGGGCGCCAGACCCAAATGATCTCCCAAATGCTCTCTTCAAAAATGGCATAGAATTCTGGGCTAAATATTTAACAAAATTGTTCAATCAGGTTTACAGTACAAATAACATCCCCATCATGGAAAGGGAGCATCTTTCATCCCATATATAAAAGTGGTAGCCAAATTTCTCCTTTCAACTATAGGCTAATAACACTGATTGATGTTGAAGCCAAATTGTATGCCTCATGTCGACTTGAATATGTCCAAGCTTGAGTTGACGAGAAGAAACTAATTCCAAAAAATCAAACAGGTTTCAGAACAGGTACGGGACAATTACAAACTTATCACTGCTAAGTATGCTAACTGAAAAAGCTATATATCAAAAAAGTTGCCTATTTGCCTGCTTTGTAGATCTCAAAGCCACCTTTGATAGAGAGCCTTGAGGACGCCTTTGTACAAAACTGGCAGGATGGGGTCTCTGGGTAAATTGCTTGTTGCAATTATCACCCTGTACAGTGAAACATGGGCACAGGTTAAGATATGAAATGGGAGCAAAGTAATTTTAAAATAAACCACAATGAAAAATATTTTTTGGGGTGAAACAATTTTTTAGGAAAATAATACTGAAGCAACTGAACTTCAGATTAAAGACAATAGGTAGCACAGTGACTGTCTGTAATGGGTGAGATGGTTTTATATATATATATATATATATATATTCACTGAAAAAACCATAGGTTTTAGGGACAGTTATAGTTAGTTGGACATTTCACTCGTACAAAACCATAGAAATTCCCCCGTTATAGTTAGTTCAGCTAACTATAACTCGCGCCCCCGCAATGCACTGCTGATGACGTCACATATTACATCACTCATGACATGGTCAGTGACATCACTGATGACATCACTGATGACATCTCAAATGACATCACTGATGACATCACTGATGACATCATCCACATGATAATCTGATGCACCTCCTCACACCCTAATATAACCTTTGATACACCCACTCTAAATTACACACTGCCATTCGCAAAACCATAGACACTCCAACACCAATAACTACATACCCACTCACTGATTCTTAGGTCTACACACACACATCCACTCACTCACCCGTACAGTCACTCATACGTACGGTCACTCAGTAAAGTATATACTTTTTTGATATATAGCTTTTTCAGTTAGCATACTTAGCAGTGATAAGTTTGTAATTGTCCCGTACCTGTTCTGAAACCTGTTTGATTTTTTGGAATTAGTTTCTTCTCGTCAACTCAAGCTTGGACATATTCAAGTCGACATGAGGCATACAATTTGGCTTCAACATCAATCAGTGTTATTAGCCTATAGTTGAAAGGAGAAATTTGGCTACCACTTTTATATATGGGATGAAAGATGCTCCCTTTCCATGATGGGGGATGTTATTTGTACTGTAAACCTGATTGAACAATTTTGTTAAATATTTAGCCCAGAATTCTATGCCATTTTTGAAGAGAGCATTTGGGAGATCATTTGGGTCTGGCGCCCCATCTGATTTCTGCTTCTTCAGTATTTTTTCCAACCGTATGTCGTCAATAAGGTGTACATTATTATTTTTAAATGGTGTCACCTGTGCATTCTCGTAGTCAGTGACCTTTCTACAGTTTGCCGTGCCATGTTTATCCTCCAGAGGACTTTTCGCCACTCACTTTTTTGCATCTGTTTGTCTGTCTTCTCCCCCTGGATCTATCGTGGGTGGCGTGTATATTTTGCAAATATGCGATTTCCAACCTTCCTCTGAGATCCCTGCACTTAATTGACAGTCTGCGCCCCAGCAGAGCCTATTTATCAGCCCTCAAAATTCTCTGCTGTTTTTGGACTACATGCACTCATACTCCTATATAGACACTCAAACACCGCCACTCATCCATAGAGGTACTCATACACCTAGTCAGTCATGCAAATAATTAATCACACTGCCATTTACTCACCTATACAGTTATACACACACCAGCTCACTTACTCATACAAATACTAACACATCACTGATACAAGCACACACTCATCCATACAGTCACTCTCACAATCACACACTCTCGCTTATAGCTATTTATATACTCCAACACACATATATATACTGCCTTTCACATATGTAGTTACTCACACATGTACCACTGGGACATACATTCACTCACTAACACACTCTTACACACACTTACCCACCCATACAGCCTATCACAGATGCACTCTTGAAACCATCCACCCAGTGAATCACCCACTCACACATCTATGCACAGAGTCGCACACACCCCACCCACACAAACACTCAGGCACCCATACAGATACTCAGACAACCAATCAATAACTCATATAGACACTCATGTAGCTATTCACAAACCCATGCAGCCACTTACACAGCAACAGACAGACGGTTACAGACATTCACCCAGTTTAGTCACTAACCCTTGCATTCAGTAAGATACGTTTAATCACTCACTTATAGAGTCAGTCACGCACGTACTAAATCCTTCATCCACACACTTATACACCCACTCATTCTTCAATACACCTTTCCCTACATATTAAAAATATTTAAACTTTACAGAAACACAGTCACTGGATGATGTCATCAGTGATGTCATTTGAGATGTCATCAGTGATGTCATCAGTGATGTCACTAACCATGTCATGAGTGATGTAATATGTGACATCATCAGCAGTGCATTGCGGGGCGCGAGTTATAGTTAGCTGAACTAACTATAACGGGGGAATTTCTATGGTTTTGTACTGAGTGAAATGTCAAACTAACTATAACTGTCCCTAAAACCTATGGTTTTTTCAGTGAATTTCAAAGGTTTTTTTAAATGCTAATTTCTAACTATAACGTGTCTGAAACCTATGGTTTTTTCAGTGAATTTCAAAGGTTTTTTAAATGCTAATTTCTAACTATAACGCCCCTAAAACCTATGGTTTTTTCAGTGAATTTCAAAGGTTTTGTAAATGACAATTTTTAAATGTATTAATTGTTATTTTTATTTTTTTGATACTGATTTACTACATTTTTTTAAACTATTTATTTTTACATATTTTATTTTTTAAATTACATTGTAATTACATTATACATTACATTACAAAATATACTTTCTCAGAATGAATTACTTTAGTTTAAATACTTTGCAAATAGGCAATAGACTTTTAAGTACAGTAGTTACAGTTGTTGCAATGGACAACACAATTTCAAACACAATGCAACATTGAGCTCAATGTGAATTTCTAGTTAAATGCAATTAGTTACTTTATGGATTACTTTTCTAACCACAGGACTGGATCCTAGATTCAGTCCTGGGACGTCTCCTGTAAACAGTTGAGTAAAAGCGTTTTGGTTACAGTAGTGATTTTTAAGGAATATTATTGTATTTTAAAAGTTGACACTTAGAAACTTTTTCACATATAATCACCAATGTTATCCTATGGGAGGAAATTCACTTAGCAGGTAAGTAGTGTTATCGTTACTTTTTCTTACTCAGTGGTGGATCCTGTATCCAGCACTGGTGCATCTCCTGTAAACAGTTGAAAGAATGCGTTTAAGTCATACAGGCTATTTTTTAGGAATATTTGTAGTTTGTGAAAATCGACACTGAAACTTTTCTGCTGAAAACCAGACAATGGATTCCAATGGAAGGAAATACAAGTTACTGGTAAGTACGTTTAGAATTACTTTTCAGGGTCAGTGCTGGGCTAAAAGATGCAGCACTGGGTTCTCTCCTGATAACAGGTGAGTAAATCGGAATTCGTAGTTCGGCTGATTTTAGAGGAATATTATAAAGTTCCAAAACTCCACACAGAAGAATTTCCAAGTGAAACCAGTCAATGTTAGCCTATGGAAGGAAATTCAAGTTACTGGTAAGTACGGGTAAAATTACTTTTCAGGATCAGTACTGGGCTAAAAGATGCAGCACTGAGTATCTCCTGATAACAGGTGAGTAAATCAGAATTCGTAGTTCTGCTGATTTTAGAGGAATATTTGTATGTTTCAAAATCGACACTTAGAAACTTTTTCAGCAAAAAGCAGGCACTGATATCCTATGGAAGGAAATTCAATTTACTGGTAAGTACGGTTAGAATTACTTTTCAAGGTCAGTGCTGGGCTAAAAGATGCAGCACTGGGTTCTCCCCTGATAACAGGTGAGTAAATCGGAATTCGTAGTTCGGCTGATTTTAGAGGAATATTTGTATGTTACAAAAATCGACACTTAGAAGAATTTCCAAGTGAAACCAGTCAATGTTAGCCTATGGAAGGAAATTCAAGTTACTGTTAAGTACGGTTAAAATTACTTTTCAGGATCAGTACTGGGCTCAAAGATGCAGCACTGAGGTCTCTCCTGATAACAGGTGAGTAAATCGGAATTCGTAGTTCGGCTGATTTTAGAGGAATATTTGCACAATGGTGAAGGGAGGGGGCGGGGCCTGAGGTGACATCTGTGCAAACGCGCCCCATGGCGCATTTTAAGTTGGGGGATTAAGTCCCCTTGAATCATGAGGGTCCCTGGGGTCCAACTAGCCCACCCTGTACCTCCAGTATGTGCCAGGGAGCTGCGTTGCAGAGAGGTGTTCAGAGGCCACGCCCCTTTTTGCACCTCTCTGCAACGCAGCTCTGTGGCGCTTTCTGGATGTACCTGGTGGGCTAGTTGGCCCCAGGGACCCTCAGGATTGAAGGGGATTTCATTCCCCATCTTAAAATGCGCCACGGGCCTGTTTGCACACATGTCACCTGAAGCCCCGCCCTCCCTTCACCACTGTGCAAACGCGCCCGTGGTGCGTTTTAAGTTGGGGGATTAAGTCCCCTTGAATCCTGAGGGTCCCTGGGGTCCAACTATCCCACCAGGTACCTCCAGTAAGCGCCACAGAGCTGCGTTGCAGAGAGGTGTAAAAAGGGGCGTGGCCTCTGTACACCTCTCTGCAACGCAGCCCCCTGGCGCATACTGGAGGTTCCTGGTGGGCTAGTTGGCCCCCAGGGACACCCAGTATTCAAAGGGAATTCGTTCCAGGAAGGGGGCGGGGCCTGCGCCACGATCGTTTTTTTTTTAGTTTTTTTTTTTTTTTCCTTGAAAGGGGGCTGTGTGGCCCCCCTTCCTTTTTCCTTTTTTTGGGCCCTGGGGACCCCATCCCCCAGGGCCTTACCCCTTTTTTTTCATGTTCTTTTTTTTTTTTAAACGGGAAGGGGGCCGCGTGGCCCCCCTCCCGTGGCCGATTCCGGCCTTGGGGACCCCATCTCCCGGGGCATGGCCACTCTTTTTATTATTTTTTTAAGGAGGGGGCTGCGTGGCCCCCCTCCTCAGGCCTCCTTTTCCCCCGGGGACCCCATCCCCCGGGGCAGGCCTTTATTTTTCTTTTTTTTTTTTATTATTATTTTTTGGGGGGGAGGGGGCTGTGTGGCCCCCCTCCCGGGCCACCAATGGCCCCGGGGACCCCATCCCCCGGGGCCTGGCCTCTCGTTGGAGACTGTGGGGGGTCCCCAATCCCCCCACAGTCCCAGCCGGCTCCCCGCCTCCTGCGCGAGCCGGCATTGCTTTTCCACATGGGGAGCAGCTAACATGCTGCTCCCCGTGTGGAAAAGCAGTTGGGTTGCATTTTGGAAGAGAGAGCAGGTTTCCTGCTCTCTCTTTCAAAATGCAAACCAAGTTTGCTATGACAGGACGGGAGCCCCGATGCTCCCGTCCTGTCATAGCAAACTACAGTGTCCCGGGGGTAGGCACCCCGGGACACTGCAGGAGCCGGCCCTGGGGGGTGGTGGTCCCCAGGGCCATCACTCGCTCCAGGAGGGGGGCCGCGCGGCCCCCCTCCCAACTTGTTCAAAGCCCCAGGGAGGTGGTGGTCCCCGGGGCTCTGGGGGTCCGTAACGGATCTCCATATTTAAATCTTTAGTGCCCCAGGGAGGTGGTGGTCCCCGGGGCGTGTGGGGGGCTGGAGCCCCCCCACCCAGGTTTTTTAAATAAAAAAAAAACAGCCCCGGGGGTGGCGGTACCCGGGGCAGCGGGAGGGCGCACAGCCCTCCCGCCATCATTTTTTTTTAAAAGCCCCGGGGGGTGGCGGTCCCTGGGGCTTGGGGGGCCTTAGAGGCCCCCCCATAAACAATAAACACACCCCCCTGGGGTAAAAAAAAAAATCGGCAGGATCCGCGCACCCTGAGCGCATCCTGTCGATGTTTTAAAAAAAAAAAAATGCTTTTTTCTTCCCAGGGGGTCCTTGTGCATGCAGCTCGTGATCGGGAGGGTGCGCGAATCCGACGCGGCCATAGATATATATGTGATTTTCCTTTTGATTTTCACAGGAACTACTGAACGGATTTACACCATTTAACAAAAAGGGTTCTTTCTGAACCAAGAACTACCTCTTTGCCAAATGTGGTGTAATTCCGTTCAGCAGTTCGGGCTGTAGCCGTGGCTAAAGTTTCCTATGGGAAAATGAATGGGGAAAACACGTTTTGGGACCCCCTTTTTTTCTCGGCCCCGCTTGACGAATCACCCGAAACTTTCAGGGTAGGAGCGGACCGGAGCGGGCCATAAAGTTTGAAAATTTCGCGAAGATTCGTCAACTCGACGCAAGAGTTATTTCAAATAGAATGTCGCGGATTTCCTATGGAAAATAGGTCCTAACTATAACTATCTACTGGCGACCGCCAGTAGATAATATTATCTACTGGCGGTCGCCAGTAGATAGTTATAGTTAGAACCTATTTTCCATAGGAAATCCGCAACATTCTATTTGAAATAACTCTCTTGCCGGTTGACGTATCTTCACAAAATTTTCAAACTTTGTGGGCGCTCCGGTCCGCTCCTACCCTGAAAGTCTCGGGGATTCGTCAAGCGGGGCCGAGAAAAAGGGGGTCCCAAAACGTGTTTTCCCCATTCATTTTCCCATAGGAAACTTTAGACACGGCTACAGCCTGAACTGCTGAACGGAATTACACCAAATTTGGCAAAGAGGTAGTTCTTGGTTCAGAAAGAACCCTTTTGTTAAATGGTGTAAATCCGTTCAGTAGTTGCTGAGAAAATCAAAAGTAAAAGTACATATATATCTATGGGCACGGAGGATTCGCGCACCCTGAGCGCACCCTGCGCGCACCGTCCCGATCACGAGCTGCATGTTAATTGGCTGTCAGCTGGCTGTCAACATTCCGATTCAGGAAGTGTTGGCAGCCATTTTGTCCCTCGGTAGAACCGAGGGACAGAAACAAGTGCGCAAAACGCACAAAGGGGGCAGGGTAGAAACACCCTGACCCCCTAGGTCTGCTCAGGGGGTCCCACAAGGACCCCCTGGGCAAAACATTTTTTTTTTTTTTTTTTTAAATCAGCAGGATGCGCTCAGGGTGCGCGGATCCTGCCGAAAAAAAAAAATCGAAGCGCGGTCTCCCGCGCTTCGATGTTAATTGGCCCCCGGGTGGCCCAAGTCCCGGGGGCATGGTGGGGGGTTTTAATTTATGTAGGGGGCCTCTAAGGCCCCCAAGCCCCGGGACCGCCACCCCCGGGGCTTTATCTAAAAATGATGGCGGGAGGGCTCTTTGCCCTCCCGCTGCCCCGGGGACCACCACCTCCCCGGGGCTTCTTTATTTTTATTGAAAAACCTGTGTGGGGGCTCCAGCCCCCACACGCCCGGGGACCACCACCTCCCCGGAGCACTAAACATTTAAATATGGGGGTCCGTTACGGACCCCAGAGCCCCGCGGACCACCACCTCCCCGGGGCTGTGCACTGAATGGGAGGGGGCCGCGCGGCCCCCTCCTGGAGCCCTTGATGGCCCTGGGGACCACCACCCCCCAGGGCTGGCTCCTGCAGTGTCCCGGGGTGCCTACCCTCGGGACACTGCTGTTTGCTATGACAGGACGGGAGACTCGCGGCTCCCGTCCTGTCATAGCAACTTGGTTTGCATTTTGAAGAGAGAGCAGGAAACCTGCTCTCTCTTTCAAAATGCAAACCAATTGCTTTCCACATGGGGAGCAGCATGTTAGCTGCTCCCCATGTGGAAAAGCAATGCCGGCTCGCGCAGGAGGCGGGGAGCCGGCTGGGACTGTGGGGGGATTGGGGACCCCCACAGTCTCCAACGTGAGGCCAGGCCCCGGGGGATGGGGTCCCCGGGGCCATAAGTGGCCCGGGAGGGGGCCACGCAGCCGCCCTCCCCAAAGTTCCCCCCAAATTTTTTTTTAAAAAAGGGATAGGCCGGCCCCAGGGGATGGGGTCCCCGGGGCCTTAAATGGCCTGAGGAGGGGGGCCACGCAGCCCCCCTCCAAAGAAAAAAAATTAAAAATCAAGGCCATGCCCCGGGGGATGGGGTCCCCGGGGCCAATACAGGCCCAGGGAAGGGGGGCCACGCGGCCCCTTCCCGTTTTTTTTTTTAAATTTAAAAAAAATGCTCAGGCCCCGGGGGATGGGGTCCCCGGGGCCAAAAGTGGGCAAGGGAAGGGGGGCCACGCAGCCCCCCTCCCATTAAAAAAAACAGAAAAAAAAAAACCGACTAGCATCGTGCCGGAGGCCCCGCCCCCCTCCCTGCAGTACTCTGCAAACGCGCCCACTGGCGCGTTTGCAGAGGGGGAACGATCCCCTTGAATACTGGGGGTCCCTGAGGGCCAACTAGCCCACCAGGAACCTCCAGTATGCGCCAGGGGCTGCCTTGCAGAGACGTGTACAGAGGCCACACCCTTTTACACCTCTCTGCAACGCAGCTCTGTGGCGCTTTGGAGGTATATGGTGGGCTAGTTGGACTCAAGGGACCCTCAGGATTCAAGGGGACTTAATCCCCCAACTTAAAACAAGCCACGGGGCGCGTTTGCACAGTGGTGAAGGGAGGGGGCGGGGCTTCAGGTGACATGTGTGCAAACAGGCCCCGTGGCGCGTTTTAAGATGGGGATTAAATCCCCTTCAATCCTGAGGGTCACTGAGGCCAACTAGCCCAACAGGTACATCCAGAAAGCGTCACTGAGCTGCGTTGCAGAGAGGTGTAAAGGGGTGTGGCCTCTCTACACGTCTCTGCAACGCAGCCCCCTGGCGCATACTGGAGGTTCCTGGTGGGCTAGTTGGCCCCTAGGGACCCTCATGATTCAAGGGGACTTAATCCCCCAACTTAAAACGCGCCACGGGCGCGTTTGCACAGATGTCACCTCAGGCCCCGCCCCCTCCCTTCACCATTGTGCAAATATTCCTCTAAAATCTGCCTTACTACGAATTCCGATTTACTCACCTGTTATCAGGAGAGACCTCAGTGCTGCATCTTTCAGCCCAGTACTAATCCTGAAAAGTAATTTTACCCGTACTTACCAGTAACTTGAATTTCCTTCCATAGGATATCATTGCCTGCTTTTTGCTGAAAAAGTTTCTAAGTGTTGATTTTTGAAACATACAAATATTCCTCTAAAATCAGCCGAAATACGAATTCCGATTTACTCACCTGTTATAAGGAGAGACCTCAGTGCTGTATCTTTCAGCCCAGTACTGGTCCTGAAAAGTAATTTTAACCGTACTTACCAGTAACTTGAATTTCCTTCCATAGGCTAACATTGACTGGTTTCACTTGGAAATTCTTCTAAGTGTGGAGTTTTGGAACTTTAAAATATTCCTCTAAAATCAGCCGAAATACGAATTCCGATTTACTCACCTGTTATCAGGAGAGACCTCAGTGCTGTATCTTTCAGCCCAGTACTGGTCCTGAAAAGTAATTTTAACCGTACTTACCAGTAACTTGAATTTCCTTCCATAGGCTAACATTGACTGGTTTCACTTGGAAATTCTTCTAAGTGTGGAGTTTTGGAACTTTAAAATATTCCTCTAAAATCAGCCGAAATACGAATTCCGATTTACTCACCTGTTATCAGGAGAGACCTCAGTGCTGCATCTTTCAGCCTAGTACTGATCCTCAAAAGTAATTTTAACCGTACTTACCAGTAACTTGAATTTCCTTCCATAGGATATCATTGCCTGCTTTTTGCTGAAAAAGTTTCTAAGTGTTGATTTTTGAAACATACAAATATTCCTCTAAAATCAGCCGAAATCCGAATTCTGATTTACTCACCTGTTATCAGGAGAGACCTCAGTGCTGCATCTTTCAGCCCAGTACTGGTCCTGAAAAGTAATTTTAACCGTACTTACCGGTAACTTGAATTTCCTTCATAGGCTAACATTGACTGGTTTCACTTGGAAATTCTTCTAAGTGTGGAGTTTTGGAACTTTATAATATTCCTCTAAAATCAACCAAAGTACGAATTCCAATTTACTCACCTGTTATCAGGAGAGAACCCAGTGCTGCATCTTTTAGCCCAGCACTGACCCTGAAAAGTAATTTTAACCGTACTTACCAGTAACTTATATTTTCTTCCATAGGAATCCATTGTCTGGTTTGCAGCAGAAAAGTTTCAAAGTGTCGATTTTCACAAACTACAAATATTCCTTAAAAATCGCCTGTATGACTTAAACGCATTCTTTCAACTGTTTACAGGAGATGCACCAGTGCTGGATCCAGGATCCAACACTGAGTAAGAAAAAGTAACGATAACAGTTTTTACCTGCTAAGTGAATTTCCTTCCATAGGATAACATTGGTGATTCTATGAGAAAAAGTTTCTAAGTGTCAACTTTTAAAATACAATAATATTCCTTAAAAATCACGACTGTAACCAAAACGCTTTTACTCAACTGTTTACAGGAGATGTACCAGGACTGAATCTAGGATCCAGTCCTGTGGTTAGAAAAGTAATCCATAAAGTAACTAATTGCATTTAACTAGAAATTCACATTGAGCTGAATGTTGCATTGTGTTTGAAAATGTGTTGCCCATTGCAACAACTGTAACTACTGTACTTAAAAGTCTATTGCCTATGTGCAAAGTATTTAATCTAAAGTAATTCATTCTGAGAAAGTATTTTTGTAATGTAATGTATAATGTAATTACAATGTAATTTAAAAAATAAAATATGTAAAAAAAATTGTTTCTAAAAATGTAGTAAATCAGTATGAAAAAAATTAATATAACAATTAATACATTTAAAAATTGTCATTTACAAAACCTTTGAAATTCACTGAAAAAACCGTAGGTTTCAGACATGTTATAGTTAGGAATTAGCATTTAAAAAACCTTAGAAATTCACTGAAAAAACCATAGGTTTCAGATATGTTATAGTTAGAAATTAGCATTTAAAAAACCTTTGAAATTCACTGAAAAAACCATAGGTTTTAGGGACAGTTATAGTTAGTTGGACATTGCACTCGTACAAAACCCGTGAAATTCCCCGTTATAGTTAGTTCAGCTAACTATAACTCGCGCCCCATAATGCACTGCTGATGACGTCACATATTACATCACTCATGACATGGTCAGTGACATCACTGATGACATCACTGATGACATCTCAAATGACATCACTGATGACATCATCCACGTGATAATCTGATGCAGCTCTTCACACCCTAATATAACCTTTGATACACCCAATCTAAATTACAGACTGCCATTCGCAAAACCATAGACACTCCAACACCAATAACTACATACCCACTCACTGATTCTTAGGTCTACACACACCCATCCACTCACTCACCCGTACTGTCACTCATACTTATGGTCACTCAGTACAGGACTATCATATGCACTCTTACTCCTATATAGACACTCAAACACCGCCACTCATCCATAGAGGTACTCACACACCTAGTCAGTCATGCAAATAATTAAACACACTGCCATTTACTCACCTATACAGTTATACACACACCAGCTCACTTAATCATACAAATACTAGCACATTGTTACGCTCTTATACAATCACTGATACAAGCACACACTCATCCATACAGCCACTATCACAATCACTCACTCTCGCTTATAGCTATTTATATACTCCAACACACATATATACTGCCTTTCACATATGTAGTTACTCACACATGTACCACTGGGACATACATTCACTCACTAACACACTCTTACACACACTTACCCACCCATACAGTCTATCACAGATGCACTCTTGAAACCATCCACCCAGTGAATCACCCACTCACACATCTATGCACAGTCGGACACACCCCATCCACACAAACACTCAGGCACCCATACATATACTCAGACAACAAATCAATAACTCTTATAGACACTCATGTAGCTATTCACAAACCCATGCAGCCACTTACACAGCAACAGACAGATACAGACATTCACCCAGTTTAGTCACTAACCCATGCATTCAGTAAGATACGTTTAATCACTCACTTATAGAATTAGTCACGCACCTACTAAATCATCCACACAGACACTTATACACCCACTCATTCTTCAATACGCCTTTCCCTATATATATTAAAAATATTTAAACTTTACAGAAACACACAGTCACTGGATGATGTCATCAGTGATGTCATTTGAGATGTCATAAGTGATGTCATCAGTGATGTCACTGACCATGTCATGAGTGATGTAATATGCGACGTCATCAGCAGTGCATTGCGGGGGCGCGAGTTATAGTTAGCTGAACTAACTATAACGGGGGAATTTCACGGGTTTTGTACGAGTGCAATGTCCAACTAACTATAACTGTCCCTAAAACCTATGGTTTTTTCAGTGAATATATATATATATATGTTACCACCTTAGTCCATTTTCCCTGCAGTTTTGGTGCTCAATTTGCGGTACGATCCCCTGTGGCGGGACCAAGCCGCTTCTACTTTGCCACAAATCCAGTAACACCAGAAAAATAAACCACAATGAAAAATATTTTTTGGGGTGAAACAATATTTTAGGAAAATAATACTGAAGCAACTGAACTTCTGATTAAAGACAATAGGTAGCACAGTGATTGTCTCTAATGGGTGAGATGGTTTTATATATATATATATTCACTAAAAAAACCATAGGTTTCAGGGGCGTTATAGTTAGTTGGACATTTCACTCATACAAAACCATAGAAATTCCCCCATTATAGTTAGTTCAGCTAACTATAACTATGCGCATCGCAATGCACTGCTGATGACATCACATATTACATCACTCATGACATGGTCAGTGACATCACTCATGACATCACTGATGACATCTCAAATGACATCACTGATGACATCACTGATGACAACATCCTTGTGATAGAGTGGCAGACCTCCTCTCAACCTAATATAACCTTTGATACACACACTCAAAAATACAAACTAACATTTTCAAAACAATGGACATACCAATACCAGTTACAACACACCTATTCAGTAATTCCAAGATCTACACACACATCCACTCATTCACCAACAGTCCCTATACAGTCACTCATACATGTACTCACTCATCATATGTACTCATACACCTATACATCCTGTTACACACCGCCACTCATCCATAGAGTTACTCACACACATAGTCACACATGCAAACAAAGTATCAAACATCCATTTACTTGCATATACAGTTATACACACACTACCACACTTACTTCTACAGAAACTTACACATACTTACTCTCTTAAACAATCACTTATAGAAACACCTACTTATTTGTATAGGAACTCTTCCAATCTCTCACTCTCACATATACTCACTTATATACACCAATACTCACATATACTAGTTTAAAACATATGTAGTTACTCATAAAGACACTATTGAGACAGTCATTTACTTACTAACACACCCATACACATACTCATCCACGTATACAGTCCTGCACACATGCTGTCTTCAACACATACAAACAGTGAGTCACTCATTCATGCATCTATGCACTAAGTAATACCCCCCACCGAACCATACAGACACTCAGACACTCATTCTGATACTCAAAAAACCAACTAATAACCCATATAGACACTCATGTAGCTACTCACCAACCCATGCAGCCACTTATACACAAAGTGAGAGACTGATACAGATATTTTCATATTTAAACATTACTCACTAACCCATGTATTCACTAAGATACACTTAGTCAGTTATACAATCAATTTTACAAAAAAAATCATCCATTTAGACACTTATATACCCATTTATTCTTCCATCGACCTTGAGATATACATATATAAAACATATTTAATTTTCAGAAAAACACACATTCACTGGATGATGTCATCAGTGATGTCATCAGTGATGTCATTTGAGATGTCATCAGTGATGTCATGAGTGATGTCACTGACCATGTCATGAGATGATGCAATATGTGACTTCATCAGCAGTGCATTGCGGGCGCGCGAGTTATAGTTAGCTGAACTAACTATAACGGGGGAATTTCTATGGTTTTGTACGAGTGAAATGTCCAACTAACTATAACGCCCCTGAAACCTGTGGTTTTTTCAGTGAATTTCTAAGGTTTTTTAAATGCTAATTTCTAACCATAACGTGCCTGAAACCTATGGTTTTTTCAGTGAATTTCTAAGGTTTTTAAATGCTAATTTCTAACTATAACGTGCCTGAAACCTATGGTTTTCTCAGTGAATATATATATATTTATTATACTATGTATACATGTGAAAATGTCTCGGTCCCCTGTTTGCCTCGGTGATACAGAAAAAATGGGTGGAACTGACGTCAGCACGCCAACGAGGTCCTCTTATGGCTCCGATGACGTCATACGGTGTCGCGAGCAGAGCCGTGCTCGTTGACGTGGGAGAGCTAGGAAAGAATTTCCGTGGAATGCTGGTGCAGGGGATATTCACCTAAGTGTTCAGGCTAGTCCTTTGGGAGCAACTGTTATGTTGCCACTCCAGAAACCGAAACCAGTGATCCGAGGGCAGAGGCCCTGCAGATGGCACACAAGGTGGGGTGCCCAGTCGTGTGCACCGGCGGGGCAGCGAAGTGACAAGCACCACAACCCACAAAAAAGGTAACGAGGGCACTCAATAACACAGGATCTTCTCTTTGTATCTGGCAGGAACAACGAAGTTAAAATGCCCTAGTACCAAAATGTAGAATTAGTGCTACAACGGTCTTCAAGAGGACCTGCGATGCCGCTTCTGCCTCCTGTACCCTGGAGGCGGCACATGGGTCACGCGGTACGGTCATACTGCGATGGGACGCACACTCGTTGACCTCTCATGGCACTGCTCCACACTTCAGGGAGGACGCTTTCCATTAGCTATGTTTTCTGATGACATGTCGCGCCGGCCCGTCCAACAACAGAACTCCTTTAGATCCAAACAGACTCTTCCACTCTCTCACCAGAAGTGAAACCAGGCAACGCAGACACTTTCACAATATAACAGCCGGGAATGCACTTTTCGGTAAAAAAAACACATTCCTTCCTCCTAATTAATCGAATAAAAATCTCACTGAAGAACAGGGGCCAGCTTCGATCGGTAAACAGCCGTTACAACGACTTTTTACTTTGCGATACCATTACAACGCATGCATTACCACGCATGCGTTGTACATCCTAAAGTCATTACTACGCATTTTTTAGAACGCATGGTCATTTACCACGCATGCCTTTACAACGAATTTTGTTGTAAAGGTATGTATGGTAAATGACCATGCGTTCTAAAAAAAATGTAGATGATCCATGTCGTTGTAAGGAAACAGAGGCTGTTCCATTTCCTCACAATGACGTGCACCGCCCCTCAGAGATGACGTGAAGCAGGAACCACGAGGAGAGAGGAACCATGAGGAGTGTGAGGTAAGGGGTATTGGGCATGGGGTGGGGGTTTCTTTTCTAGGGTTTAGGGTAGTACAGTGGTGTTTGGGTGGTGTAGGGGGTCGTGCTGGGGGTAGTGTTTTAGGGTTTAGGGTAGTGCAGTGGTGTTTGGGTAGTGTAGGGGGTCGTGCTGGGGGTAGTGTTTTAGGGTTTAGGGTAGTGCAGTAGTGTAGGGGGTCGTGCTGGGGGTAGTGTTTTAGGGTTTAGGGTAGTGCAGTGGTGTATGGGTAGTGTAGGGGGTCGTGCTGGGGTAGTGTTTTAGGGTTTAGGGTAGTGCAGTGGTGTTTGAGTAGTGTAGGGGGTCATGCTGGTGGTAGTGTTTTAGGGTTTAGGGTAGTGCAGTGGTGTTTGTGTAGTGTAGGGGTCATGCTCGGGGTAGTGTTTTATGGTTTAGGGTAGTGCAGTGGTGTTTGGGTAGTGTAGGGGGTCGTGCTGGGGGTAGATTTAGGGTTTAGGGTAGTGCAGTGGTGTTTGGGTAGTGTAGGGAGTCGTGCTGGGGGTAGTGTTTTAGGGTTTAGGGTAGTGCAGTGGTGTTTGTGTAGTGTAGGGGGTTGTGCTGAGGGTAGTGTTTTAGGGTTTATGTTAGTGCCGTGGTGTTTGGGTAGTGTAGGCTGTAGTGCTGGGGTAGTGTTTTAGGGTTTAGGGCAGTGCAGTGGTGTTTGTGTAGTGAAGGGGGTCATGGTGTGGGTAGTGTTTTAGGGTTTAGGGTAGTGCAGTCGTGTTTGTGTAGTGTAGGGGGTCGTGTTTTAGGGTATAGGGTAGTGCAGTGGTGTTTGGGTAGTGTAGGGGGTCATGCTGGGGTTAGTGTTTTAGGGTTTAGGGTAGTGCAGTGGTGTTTGGGTAGTATAGGGGGTCATGCTGGGGGTAGTGTTTTAGGGTTTAGTGTAGTGCAGTGGTGTTTGTGTAGTGTAGGGAGTCGTGCTGGGGGTAGTGTTTTAGGGTTTAGGGTAGTGAAGTGGTGTTTGGGTAGTGTAGGAAGTCGTGCTGGTGGTAGTGTTTTAGGGTTTAGGGTAGTGCAGTTATGTTTGGGTAGTGTAGGGTGTCATGCTGGGGGTAGTGTTTTAGGGTTTAGGGTAGTGCAGTGGTGTTTGGGTAGTGGAGGGGGTAGTGTTTTAGGGTTTAGGGTAGTGCGCCCAACCAGCCACAATATCCGTGGACAAAGGGGATCCTGACTCTTTGGAATGCTCCGTCAATTGAATAATTTGGGTCAAGGGCCCTACCACGTCCAAGACCTATCAATTCCTTTCTTGGGATCCCTCATATACTTGGAGAAAAAGGTACATAGTTTCTCATCAATTTCAGGCGTGTGTGCCACCTTCCCCTTCAGTGAGGGCCTGGGGCATTCTCCCCTCATCCTATTCCTGACCTCCCTTTCAAGGGGTTGATGGATTTTCCCCACCACATACTCTGCCACTTTGGCGTCAGGTGTCCACTCTGCCGACCTAGGATGGTAAATTTGGGTAGGCTCGAACATGTCCGAGTGGACCCCGTCCCCAACCGGGGACTGAGAGGAGTGGGACTCTGGACGCCAGGGACGACCCGAGTCCTTATCCTCATCGGAGGAGAAATCGTCCTCCGATACACCCTCTCCCTCTAAGGGAAACCCGCCGTCGGGGTCTACAATAGTGGTGACAGTGTCGCAATTTTCTCCGGGCCCCTCCTCCTCCCGGCAGGGTGCATGTTTTAGCATTCGCGCACTCTTGAGGAAGGTCTCCGTAAGTTTATCAAATCCTTCCAAGTGCCCCGCGTTATGCTTAACGGCCCTTTTATTCCCCATCTGGGAGCTACTTGGACCCGCCACCACCAGATCTGGGTCACTGAACACCCCAGGGATGCTTTTCGCCAGCTTATCAACCTGATACCTAAGAGGAGCCAGCGCCCGAGAAATAGCCAGAGAGAGGGCTTGGTCCACTGCTGGAGGGAGAAGTTGGGGGGCCATTCCTCCTCCACTTCCTGGTAGGAGGAGTAAAAATGGTCTTCTGGAGAAGACATGATAGCGGAGGGTGTGAGCACCGAACAAATGCCCTTAAAATCCTTAAGACAGCCCCCTCGACGGTGCTCCAACAGCTGGGCTTTCCCCGAAGCTGTTATAAGAATAGACTGAGGCGCAATACCAATTACCACCACCAGGTGGCGCTGGTCACTAACGTGGCCGTGTGGGGAAATGACCGCGTAGCGGTGTCAAAATTAGGCGAGGGTTGGTCGGGAATCAAGCGGACACTAAAAGAGTGACCGGATTCCCAAACACGCGTAAACACCAGCGGGAGCGCTCGACGGAGCTGCCTCGCTCGGACCAGACGCGCCTGACAGGATCTCACCGCGCGCAGAGCACACAGCGGGAGAAACTGCGAGGGGGATAACGCGCTCGGGCAAGAGCCTGCTGCGCAGGGAATATGAAACAATACCAAGGCAATAATGCTAATAACGTGCACAAGAAACCGCTATACAAACAGCAACAACGTCAGATTAAGCCAAGAATGTAAGGAATGCACTTAACTGACGAGCAGTGAAGAAAGAGGAAGCAGAAGGGACGTCACGATATTATATACGATGGACTGTGATATGATTGGACTATAGTTGCCTTGGAGACTACCCCCTAATGGTTCATGGGTTGTGTAGTCTTTTGTTTAATGATTGTTGTGTTACGTTTTCTTTGAACTGCTATGCAAATAAAGTGAGGAAAGATATGCATAATCCTCGCCTCCGTCCTGCCATAGAATTCATTAAACTTTATTTGATCTGATTTAGAAACATAGATCATAAAAGTGTACATAAAAACAGTAAATCCTCTTTCCTAATACAATCAGTGAGAATTAATTAAAACCAGTAGGTAAAAACGGGTGTTACAAAGCCCGGTTCAGAGCAACTTCAGGTTAACAGAATCATAAAGTTCAATGTTTCGCAAGATCAATCTCATGTACTTCGTGCAAAATACGCAATAAGGGGTCCAAGTAAGATGTAACGCTCCAATACCTGACCAGTTTGCACTATATAAAACTGCAGAAAAACTAAAAATACAAAGTGTTTTGCACACTTCTGTCATTGGGCTATATGTGGGCTACATCTGGGTGATATTTGTGCTACATTTGGGCTCTTTTTTCTCTGGTGGCCATCTTGGGAGACTTATTTGATATGAAGTTTCCTAATTTCGTCATTTACTGCAGTCTCCTCAGTAGGAAATGCTTTCAGTTTTTTACTTTGATTCCATCAAGAAGGCAATCAGATGTGTCACACATTTGCCATAAAATCAGAAAGTTAGCACTCTAGTTTCATTAGATCACTGTAGTAAAGCTACTGCTCACCAGGGAGTTAACTGCAAGTCTACTGTTGGTATTGAAAATGATTGTTTCAGTCTGCATGTCAGAATTTTCTAATGAAATAGAAGATGATTTGAGATCTCACTTAAAACATGTCCTAATTTTTCTTTCTACAGCACTAACCATAATTTCTATGACAAAATGAACCCCCTCATTTTGTTCCTTTTTAAATTAAATGTTTTAAGAGTTACCAGTTTATTCCAATCAAGATGGCTTCAGGTGTGCCATAATGTTGTCATAAGTAAGACTGTTAGCGCTCTAGTTGTTCTTTAGAACAGTCTGGGAAGCTACAGTAGAACACAAAGGCATCAACTGACAGGCTGCTCCTGTTGAAATATAACAGGAAGATATTTGAAATCACACTTGAAACATGTCCTAATTTTTCTTTCTACAGCACTAACCATAATTTCTATGACAAAATGAACCCCATCATTTTGTTCCTTTTTAAATTAAATGTTTTAAGTGTTACCAGTTTATTCCAATCAAGATGGCTTCAGGTGTGCCATACTTTTGTCATAAGTAAGGCTGTTAGCACTCTAGTTGTTCTTTAGAACACTCTGGGAAGCTGCAGTAGAACACAAAGGCATCAACTGACAGGCTGCTCCTGTTGAAATATAACAGGAAGATATTTGAGATCTCACTTAAAACATGTTCTAATTTTTCTTTCTACAGCACTAACCATAATTTCTATGGCAAAATGAACCCCCTCATTTTGTTCCTTTTTAAATTAAATGTTTTAAGTGTTACCAGTTTATTCCAATCAAGATGGCTTCAGGTGTGCCATACTTTTGTCATAAGTAAGACTGTTAGCGCTCTAGTTGTTCTTTAGAACACTCTGGGAAGCTGCAGTAGAACACAAAGGCATCAACTGACAGGCTGATCCTGTTGAAATATAACAGGAAGATATTTGAGATCACACTTGAAACATGTCCTAATTTTTCTTTCTACAGCACTAACCATAATTTCTATGACAAAATGAACCCCATCATTTTGTTCCTTTTTAAATTAAATGTTTTAAGTGTTACCAGTTTATTCCAATCAAGATGGCTTCAGGTGTGCCATACTTTTGTCATAAGTAAGGCTGTTAGCACTCTAGTTGTTCTTTCGAACACTCTGGGAAGCCTCAGTAGAACACAAAGGAATCAACTGAAAGTCTCTGCCCTTGTTGGATGTGCATGTTTTACTGAGAATGTCAGACTTCATTCTCACATGACTGAGAAAGATAATGTGAATTTACAGAAAATATGCTCTCATTTTAGCTTCTGGAGCACCTTCCAAAACTGTATGGGACAAGCATGTGAAAATAGTTTTCTCTCAAACATGATTCATGATATCCCAGCAGAAGGTTTTTCACAGGGTAAAATCACCTTAGAACACACCACAATTCCTGAAATTAGTATGGTACTGATCCAGCGAGATATTAGCAAACAGCATTCATACACTAGATACTCACTTTGGGCCCATACATTCATACTACGCTAATACTTACGCTGGGTTTATCAGTTGTTACTCTTTATCAAAATCCCTGCTACCAATTACCTTCCGATTGAAGAGTAATGACTTACCAATGAATCCTTTGCTAATTGGGAAGTTTAAAATGAGTGACATTCATTATAGTACATAATCCTGAAATAACCACTGAGTCAGGAAGTTTTAAAATGTTTATCTAAAGATTTAGCAGAGTAAATTACAGAACCACATGGTACTTAATCGCATATCACGGATGAAGCATAGAATAATAATTATTGATTAATGACGGTCCCTCAGAAAGGAGAAGATAGAGACAGCAGCGCAACTAAAGGTTGCATTTATATTTACCTAAGTGCGAGAACCAAACCCCTTGGCCAAGGAGTTGGAAAGAATAGGACCCAGGAAGGATGAAGAGCAACGACCTCCTCCAGGATCAGGACTGGACCGGTGACCTCTCTACAATGACGCCTGCGTCGTTCCCCTCTCTGATACTCGACTTCTCCTCGATTCTCCCGTGCCTTCCTTCTAATGGACTCCGCCGCCCCCTCCTCAGGACCTTTCTGGACAGCGATTCTGTCTGCAATCAATCAGCTTTGCGGTCTGGAGCTCTTCTGCCTGACAGCATGAATGCCTGTTCCGACTAATTAACTAATGCTATATTCTATTATACCCTTCTACGCCCATGTACCTCCCCTTAATGTTGCCAAAATATGGGACCACTACTTCTGATTGGATAGGGACAGGGAGTTGATCCTCACACCATATTGATTTGGTTCGAATTCTGAAGACCTTTGTCTTTAAACTACCGCCCATCAATTTTAATACATTGGCTTTATTTCCCACCCGTCTCACGACAAAGTTTATTCATTTTCCATATACATAGTTGCAAGTTTGGCAAGAACACATGAATATATCAATATCGGCCATTAGGTCATGGCCTTGGACGACGTCCAGGTTGACTTCATCTTTATTCTTTGGCAGCCAAGCAGGGCACACATGCGCAGAATCATTGTCTCTCGAGTTTCAGATTACCAACCCCAGGCCCAAGTTTACAAACTAATAAAAGTCAAAGAAGAAAATATTAAAATCACAAATAATATGTTTCACTGTATACCCACTCTTTCTACTCTATCCCCATTTACTTATAAATCTATCCCGCATTAGTAGCGTTAAGAAAACGACAAATTAATAATAACACAAGAGCAAGCTGAAGCATGTGAAAACATCAAGCAGCCATTTTAAAGCACACTGCGCAGAAGCGGAAATTTCCCACCAAGCAAAGAAAGACGTCACACCATGTGATATGGATGAGACATGCGCAGTAAGGTTCCCGCGCTTTAGCGGCCATTTTAGAAAAAGACAAGCGTTACTTGTTAGTTAGAACACATAGGCAAGCTTCCTTGCTATTCATGTAGTGTATGCAAAGTTGATATACACAATACAAAATTAATAAATTAATACTGTGAGGAAATTGCATCCGAGCAAGTCTCATTTGTGAGTCCTTGCTCCATCAATCCCCTCTCTGATGGCGTTTAAGAGCCATCAAAATACTACCCTCAATCAGATGCCAACTTCTAGCAAGTAGTTTCATTCTCATTTTTACACTTTCTATTTTTACCATCCCCTTTCAATTTCTTGTATAATTCACTTCTCCACTCTTCAAGTTCTATTTCGTCGATCTTTCTCTTCTTCCCTTTTCCTGTCACATTATATGTTCCATTCTTTCTACAACATTTGCACCATATTATTATTGTCAGTACTATTATTGCTAACCCTGCTAGGGGTATTAATATTTGGCCTATAAGTCCTTTTCCTAAATTAGAAAACCAGGTACCAATTGACGCAATACTACTTGTCAATCTTTCCCATACACTATCAACTTCCAGTGGTTTAAGTTCCTTCTCAAGTTTAGTTATATTCTGTATATACGTTCCAATTTCTGCACTTTTATCAGGAATGTAAGTGCAACAATGTTTCGTCTTCAGTAATTTACAGACTCCGACCTCTTTTGCTAATATAATATCAAGAGCAAGTCGATTTTGCATAACCATAGATCTAATCGCAACCATCTCCGCATTAATCATTAGAAATCCTCCAGCAGTATCTGTTGATAAACGATCAACCACTGTTTACATATCTTCCTTGAGTTCAGAATTATTCCCACTGAAGGTATCAATGCACCAAATATATCACCTACAATTTCAGAAAAACTAGCTCTTTTACTACGTGTTAATTCGCCATTGTTTTCATTGCTCCCAGTGTTTCTTTTTACGTGGTATATTTTTGGAAATACTATTCCAAAATAACAACTTCCATACCACCGTGCAGGAAGCCTAAAGTAAGCCTTATTCCCGCATACATAATAGATCCCAGGAAAAACTGAATCTGTCCCTCCTTTGATTCCCCAACCTCCAAGAATTAAGAAATTGTGTTCACATTCACTGGTACCGATGAAAACATTGTTATAATCAGTCTTTAATCTATGTAGACAAATTTTTCCCGTCTTTACAAAATCCAGAGCCATAGCAGCTTGAGCCTTGCCAGGTGTGTAACGCCCTTCTTTCTCAGCCCAAGGTGGCAAATGAGCCTTATGCTCAGAAGGTTTCTTTTGAAAATCTTGTCTTCTATCTTCCACTAAGTTCAAAAATATCTTTTCTTCTTCATGTAAAGAACATGTTAGATTGTGTCTATGTGCATGTGTTATATCTATTGATTTCATTGTTAAGAAAAATTCTCCCATAAACTGTGCGTCTTGACTACTAAGCACTGGGTTCATACTCTTTCGAATCGGAACCTCAGAAAATATCACATCTATGTTTGAATAATAATACTGAAGTCTCCCTGTTCTATAAAATAAACTAGACAATACACTACATGATATGCCATATGTTAATGGTAGGTGATGATATGTTAATCCTTCTGCTACTGATTCGGGTAACTTCATACAGACATAACAATTACTAACTTCCATGGTATCTACATATTGAAATAATAACGTTGTGAAAACATTTAAACTAGTGTCGTTATCAGTTATTTCATGATGAAATTCTGGTTCATTTTCTGCCATTAGTTCTACTCTATTTCCCTTCATGTGTGCTGTCCTTCCTTTAGTTTCGTTATTAATCTTTTTATCCATTATCATAAGGTAAGGGACTGCTACGATCAGGACTAACCATACTATAAGCACCATTACTAGACTACATATGCATATTGCACAGCATTTTCTACAACATCTCTGTTTTGGTCTCCCAGCAACTCTATCATCAGACATTTCGACAAGGAAGATTGCTCTTCTTATCTATTTTTCGCTTTTCTTTATTTGACTCTTTTGCGTAGTCAAGGTGGTCTTGTTTCTTTCTCGTACGTCAGTTCTGCACTTGTTCCTTCGTCACCACTTTCACTTGACTCTGAGCTTTCGTAATCTTCAAGAATAATGTAAGTCCAATCAGAACCCTTGAATTTGTTATTCACAAGTTTCAGTCTCTTGCTTCTTCTTTTCTTAGTTCTGTTTTCTTGTTCGGTTTGACTTGTTACTTCATTTACTTGATCTGGATCTTCACTTCTGGTTGTTATGTGGTATTTTACTCTTTTAATGACACTAGGCCAATGATCACCTTTTCTTGTTTTCTTTGTTTGCACTGTTTCTTTATTTTTGTCTTCAGCAATCTCTTTATTTTCACTGTTCTGACACCTTTTCGTTTTCTGCAATTACTGTTTTTCTTTCTTGCTCTTTTTCAGGCCTTATTTGTTTTTCTTCTGCAGCTCCACCGTGAGTTTCCAATAATTGACCTTGTTCTTTGTTTAATTCTTCATATTTATGTTTCTCGAGATCTTTTTCTTCTGTGTGATTTTCTTGATCTAACTGGTTCTGATCAGGGCTTATTGCACTTTGTACTTCTGCAGCCTGACCGGATTCTTCTAAACCTATCTGTCCCTGCTCAAAACTTGTTGGTTCTTTGTTATTTTGAGCCCAGTTTCCTTTCCCTATCTGGTCCTGCTCAGGTTCTTTTATTGTATGTTCTTCTTTTCCCTGAGCTGCTTCTTCTTCACCTATCTGATCTTCTTCAATTTCTTCCAATTTTGTTTGACTTCTTGTTCTGTGGTAAACTTCAGGAATTTCTACCACCGGTATCCAGTCCTGACTTGTGCTCGGTTGTTCTTCTGCAGCTTCTCTTGAATCTCGAGCCTGAGATTCTTCAGCTGGGCAACCTTCAGCTTCCTCAGTGATTGATGCTGACTGAGGATTTTGTTCTTCAGGGTCTGGTACTCTTTTGGTGTGGCTTACATGAATCCAATTAGGAAATCCTGCACACTTCACTGCTGTGTTGGTAGTCAGTATGACTTGACAAGGTTTTCCCCATCTAGGTGATAGACACGTCTCTCTGGTGTGATTCTTCACTACCACCCAGTCACCAGGATTCAGATCATGTTCTTGTTCAGGCTGCCTCGAAACTGCGTCTTCTCCGACCTGATGAGAGACAGAACGCACTAGGTCAGCCAATCCTTTGCAATAATCCAGAACCATATCATCAGATATATTCAGCAGTTTGTTTATGGGAACATGGGCTTGCCTCATTGCTCTTCCCATCATTATTTTGTGTGGGCTCAATCCCGTATTTCTATTGGGAATGCTTCTGAGTCCCATTAAGACAAGTGGCAATGCATCTGGCCACTCCAATGATGTTGATGCACACATTTTTCCCAGTCTGGATTTTATAGTGCCATTCAATTGTTCAACCACTCCAGAAGCCTCTGGACGATATGCACAGTGCAATTTTTGTTCAATTTGGAATGCTTCACAGATTATTTGAATCACTTCACTGTTAAAATGTTTTCCTCTATCTGATTCCAAAGTTACTGGGAAACCAAACCTAGGAATGAGTTCTCGTAGTAACAGCTTTGCGACTGTAATGCTGTCACTCCTTCTGGTAGGGTAAGCCTCCACCCACTTTGAAAACAGACATACTATGACTAGTACATATTTCAACCCTCTGCATGGTGGTAACTGTATAAAGTTGAACTGTAGTCTTATAAATGGACCTTCTGCCTTTCCAATTTTTCCAAACCCAATTATTGTTTTTCTTCCTGGATTATGCATCTGGCAGGTCAAACATCTCTGGCAAAGGCTCTCTGCTACAGCCCTGAACTTGGGATTGTACCAGTTCTGTCTGAAAAGCCTAATCATTGCATCTCTCCCTATGTGTGTGTCTCCATGATACATCCTGGCCATTTGAGAGAGCAGACAGTCAGGCATGACTGGTCTGCCATCAGCACAAATCCACACTTCATCATCTCCCCTTTGGGAACAACCCACTTTGACCCATGTTTTCTTCTCACTTTCATCAGCACCATCTTGCAATCTTCTAACCTCATTCCATGTTTCAGGTGGCATATACAGCATAAGTTGGCAGCTGATTCCCATTCTTTCCACCCTTTTATTGACTGACAATCTATTTCTGGCACAATGTTGAGCCACAAGATCTGCATATCTGTTGCCAATTACCACCCAGTCATCTCCTGACTGGTGTGCAGCACATTTCACCACAGCCAATTCTTTTGGTGATTGTATTGCTTCCAGCAATTCCCTTACAAATTGTCCATTTTTAATGGGGGATCCTGAAGAAGTCATGAAATCCCTCTGCATCCATAGTTGGCCAAAATCATGCACAACCCCGTAACCATATTGGCTATCTGTAAATATAGTCACTTTTTGATTCCTCCCAATTTTGCATGCTTTTATCAAAGCAATCAATTCAGCTACTTGTGCAGATTTTACTCCTGGTAAATAGGATGCTTCGACTATTCCAGTTAATTCACATACTGCATATGCTGCAGTCAGTTTACAGTCTTCATGCCTCTGGCATGAACCATCAACAAACAGCTCCCTGTCTGGCTTTCTAAGGGGCTGTTCTTCAATGTCCGGACGTGGTTTCGTGCATAATTCTGTGACTTGTAAACAATCATGTTCTTCTTCTTCGTCATTTTTAATTTCCTCATGATACGGGTCTGGTAGTAAGGTTGCGGGATTTACTATTGTACACCTCACTATGTTCACATTTTCAGCACCCATTATTATTCTCTCATATTTAGTCAGCCGACTAGGAGTAAGATGCTGAGTTCGTGTTCTTGTCAACAGAATCACAACCGCATGTGGAACAAACACCTTTACTGGGTGTCCCATTACAATCGACTCACTTTGTTCAATACTTAAACAGGTAGCCGCTACTGCTTTTAAGCAGCCTGGCAACGCGGCTGCCACTGGATCCAATGTAGCAGAAAAATATGCTATAGAGCGTCTATCTAGACCATGTCTTTGTGTTAAGACTGAAAGTGCACAATTTTCTCTCTCATGACAGAACAATGCAAAGCTTCTCTTATAGTCAGGCATGCCTAGGGCCGGTGCTGAGCACAGAGCATTTCTCAATTTTACAAAAGCTCCTACACTCTCATCATCCCATTCAACTGGGTCCTTTGCTTTCTTTTTTGTCATTTGAATTAGGGGCTTCGCTAACAAGGAAAATCCTAGTATCCATTGTCGACAGTAACCTACTATTCCTAGGAACATTCTCACTTCTCTTTGGGTTACAGGCATTTGCATTTTCTTAATCAATTGTACTCTTTACGAGGTTATTCTTCTTTTTCCCCTCTCAATTTGGTGTCCCAGATATTTAACTGCTGTTGTACAGAACTGCAATTTTCTGGTGAGACTTTATGCCCTTCTTCAGCCAAATGATTTAATAGTGCTATGGAATCAACAACACAGTCCTCTCTGGTGTTCGATGCCACCAGTAAGTCGTCGATATATTGCACTAGGACTGAGCTTCCTGGCATCACTAGTTTCTCTAAGGCACTTTTTCAATATCTGATTGAAAGATGGAAGGACTTTCCGTGTACCCCTGAGGAACACGATTCCATACATAGACTTTGTTCTCAAATTTAAATGAAAAAAGATACTGGCTGTCTGGGTGCAATGGTATTGAAAAGAACGCTTGGCATAAATCAATCACTGTGAACCATCCTGCACTCCAAGGCATCTGGTATAGGATTACTGCAGGATTGGGTACTATAGGACAACAAGGTTCCACAATCTTATTTATTTTCCGCAGGTCCTGAACAATCCTATATTTTCCGACTAGGTTTCTTTAAACCCATTATTGGTGAATTACATGGGCTACTCATTACTTCTCTTAGTATGTTTTGTTCTACCATTCGATTGATTTCTTCAATGACTCCTGTCTTTACTTCTGCACTCATTTTGTACTGTCTAGTATTTGGGAAAATCGCACCTTCTTTTACAGTAATTTTAACCGGGTCTATTTTGGCCATAAGTCCTACTTCCTTTCCTGTGAAATCCCATACTATGGGGTTTACTGTAGTTTTTAATTCTTCTGGCAGCTCATCTTTTGTTATCAAAGAAAACATCTCATCTACCTCTGTGCCTTGTTTTGCAATCATAAACTTATATACATGATCTTCATCTGGGGTTTGAACTGCCACACCATCTGGGGTGCAGAAAATTGTGCAATTCATCTTGCATAACAAATCGCGACCTAATAAAATTACTGGACTAGAATCACACACTACAAATTGATGCATTTCTCTAAAATTTCCTATTTTAACTTCCATTGGTTTGGTAAGAGGTGTTCTAAACTTTCTATTAGCTACTCCCACTACTTGGATAGCTTCTCCAGAGAGAGGAAGGTCTGGAATGTCTGCTGTTCTCACAGTAGACCTGGTAGCACCAGTGTCCAAAAGGAAAGTAATATCATTACCTTTCACATTCCCTTCAACATATGGACCTGACTGATCTACCGATAAGGATGTGCCAAGTACGCACTCCTTCTCCCAATCTCTCCCAGGCACCGTCATGAACTGTATTGACAGAAATCGTCCTGTAAAAGAAACTGTGATGTTACATAATCATTCTTACCACTTCCTCCTTGATATCCGACGTCTGTACCGTGGTTTGCTCTGCTTACATTACCCTGAATAGGTGCAGGTGGCAACTGACTCTGAGGATTTACACCCTGCTGTGAGTCATTCTACGTCTGTGGATTTAAATTTTGATTTGGGCCATTATTATTCCGAATCTTTTTACATTCATCCTTCCAATGCCCCAATTTTCCGCATCCATGACAAGGAAATTTCTTTTTAGCTTCTTCTCTACTCATTTGTCCTCTCACTTTTCCACCATTCCCAGTATCGCCATTTGTTCCAGAATCCTTTCCTTGAATTTCACTTGGGTTATCCAAATTAATTCCCTGTTTCTCAGCCATTTTCACCTGTGCCCACATTACTTTTTCCTGCAATTTCTTGTGCCTATCCTCAATATCATCTCCACAGTATTTCGCATATTTCAGAATCTCATCTATGGGCTTGCCTTGCCAACACAACATGTGCTGCTTAATCATCTGACAAATTTCTGGCTTCAGACCATAAACAAATCGATAAACAAACTGACTCATGTTCTTATCTCCAATGTCCTCAAATCCACTATACTGCTTAAATACCTGCAATAAACGCTCATAATAGGCATGTACCGATTCACTAGCTTCTTGGGTGGTTCGGTCTATTTTCACCCAATCTGTTTCTTTCGGTGGTATTTTGCCTTTCAGGTAAGTTATCACCTGCTGATACTTTTTCATTACATCATTTGACGGGGCACCTGTTTTCGGATCTCTAGGATACTCGTCACTTGGCCACTCAACTGTAATTTTACAATCTGTCCACAAATCAGCAGGTACCACTATGTCAAACAAACCATCTAAATCCTTCAACAATACCTTTGACACCTTTACAAACCTCTCAACCTGCTTGTACCATTCAATTGGTTTTTCTCTCAACTTTGGAAAATCGTTCGTAAATGACAACATATCCTGTCTACTCCATGGGACATGTACATAGCCCCCTCCTGGAACTTCTCGCATCGGGTACATTTGATCTGTCTTCCCTGTTTCTTTCATCACATATTCAGAGGCTGTTCTACTGGATCGTGCCTCTTCCTTTTTCTTTGCCCATCGAACTCTCCATTTATCTAGGTCTCCCCATTTTTGCAAGATTGTCATTAACTCTTTTACTTGTAACTTTCTTCCAGAGCCATTCATATTTTCTAAATCTTTGTCTGAGAAATCTGCTCTATAGGGTTTCTGCAACACCTTTGATCTCCCTATTTCAATTCCCATCTGCAGAGCCAAATCTGATAATTTTTCATGAAATATTTTTACATTTCTGGTGATACTTCTGCATACGAACAATAATTCTTCTTCATTGTAAGCATTTAGGCGATCTAGCCCCACATTTCCTGCTATTATTTCTTCTAATTCGACTTTTAATTTATAAATATCCAACATTTTTGGAGGTGTACACTGCTGTTCTGATCCTTGTGCCCACCTTTCTAAGTCTTCTGGACTAACTACAGTGACACTTTTTGCTCCTGATGAAGTTATCAAGTTTATCTCTTTCGAGCACCCAGGTGTAGTTCTTCTGGGAGTACTATTGACAGAATCTCGAATTGGTAAATCCATTAATGATATTGTTGATTCACAATCACTAAAATGATCCTCAACCATTACTGTTGCTTCAGGTTTAGGAATATTCACAGGAGTAGGCATAACTAACGGTGGAGGACAGTTTCCCTGACTACCATATAATGGAACTACTGGACCAATTGTTACAGGTATGGTCAAAGAGTCAGGATGCACTTTTATCTGTGTTATTTTCTGTATTAATTCTGCTCTGGTCTTCTCTAGGGCTTCTTTCTCTTTATCGTGAAGTATCCTACTGGGGGTGAAATCATGCATTACCTGTGGTACTAATGGAGTTTTTAACAGTGGGGCACTTGGGGTGCATCCACTTGTCCCTTCCTGATATGGTGGGGGTTCCTTAATATTTCTTCTATAAATTCATCTTCGGAATCTCCATTTCTCATTAAGTGTTTTGTCTTTTCTGTGCATTTCTTCCCTAACAGTTCTTCTGCCGTAAATATTGGATATAATCCTTCTGTAAGCATTGCCCTCCTCCATTGTTTCATCTGACCGTCCCTATTCTCATGTTGGTTTCTTGGGAAAAATCCTCGATAACCCCTATTACTCCTGGATCGGTCACGCTCAAATGCCTTGGTTTCCCATTCCTCTAAGGCTTCGTATTGAGTTAATCTAGGTCTGGGTTCTAGATCATTCATCCTCAATCTCAAATTTTGAAGAATTCTTCCATTGAAGGTACCATTCTCGGGAAATGCTAATATTCCATCATTTTTGGTATATTCTATCCAATTCTCTATCCATACACAAGTATGATAACCTCTCTCCATCATCATGAATGAAGCGGGCGTTTTAGCTGGTGGAATGATAATTCCTTCCCTAGTTTTGATTGGTTTATCCTTTTTAAAATAGTTCTTAATCTTTTGCAGAAAGGACATTTTTCTCTTCTCTCCGTACATTCTATCTAATCTTCGGTGTATAAAATTATATTCTGCAAAACCTAGGAATCTCCTATCCGGACGAGTTCCTGTTAAAGTCGGATCGCGTTTTAACATGCAATCTCTATCCACTAAGATTTTAGCTTCTAGAATATCAACCAATCAAATGTCTGCTAACTTTTATTTCTGAACCAATCCTAACGCGGCCTTTCGGTGACGTTTGTCTGTCAACCCCTCCTTTACAATCTGCGCTTCTCTGTCCCTCGCTGTTTCAACCAATCCCAGCGCGGCACCTGTGACGTCAGTACTACTCCTGACTACTGACCCCTCCTTTACAAGAGTCGTTCCACACCCGCTGATTCAACCAATCCCAGCGCGGCGTTTGTGACGTCAGCTCCCTCTCCGGCAGCTGACCCTCCCTTTACAAAATCTTACGCAAACTTTATTTTCTCTATAAATCTTTAATTAAATTTCAGTAACAACATAAAACATTCGCTATCGTGCCAGTTTCTCTAAAAATAGAAAAGATAGTTTCCTCCCACACTTAGTAAAACCTTTTCGTTTACTAAACATATACTACGAGTAAAACCCTTCTGTTTACTCTTCACACAAGCTCCAGAAGTATCTGTTACTTCTTCAATGTTACCCTTTCTAGGTGATATAACATCAAATTTTCACCAGTGTACTCTTTTGCTATCACTCACATGCATATATTCCCTAACCAGTACTGATAGTCCTGCTTAACTTTTCAATACTATTTCTGCCTGACAGATAACCTCACTGCAGTATGGCTTCCACTTACCAACCGCTATTCAATTTTCCCCGGGATTTCTAGACAACATAAAACAAACTTTGAATACACGGATGTTAGTTCATAAAAATAAAATTCTCATTACCCAATTAACAAAGAGTAACCATCCTCTGATTACCAGAAAACTGATCCAGCGCGATATTAGCAAACAGCATTCATACACTAGATACTCACTTTGGGCCCATACATTCATACTACGCTAATACTTACGCTGGGTTTATCAGTTGTTACTCTTTATCAAAATCCCTGCTACCAATTACCTTCCGATTGAAGAGTAATGACTTACCAATGAATCCTTTGCTAATTGGGAAGTTTAAAATGAGTGACATTCATTATAGTACATAATCCTGAAATAACCACTGAGTCAGGAAGTTTTAAAATGTTTGTCTAAAGATTTAGCAGAGTAAATTACAGAACCACATGGTACTTAATCGCATATCACGGATGAAGCATAGAATAATAATTATTGATTAATGACGGTCCCTCAGAAAGGAGAAGATAGAGACAGCAGCGCAACTAAAGGTTGCATTTATATTTAACTAAGTGCGAGAACCAAACCCCTTGGCCAAGGAGTTGGAAAGAATAGGACCCATGAAGGATGAAGAGCAAAGACCTCCTCCAGGATCAGGACTGGACCGGTGACCTCTCTACAACGACGCCTGCGTCGTTCCCCTCTCTGATACTCGACTTCTCCTCGATTCTCAAGTGCCTTCCTTCTAATGGACTCCGCCGCCCCCTCCTCAGGACCTTTCTGGACAGCGATTCTGTCTGCAATCAATCAGCTTTGTGGTCTGGAGCTCTTCTGCCTGACAGCATGAACGCCTGTTCCGACTAATTAACTAATGCTATATTCTATTTTACCCTTCTACGCCCATGTACCTCCCCTTAATGTTGCCAAAATATGGGACCACTACTTCTGATTGGATAGGGACAGGGGGTTGATCCTCACACCATATTGATTTGGTTCGAATTCTGAAGACCTTTGTCTTTAAACTACCGCCCATCAATTTTAATACATTGGCTTTATTTCCCACCCGTCTCACGACAAAGTTTATTCATTTTCCATATACATAGTTGCAAGTTTGGCAAGAACACATGAATATATCAATATCGGCCATTAGGTCGTGGCCTTGGACGACGTCCAGGTTGACTTCATCTTTATTCTTTGGCAGCCAAGCAGGGCACACATGCGCAGAATCATTGTCTCTCGAGTTTCAGATCACCAACCCCAGGCCCAAGTTTACGAACTAATAAAAGTCAAAGAAGAAAATATTAAAATCACAAATAATATGTTTCACTGTATACCCACTCTTTCTACTCTATCCCCATTTACTTATAAATCTATCCCGCATTAGTAGCGTTAAGAAAATGACAAATTAATAATAACACAAGAGCAAGCTGAAGCATGTGAAAACATCAAGCAGCCATTTTAAAGCACACTGCGCAGAAGCAGAAATTTCCCACCAAGCAAAGAAAGACGCCACACCATGTGATATGGATGAGACATGTGCAGTAAGGTTCCCGCGCTTTAGCGGCCATTTTAGAAAAAGACAAGCGTTACTTGTTAGTTAGAACACATAGGCAAGCTTCCTTGCTATTCATGTATTGTATGCAAAGTTAATATACACAATACAAAATTAATAAATTAATACTGTGAGGAATTTGCATCCGAGTAAGTCTCATTTGTGAGTCCTTGCTCCATCAGTACCATCAACAAATGAATTCTAATGTAACTAAAGTCTGTTATCACCCTTTATAGTTCTCCTTTTGGTAACTCTCAAAATCTTCGATTCACTACAATGCATTTCATTTTTTTTTTTAATATTTTTATTGTCAAGAAGAAGTACAGTCATACAAACAAAGAAAGGCATGATAACGAAAGCAGAGACCAAAAAACAAAAACACCAAGTAATCAAAATGATGGGAACACTCTTAAGCAATTGCACAACCATATATACCTGTGGCAGCCCAAAAACCTTTTAAACATATATTCATGGCCCTTCTAAACAGCCCCAAATGACCCTATACTTTCGCAGGGCCTGAATACCCCTTGCTTTAGCCAGCGCTTTTTCCCTTTCTCCAGTTTCCTTTAGGACTAGCCACCATTCCATCTCAGTAGGGGTTTGGGGAGATCCAGGCTCTAGCTATCACCAACCGGGCAGCGACCAGCATAATTGTCAATAAAGACCTGTTCCGCCCACAATCTTCCTTGTATCCTAGCATCTTTTCAGTTGTTGAAAGCATAAGGTCACCGCCAAGTTTACATTTAATTGCTGCTAGTATCTTCTCCCAGAACAACCTTAAGGCAGGACACATAACAAACATATGAACAATGCCAGCCGCATATAGCCCGCATTTAGGACAGTTCTGACGTGTCCCTCCATAAATCCCTCCCTCCCAACCCTGCCTTGAGACCATCTAGCAATCCTTTCTGGGGTATAATAAAGTAAACAAAGTGTCCGAAATTGCTGGTGCCGTAGGTTCACAGAGTGTACAGAACGGGCAATAATATCCAAAGCTATCCTCATGTTTTCTATGGCAATATTTTCCCTAGAATCTCGCCTCCACCTGGAAGCCAATTTCTCACAGCCCTCTGCCGTACTTTGGCAAAGAATTTGATACGCCTTGCTAATGGTAACACGCCGAGTCTGGGCGTACATACACTCCCACATATCTGACCCAGTGACACTCCGAACTGCTAAGTTCCTGATGAAATAGTCCCTAACCTGTATATATTTAAAAACATTCGTTGAGGAATATCAAACATCAGCTGGAGATTCTCGAATGTCTTGAAACCATTGCAATCATACAATTGCCCAAGAGAGTACACCCCATACCTAGTCCACTGACGAGCCATTCCATCCTGAAATATTCCGGGCAGCATTGGATTACCCCAAAGAGGAAGTTTACTATGTACCAGAGATAAAGAAAATCTAGTTTTGATGCCCTGCCAAATATATACACAATCTCTTATGGTCTTGAACCGTACGCGTTTAAAATAGTTAGGGTCATTAATTCGATATAAAAACATCTGGCTCTCTCCCCCAAGGACCAACCAATGCCAAAATCCGTTTGCTCGGGTTCAAGAGGCTGCGTAGCCAGCCAACAAAAGCAGCCCAAAAATATAGTTTAAAATCAGGAGGTCCAAACCACCCTGGTTATATGGGAGTTTCATCAATCCAATAGCGCGTCTTGACTTCTTATAACCCCAAATGAAGCTGCTCAAGACCCCATCCAGCTTCTTAAAAAAAACATTAGGGATTCGTAACGGGATTGACCTAAAAAAATAAAGGAGCTTGGGAAGTATCTTCATTTTTATAACGTTGCATCTGCCTAGGATGCTTAATGGAAGCTTATGCCACAGCTTCAATTGTTTGGTAACAGTGACTAGTAAAGAATCATAATTTAATGAGTGTATAAGCCCGATTTTAGCCGAGATTTGCACTCCTAGATATGTAACCTTCGAGCAAACCCCTTCAACTGGGAATTCCGGCTGGAAATTAAGAAGAACTTGAGTTTTGTTGCTATTCAGCTTAAAGCCAGAAAAGCATCCAAACCTCTTTGCCTCCCTATTAATATTTTCTATAGCCTCCTTGGCTTTTCAGTAAAAATAGCTATATCATCGGCATACGCCGTAAGTTTGAGGGGGCGCTGTTCAATATTCAACGGACAGATCAAATTATTAACCAGTAATGCCCGAATAAAAGGCTCTATATAAAGAGCAAATAATAGAGGGGAAAGAGGGCAGCCCTGCCTCGTGCCGCAGCGAATGGGAAAGGGAATAGTTTGGACATTTGAATACAGTAATCTGGCCATCGGCTTATGATACATAGCCGCAACCAGCTTCCGAAAATTTTCCCTAACCCCAAATGCAATAAGTGTTGCCCAGAGATATTCCCAGGCCACCCGGTCAAATGCCTTTTCTGCATCCAATAAGACCATACCCAGTTCAGTTTTAAACTTCCCCGCAGCATCAAAGGCCGCTATTGCTGTATTAACATGGGCAGTAGTGTCTCTCCCATGGATGAACCCATGCTGCTGGGGAGAAACCAGGCTGGCCATCATTGGAGCTAACCGGGTGCCCAGTATCTTAGCAAACACCTTTGCATCTGCGTTTATTAAAGAAATTGGGCGATATGATGCCCGTTCCTCTGGAGCTTTATCTTTTTTAAGAAAAAAAATTATGTTAGCCATGTTCCATGAATCTGGAACTCGTCCTGTGATCCCAAATTGAGAGATTACATCTCAAAGCACCAGGGCCAGGAGGCTTTTGCAGCATTTGTAAAACTCTGCCGGGAGGGCATCATCCCCAGACGCTTTCCCTGACGATAGCCCCCCAATTGCTTCCAAAACTTCCTCCAATGTAATCTCCTGCTCTAGTAACAGGGAATCTTCTTCTGTCAAAGTCGGCAGATTACTCCCTCGTAGATAGCTCTGCATATCAGTCAAGTCTTGTGCTGGATCTGGGGAATACAATTGCTGATAAAAAATAGAAAACTGATCAGCTATCTCCTGGGGGCCTCTGTAAATAATGCCACCCTCACCTTTAATAGCCTTAATCTTAGTTTTAAGACGACTATCCATAAGCTGATGAGCTAAAACTTTCCCTATCCTGTCCCCATATTCATATTGTAGTGTCTTATGCTTAGTAAAGCAGGCAGCTACCTTCTCTTTTAATGTCCTATTAATCACTGCCCTCTGCTCCAGAAGGGAAGCATACAGATGATCTTGATCTAACTTTTGCAGTCGAATGGCCTCAGCATGCTGAATCTCACAACTGATAAGCTTTTGATAAGCATCCTTAGTTTGTCTCTCCCGTTCTCTATTCTGTTGCCGGACAAACTGCTGAGTGACTCCCCTAACAAATGCTTTCATAGCATCCCATACGACCCAAAGCGGGGCAGACACTATATTATCTGTAAGATAATCTGACATTTTTCTAAGAATAAAAGCCAAATACTCAACATCCGTAACCAGATACCGTGGAAAAGAAAAAAGGCGGGCTACTTTAGGATTGGAGTTTGCCTGGAAAGAAAAAAGTATGGGGTTGTGGTTGGATGTAATCCTGGGACAGATCTCCATGTCTGCCCCCATCAAGATAGTCTCTGATACCCAAGCCATGTCAATCCTAGAGTACTGCCGATGTGGTGCAGAGTAGTACGTATACCCCGTTATAGTTGGGTACAAATAGCGCCATGCGTCCTGCAGTGAATGTAATCACCCTAACTCTAAGATAGAAGCTCTCACCTTCGTCATTCTTAGGGCAAGTGGCCGGCTAGTGGAATCCATAACATAATTAATAACACAATTAAAATCCCCCATCAAAACCACAACCCCCTGCCATCCAACTAATTCTAAACAGATGTCGTCACTACAATGCATTTCAATGGGGTACTATCATTTATATTGGTCCCAAGATGGCTGCCAGCAATTCCAGGATGAAGTGCTGACAGCCAATCAGATCTCACGATGTCATGTGTGGTTAGGCTCCGCCCAGATATATATGTGTTTTCTTTTTCATATTTCTCAGGAACTACTGAACGGATTTACACCATTTAACCAAAAGGCACGACTCTGAACCAAGGGCTACCTTTTTGCCAAATTTGGTGTAATTCCGTTCAGCAGTTCGGGCTGTAGCTGCGACTAAAGGTTCCTATGGAAAATTGCATGGGGAAAACATGTTTTGGGACCCCCTTTTTTCTCGGCCCCCACTTGACGAATAACCCTGAGACTTTCAGGATAAGAGTGGACCAGAGCGCCCCACGAGTTTTGAAAATTTCGCGAAGATTCATCAACCGGCACCAAAGTTATTGGAAATAGAATGTTGTGAATTTCCTATGGAAAATAGGTCCTAACTATAACTACCTACTGGCGACCGCCAGTAGGTAATATATATATATATATATATATATATATATATATATATATATATATATATTCACTGAAAAAACCATAGGTTTCAGGCACGTTATAGTTAGAAATTAGCATTTAAAAAACCTTACAAATTCACTGAAAAAACCATAGGTTTTAGGGACAGTTATAGTTAGTTGGACATTGCACTCGTACAAAACCCGTGAAATTCCCCTGTTATAGTTAGTTCAGCTAACTATAATTCGCGCCCGCAATGCACTGCTGATGACGTCACATATTACATCACTCATGACATGGTCAGTGACATCACTGATGACATCACTGATGACATCTCAAATGACATCACTGATGACATCATCCAGTGACTGTGTGTTTCTGTAAAGTTTAAATATTTTTAATATATATAGGGAAAGGCGTATTGAAGAATGAGTGGGTGTATAAGTGTCTGTATGGATGATTTAGTAGGTGCGTGATTAACTCTATAAGTGAGTGATTAAACGTATCTTACTGAATGCATGGGTTAGTGACTAAACTGGGTGAATGTCTGTATCCGTCTGTCTGTTGCTGTGTAAGTTGCTGCATGGGTTTGTGAATAGCTACATGAGTGTCTATATGAGTTATTGATTGGTTGTCTGAATATCTGTATGGGTGCCTGAGTGTTTGTGTGGGTGGGGTGTGTGCGACTCTGTGCATAGATGTGTGAGTGGGTGATTCACTGGGTGGATGGTTTCAAGAGTGCATCTGTGATAGACTGTATGGGTGGGTAAGTGTGTGTAAGAGTGTGTTAGTGAGTGAATGTATGTCCCAGTGGTACATGTGTGAGCAACTACATATGTGAAAGGCAGTATATATGTGTGTTGGAGTATATAAATAGCTATAAGCGAGAGTGTGTGAGTGTGAGAGTGACTGTATGGATGAGTGTGTGCTTGTATCAATGATTGTATAAGAGCGTAAGAATGTGCTAGTATTTGTATGAGTAAGTGAGAAGGTGTGTGTATAACTGTATAGGTAAGTAAATGGCAGTGTGTTTAATTATTTGCATGACTGACTAGGTGTGTGAGTACCTCTATGGATGAGTGGCGGTGTTTGAGTGTCTATATAGGAGTATGAGTGCATATGATAGTCCTGTACTGAGTGACCGTAAGTATGAGTGACTGTACGGGTGAGTGAGTGGATGTGTGTGTGTAGACCTAAGAATCAGTGAGTGGGTATGTAGTTATTGGTGTTGGAGTGTCTATGGTTTTGCGAATGGCAGTCTGTAATTTAGAGTGGGTGTATCAAAGGTTATATTAGGGTGTGAGGAGGTGCATCAGATTATCATGTGGATGATGTCATCAGTGATGTCATCAGTGATGTCATTTGAGATGTCATCAGTGATGTCATCAGTGATGTCACTGACCATGTCATGAGTGATGTAATATGTGACGTCATCAGCAGTGCATTGCGGGACGCGAGTTATAGTTAGCTGAACTAACTATAACGTGGGGAATTTCACGGGTTTTGTACGAGTGCAATGTCCAACTAACTATAATTGTCCCTAAAACCTATGGTTTTTTCAGTGAATTTCTAAGGTTTTTTAAATGCTAATTAAATTCTAACTATAACGTGCCTGAAACCTATGGTTTTTTCAGTGAATATATATATATATATATATATATATATATATTTTTTTTTTTAAATAATTTTTATTTATTTTTAGGGAAACAAAAAACCAGAGAACAAGATGGGGAACAAAATAGATGACATATCCAGCATAAAAACGAGATGTCCGTGTCCTGGGCAGTAGGTGCATCCGCCATCAAAAGCCAGACTGAATCCCAAATCCGGCTCATTCTCCTCCTCTGGGGATCATTTTCTACTAATATCATTTCCAGCATAGTGATGCTCAGAAATTACAGCCATTAGATCCAAGGATCAGGAGGCTCACAAGAAAGAACGTGCCAGAGCCAGTCTGGCCAGTGAGATTGAGAAGAAATATCAACCCACTAAATAGGGAAGGATAACCTGTGAATGTCCCAACATAATCAGCTTGAAGTAATTTGCAACCAAAAAGTTAGAAATACAAACAACTTACCAAAAACGAATTTCCAAAATAAATGCAAAGTAGGACAAGTGGCAAAAACATGAAATGCGTTGCCCCCCTCAAGCCCAAAACGAGAACAGTGATCCTCCCACCGTAGCTTCATAGCACAGAGGTGATGAGAAGTATAGTTCAGGTCATTAATACATTAGATGTGATGCAGCTTGATATGTGACAGATTAAGATCCGAATGCACCAAAATATTACTACGCCACAAGTCATCGGAAGTTACTTCTGACTTGAGGAGGTGGCTCCATTTATTAACCCTTATCTAAAACAGGTCAACGGAGTGATCCTGAGAGAAGAAAAAGATTAGCTTATAGACCAGCCCAATATTTCTCTTTACTGGAGCTTTCATTATCAGCTCCAAAAAGGAATTATCAGACTACCTTATCTAGTCTTCCTTAAAACTATAAATGAAGTGTTCTAATTGCAAATGGCAGTAAAAACAGGTATGAGGAAGAGAGAACTGTTGCTGCAGGTTCTCAAAAGAGAGAAGGACTTCACCCACTAACTATTGACCTAAGACAAAATGTTTAGCTCTCTCCCAGTTCTCCCAGAAGCTGTCATGGACACAGGAGGGTAAATTGGGGTTATATCCTAAATATGTGAGCTGATTGAAAGAGGTAGTGCCAGAGAATATACCCTTAAGGGAACCCCAAATAAGATGTTAGATTTTTAAAGTCTTAAATCGTGTTCTCTTGAAGTACAATGTGTCCACGACACCAATGCCAGGGGTAATTGATTCACCCAGCAGCAGGAAATCAGTGAACATATGCCCTTGTAACCACACCCCAGGCCCTGATGAAGTCATGAAAACAATGAGGCCAGATATTAAACCGCAAAACCTTCCTATACTCTTTAGGCTGTTGTAGGAGCTGGATCTTACAGCAAGGCTTCCTATAACACCATATAAATCTCTGCCATGATGCATCAATCTTAGTAAAGAAGGCCACTGGAAGAAAGAGAGCAATACAACGAGAGAAAAAGATACCGCAGAAGAATGATCATCTTATTAAGATTACTGTGGCAAATCAGACCAAGATGAAAATGCTTCCATTTAGTAAAAACATTAACTGTATGTTGGTAAAGCTTCCCATAACTGTTATCCGCAATCTCCACAAGGTGGACAGAAAAAGTTAGACCTAAATACACCACTGACTGTACCCATTTTTCATTTTGCCCATGGGGAGTGGTGTTAGACAATACCTGAGTCATCTGAATTCAGTGTATAGCCAGAGACTTCCGCGAATGATTGAGCCACTGCCACTACTGTACGTAAGCTACTGATCAGTGTGGGGGTTAGAACTGCAACATCTTCAGCATAAGCTAGAACTTTAACTTCGTGCTGGTGTATTCTCAGGCCTGGACAACTTCAGACAGTTTAAAGGATTTAATTAAAGGCTCTATATATAAAACAAATAACTGAGGAGAGAGAGGGCACCCTGCCTGCTAGCATGAGGGATGGAGATGGAATCTGAAAGCGAGCCAGAGCATGGATACCTGCTGTAAGGCAGGAATAGAGGCAACAGATTCTGGAGACAAAGACAGAGCCTAAACCCACTTTCTCCAAGACCCCCTAAAGGGAGGGCCAGGAGAGCCGGTCAAAGGCCTTCTTGGTGTCTAGAAGAATCATGCTCACTGGCCCCCTACCAAAGAGGCCATCTCCAGGGCCATAATTACCATGATAGTATCTGAAAGAAGTGAGAGGTGTTATTTGCTTGGACCACTGGGCGTGATACACTGGTACACATGACCCCTTGGGAGTAATATAGGGTGTAATTCGGACGTTACGGAAAGATTTGAACCTTGGAGAGTAAGGTGCAGCTTGTGCTTGGCCAAGGAGGGCCTGCAGTTGTCGAGTTGCTCCTTCTTCTGTTTGTAAATTTGCTATCTTTGTCCCCGAGCCGATATTGCCAGACTATTGGGCTCATCGGGCAGCATGCACTAGGATCGGACTACGTTTTCTTGGACAAAGTCGTCATTTTTTTCTTCTCTGTTGTTCTTTTTTCTCTTTTACTTCTATTTTCATCGTGATTTTCACTTGATGCATTTTTTGATGTTATGGTGCTGGTGGATTAATGCAACTGTGTTTTATATTGAATGTTATGACCAGTTATCGATTTTATGTGCATATGAAAAAATCGTCATTTGTTGACATTTTGCTATTCTGCTGCTAAAAGTACAATTCATAATGTTTTGAGCTAACCAATGCACTTTCTTACAGGTTGTTATTTTTCATACGTGTCTTTTTATGTACTTGGGGCCAGATGTACGACCTGCCAAATAGCGACTCGCAAATTGCGTCGCTTTTGCGCCTCGCAATTTGCGACTCGCTATTTGGCATGTACAACAGTGTCCCCTGGGGACCCCTTCCCATTTGCGAATGCATTACCACCTACTTGAAGTAGGTGGTAATTTGCGAGTGTTTTGCAACCGCAATTGCGGTTGCAAAACATTTGTTCATGGCTATGGAGTTGCTATTTGGAAGGGAACGCCCCTTCCAAATACCAAGTCGCAAAACAGTATTTTGCGAGTCACAATTAATTTGCGACTCGCAAAATACTGTTTGTATATGGGCCCATGGTTTTAAGCATGCGCAAATGGGTCTAAGGCCCGTTTGCGCACGCTCAAAACCGTCGTACATCTGGCCCTAAGTTTGTTTGATGCATCTTTGTCTTAAGCTGAGCTCATAGTAAAAGTAGTTATTGCTAGCATAATACCTTGTACATATTTTCTCCAAAATCAGAGTAGAATTTACGATTATCCAAAAGCCTTGAAAGGTTAGAAGTGTACTACTCCCATAAAAAGTTCCCAATCAATCATGGAGTTGCCTTTAAACTACATACAATCCAGGTTCCCCATGCTGTCTAAAAAGCTACATAAATTTTGCCATGAGTGGCACGCACACACTAAGACATGAGTTGCCCTGGCCAGAGGGGGGAACCTCCTACACCAACATAATAGACCACATGAGGGAGCAATTCTGGACCAAATATGCAGGGCAGAAAAAGACTAGAAGAGAGGCACTGTTAGAACTATAGGCCATCTTCGAGGTGGCCCTGATCTACAATACTGTTCGAGAACCCAGAAGCAAGGTGTCTGCACCTCCCCCACATACACAGGTACAGAGGTGCTCTCTCTACTGCCTGCCATCCCTGCACTGTGTTACACCAATCTGCTTGTGGAGGGGGCCAATGGGCTCTCCACCGGCCAGCAAACTACTAGATATAGGGCAGGGAGGTTGCCGGATCGGCAAACCCAGACAATCCTGACCTCATCCCAGTTCGGTGCCAGATTTTCCCAAAGTTCGATCCCCCATGCATAGCATGCAGCCCACCAAGCCCCAGCGATGTGGGGAGCCCGCGCTCCAACATGTATGGAAAAACCATTGCACCAGTGCACAAACACGTCCGCTCCCGACTCCATCTGTGGTCCCAGGGTGGCTCTTAGTATGTCTGAGTGAGTCTTTTTTAATAACAAATGGACCCCAGGCATGGAGTTCCAGTGCAGGACCATCCACCTCAATGATACAAGGGAAAATTAGTCTAGAAGGGAAGGGTTGAATGCCAGCATAGATACCCCATGTCAGGGAATATGAGACACTGAGACAGATAGGTAGATGTGGCTAGAAGGGAAGGGACAACCCCTAACTGCACAGAAATGTACACTGTATTCTTTGTGTTTTAGAGGCAAAGGAACAATCCCACTTTGCACCAATGAAAATTGTGGAGTAATACTGCACGTACCAGACATGCAATGGGGCACCTCCTTGCTGATGGATATCTATTGGCAGAGTGGCGAGTTTGCCTACATTCAATTCATCCCCGAATGGTGGGGCCTATGTGCCCTCGTACCATAAACACCCCGACCCTAGTCTTCCCTGTAGAAGATCTGTCAGAATTGTTTCAACATCCACCTCAGAAAAAAACAACTCTCTTGCATCAGGCTTGAGAAAAAAGAACTGCTGATTACTTTGGCTGAGCTCAGTACAGGGACATTCCAGAAGAATCCAGACTGTTTTCTGACACTCAAGTAAACGTGGAAGGGTCCATACCCATCTTCACCATGCAAACAAAGGCTGCCTCCCGCTGGTTACAAATAACCAGGTGGGAACTACTGAAGATGATCAGTAATACTGAGCTTGGCCTAAATGCTATCAAGGAAGAACTAAGAGTCATCTGCCTCATGGTAATGCAACACCAGTATGTTTTGGACTTGATGACTGTGATGGAGTGTGGGGTGTGTGCCAAGATCGGTGTGTCCTGTTGTCTTTTAACCCTGGAAGTGATATGGACAATGGGGCACTGACTCGTGCCATGAAAACACTGCACTTATACAAGCTGACATGAAGAAGGCGGTAAGGTGCCCTTCAGCAGTACTGGTTTTTTGATTTGTTTTCCTGGCTTCCCCTGTGAGTGACCAGACTGTTCATATCATTGCTCCATATTCTCATTTCTATCCTGTTTTTGTGTGGTCTCCTGTAAGTGGGGATGTCCTGCTGTAAAAACACATTCCTCAAATTAGGTAGAATGCAAGTAACTACGGAGGTAGTAACAGACACAACAGAAACAAATCAAATATCAAACAATGTGACTGTCATGAAGTGTGGGGCAACTGATGTAATTGAAAACTCAACTAGGGGGGAAATGTTAATATTGATAAATATGATGTTGATGTACACCACGATATATCAATGTATAATAATGAACTTGCCTCTCCGTTGTTGAATTCACCCGGTGATGACTCCCCCTCAACCCAGAGTCAGAAATATGCAGTCAGGCAGACCCTCCAACTTAGCCTTGAAGCAACTGATTGACAGATCATAGGGGGGACACGTAACCCTTAGACAAGCTCATGAACAGGAAAACCCAGATCGATTCCACAGATAGGCAGTGATACCACAATGGTCTTAGAAGATTGGCCCAATAAAACATGTTTGGCCAAGGGACGTGCATTTCCCAAAAACAGCATAAAGTCAGATGCCACACTAAGTTAGGAACACACAGCCAATCAGAATACAGCAAGCACATTACATGCAGTGATCATGCGCTCCCCAAGCCGGATATTTGGACACGTACCCATTGGCCCTGCATTTCGTACACACATGGTCGATGCCCACCTGTGCTTCTTATCAAATGACCAGATTTTTGGCCCCGTGACTAGGCCTAGATTTCTGTCTCCAAAGAAATGTACAAATCGTTTTATGATGTTTCATGCAATGCATAAATTGGCGGCTGAAACCAATGTGCTTTGAGATAATCTTCAGACCCAGACTCTGTTGCCTGTTCTTCTGGCCGCTGCATTTAATTAAATCACCTATTCCTATTTTGCCAAATGCCTCTTGTCTTTCATTGTTACAAGGTAAATTCACATTTGAGCAACAATATAGGTGCTTCTAGTTTTAAGCTCTGGATATGGCTCACCTTATGATGGAAATAGCACCCAACGAATCAGAGACTATCTGCAGCAGAGGAGGAACAATCATCTTGAAAGAGGTCTTGTTGAACCATCAAAAGACATCTCTAATAGCAGCAGGATTGACTATGAGCTCCCCATTCTTACCCCTAATCTGCTGAATGGCATTAAAGCTAGAGCTAGCCCTTACTCTAAAGGAGAAAATTACCCAATTTCTTCGCTATTTTCGAAGCTGGACATTTGCCTAACTCGTCTGTTTTTGACCGCCCGATCCCAAATTCGTTTTCTAAGAGGGGCTTGCAGGGCGATAGACTGCTCCAGAAGCCACTTAACCTGGAGCCCATCCTTAGTGATGATTCCATATGCCAACTTGGATGCTAAGGAACTAAGGGGCATATTCACAAGGAGCTATCCCCGAATTAACGGCACTTTATCCCAGCCAAAGTCGTGATAAATTTACCTCCCCATTCATAAGCCGGTGTAAACAGCCCACAGCACCAGTTTACCCGCGATAGCAACCGCAAAAAACATCGCCACAGAGGTCCCCCGCAAATACAGCTAATGAAATGCAGAGTAGGCGTTCCCATGACAAAAGCCGAGACAACAGCACACCTCAACATTCACAACGACCAGCCACATCAGCGATAAGAACACAAAACAGGCGCTGAGGTGCGGTAGCCGCAGGTATTTAACACCTGCCTCAAGCAGGTGTAAAGAAGGACGTTCACCCGCAGTAGGCAACCGAGTCCCGCACACAGCCATACCCGAAGAAAAAACGATGCCATGGAGCTACTCTACATGCAGCTCGGAGCCCCAACAGGGCCACAACACCCCCCGCCACCACCCCCTGACCGCCCCCCCCAGGACCCGGACCGCTCCCCCGGACCACCACAGAGGCAGCGTAGAGTAAGACAGCGGACCGACCAAAAACGCACCACTCTCACAGACCTAACGCCCGCGTAAGTCATTGCCCACGACAGGCTCAGAAGGACAACCATCCTCCGCATCCTGACGGTCTCAACACAGCGGAGAACAAACATCCCTCCGCAGACAAAGCTGCTGGCAGTGCTGCACCTGTTGGCCTCTGGGACCTTCCAACCAACAACTGCCAGAGTCGGAGTGATCTCACAGCTAGCCCTATCAAAGTTCATCACATCCGTCCTGGATGCCATCCTCAGCTTCATACCCCAGTACCTTCACTTCCCCAACACTGCGCAGGAACAGCTGGAGACTAAGCAAGGCTTCTACGCCATAGCCAGATTCCCGGCCGTGTTGGGGCAATGGACTGCACACATGTCCCACTTGTGCACCCTGCGGATACTGCACACCACTACCGCAACAGGAAGCACAAGCATTGCATCAATGTGCAGGCAATAGTGGACCACTGGGGAATGTTCACCAATGTCGTCGCCAACTACCCAGGCAGTGTGCATGATTCCTTCATCTTCAGACAATCCATCATCAACCAGCGCTTCCAGGATGGCACATATGGAACGGGACTGCTCGATGGTAAGTACCAACTCAACACACCACACATCCCACAGCCACCAATGCACAAGGCACAACTGTGGGGATGCACATGTGACCTAACCACATCTGACATGTTAAACTACACGACCCCCTACCAGACATGACTACACCACTCCATGGTCATCCTGGGGTACCCCTGCACCCAATACAGACTCCACATGGCACCACAGCCATACAACAGCTGAACGTGTGGAGATGCGGAATGCGGCCATGACACATGTGAGGCACTGTTCTGCCCCCATGACCCTACCCCGGTCTCATGCAGGTCAGCGTCCCGTGCTGGTGGGCCCGTGTCGGCCGCTGTGCATCCGGGGCAACTAGCCCTGTGCGACTCGAGTCATCCCCCCTTGTAGTTCTGACATTGCATGTCTGTGTGCCTGATGACTGTTGGTGTAGTTGCCAGCACATGCTACTCCCTGAGGGCTGGCTTACACTCACCCCCCACACAGCCAGCACAGGCGTCACTGAATTGGTGGGCCTGCCATCACATCCTGCCGAACCAAGTATTGACTCTTTTCTCCCTGCACTGTCCCAGGTGATCAAGGATATGCACTCTGCCCTTGGATGATGACACCCTCCGAGACCCGAACACACACGCCCAGAGGCAGTACAATGCGGCCCACATACGCACCAGGGGCATTGTTGAATGCACATTTGGCGTGTTTAAGTCACGTTTCAGATGCCTGGACGGCACTGGTGGGAAGCTCCTGTACAGCCCGGACGTTGTGTGCAAGATGATTGTTGCATGTTGTGTGTTGCACAACATCTGTGTTCGCACCAGGGCCCCATGGATCCCAGTTCCAGAGGTACCGGACGATGATGGTGGTGATGGGGCAGGTGGCCCACATCCCACTGCAGCTGCGGCAGGAATGGCCCGTAGGGAGACCATCATTGAAACTTACTTCTCATGAGCACGTCCCATTGTGACCCTCCGTGGCATTCATGGGACAGTAGTAGATGTCCAATTGCACTGCATGTGTGAATAAAACATATTTGCAGGTCACAGGTTGGAATTGTACATTGTCATGTTACATGTCCCTGGGGTTTCAGATGTGATTTGCCATGTTGTGCACATTTTCCGAACCAGTTGTGTCCTGTGTTCAGTTGTGGAGGTGTTGCTGTCTGTACCGGGATGTTGTCACTGTCCGGGTGCACTTCTGCTTATGTGCGTATGCTGCAAGGTGGGTGTGTCGCTCCTGTGGCTATGATTTGTCTGCCACTGGTCTCTTTCATGTGGTGTGCCTGTGGGTTCTGTTCTTCCACGGTGCGTGGATGTTGTGGTGTGCATGTTGTCCTCTGCAGTTGGCCAGGGTGCGTCCGTGGTACTCCGCTGTTGATGTATTTTTTACTCTGGCATTTTGCGCATACTGTTCTTGTGCTTTTTCTTGCATTGCACGTCCGTATTGCTGCCCTCGCGCTGGTTGTCACTGTTTTCTTAGCGCGCTTTGGCCCATCGCAGCTTTTTTCGCGTTGTGGTTTGTGTTTTTATCTCGGTCAGGTTGGTTGTGTCGCAAGCATTGGCCGCGGTGTCGGCCAACTATCGCATGCTACCGCCGTGTTGTGAATTCCACGTTGACACAGGGTTATTTTCCAGAGATAGGCTGCGATATTGAAAGTTGCATTACGCTACTCTTGCGGTAGTTATCACACGTTCTTGTGAATATACCCCTAAGAGTCTGACGAGCCGCCATTTCCTCGGTCATTGTCATCCTCTGTTGGCAAGAGGCAAATTGAAAAGTTTGGTCACGACACGGAGCCTTAAGGGCATCTCAGACCACCAAGAGTGATGCTGAGCCAATGTTAAACTCCAAAAACTCATGTAAGTGGGAGCTCATAGAGCAGACATACCCATCCTCAAATAGTAATTTGTGTTCAAATGTCCCACCCAGGGGCCCTGATGTCTGAATGGGCTCACTAGGTTGGATAAACAAAAAGAGACAATTATGGTCAGAAAAGACACTCAGATTGAGTGCCAGCTTTGAAGAGGAGACCAACGTATTGCTGACCAGAAACATGCCTAACTGTGACATAGCTTTATGGGGAGCAGAGTAAAATGTAAATCCTGGTTCGTTGGGTTGCACAGAATGCCAGAGCTCAACAAAAGCATATGAGGAAATTGATTGTGGCACAGCCCCCCTGTGTCAGTGCTAACCCCTACAAGCCGAGCCATCATGGACCTGGTCAGAAACCGGAGACTGCGATGCCAAGTCCCTATTAGGGCATGTGTCACATTAAAATCACCACAGATGATATAGGGTGATGGCCAGAAATGAAGATCGGTCAACCAAAAATCCAAGCCCCTCGGTACATTAGTATTTGGCCCAAAAGCAACCCTGATGGTAAAGCAAATTCTATCCTTCTGGATAGTCACTAAAAGCCAGTGGCCCCTGGATCCGTTCTCTGATGCAAAATTCCCCATTTGCGATCCCGCACCAATAGTGCGACACCCCTCTGAGCAGAGGTAAAACATGAGATCGATGTGACTCTATGTCCAAACTCCTTTAACTGAGAACTTTCTGGCTGAGATACATGCGTCTTCTGAAGACATATAATTTGTGGTGTTCAGTTTCTCCAGTACCAATTTGCGCTTGTGTGGCGACTAGACGCCATTAACATTCCAGTATAAAATATGCAGCTGCTCTCCAGAACACCTGCCATTACTGACTATTGACATTGTATCTCCAAATCCACGGAGCTACTCCTCAACCATACAGATTGCTGCAAACAAGCTCCATGAGTGTATTGTCAGACACAAATAGGTATCAGTGTTCCCCCACTAGTCAAATTTCTCAAAGTCACATTTCCTACATTTTCCACTTCTGTGCTCTGTGCAAGAAGCAACTAGACCCAATCCTCAAACCCTGAGCACCCCCGACCTCCCCACCTGATAAGAGTGAACTGACCCACTACCCCTAAGTTATGACCTAAGAAGAAAAGTGCCATTACCCCCACCATTAGGGTTGGCCATTTATTACGGCTCCTAGTCTGAGTCAATCCGCAGCTCGACCAGTGGCAGCTTATTACCACCTCGCCCCCCCTCCCCACCGACCCAGACCCGTGCTGGCTGCCGCTGAGCCCTCCCCTCCCCAGAATGCAACATAAAGTGATAAACACAACCAAACACAGATAGTGAACCCCCCTATTGAAGAGAGCATAAGAAAATAAAAAGATGGGATCAAAAAGAAAAGAAAAAAAACCGGGGGAATAAACAATCTTCCAGTATACTGAACAGACCCAACAACACTCCAAAAAAGAAAATGACTTAACCAATAAGCATCATAAGACAATACCTCCTCTCCCAAGATCAAAAACCTGAACCAATAAAGACCAGCCTTGTTGAAGACCCTTATACTTAGAAGAGTGGGAATCATCATTAAGCCAGAAAAAGAAATAGATAGCGCATAGAGCATTCTCAGCCACCCGACTGCCATTTAGTTAAAAACCTCTGAACCTTTTGACCTTCAGAACAAAAAAAGTATGTCCCTTCATTCGGCTCCGCAAAGTTGCAGGCTCCATAAGAGAGACAGATGCCCCAAGCATCTGGAGTGCTGGGATATGCTCCTGGAACTGCCAACATCTCACCACAGGTTGGTGGTAGAATTCAGAATGGAAAAAAAATTCCACCCCACAGGCTTTAACAGGCAACTAGGGAGTGGTGGCTCGGTGGATCTCTTGTCACAGGATAAAGTTCCCAATATAAATAAGGATCGTCCGGGGATAGCAAGAAGGCTTACTGGGAGGTCTAAATACAAAACGATGTGCCCTATGGATCATACAGTCCATATCCCAGTCACTCAGAGCGGGAAAAGCCTTTCAGAACAGGCAGATCTGCAGATTATTTCGGCGTGACCTGTTCTTCCACCTTGAATGAGAGAGTGGTAAGCTGTGAATCATGCTGAGCAATCTCTGAACTATATACTTCCACTGCCTTATGGAGGACCGACTGGGACGATTCCAGTGCCCCAAGTCAGGATTGTATGATATCCATGTTTTTCGACAGCTTGCAGAGAACTACTTGGGTTTGCAGATGAGTGGCTTTCAATACAAGTAGGTTTTTCTAGTAATCCTCCTTATGCTGCAAGAGGAGATAGTTGAGAGCACCCAAAGTGGGGGGATCCTGTGCCAATCCTGCTGGTTGAGGTCCTGACAAGGAGAGGGGGTCACCTCCCAAAGCTTGGTCACTAAATGATGATCGATCAGCAGTAGATGGAATAACTGGGGGCACCAACACCACAGGAGAACAATTAGTAGATGTCACCTCTGTCCCATCTGAATCCTATAATAGCTTGTCTGCCTCGTCCAGCGAAGGGGCAGGATTACACCTTGCTAGAAAGCCACCAAAACAAAGTCCTTGAGTTGGTAAGTTGGCAATCCCCCTGACCCACTCCTCTTTAAGGGAAGTGATGTGATGGCAGAGAGATCGGAGCTCATTTATGACCTCCTGGAGAGCTCTGCGAAATTGGTGTGGGCCTTGGTGGCTAATACTGATTGGGCCAATTGATCCACATCCTGTCGGGCAAGTCAGAGAAGCAAAAGAATGCCTCCTCACCGTTGACCCCACAGTGACAGGTTGCAAGCCATCTGGACGAACAGGCTGGGAGGGCTGAAGAGGTTGTGCAAAGTGTTCCATATGAGCCTGCCAAACCCCTGCTTCAGCCAGAGAGGCATGCCCATCCACCTCATACACACGAATCAGGCCCTGCTGAACTTGAAGGATGCCGGTCAGAGCTATAGACTCCTTACTGCCTGTTGGGGCTCTGCTGGATAGGAGGAAGGAGGATCCAAGGCTGTCAGCAGTACCACATTCATCTCACTTCCAGAGCACTGGTCTTCACTCGAGGCAGCAGAGGCAGAGCATGGAAGCGGAGCCATGAAGGAATCCAGTGTTCACTGTGAGTGCGGTAGTGCACTACCCAGTCCCGTCCCGCTGGGACCAGACACTGACAGGGTAGCATCCCCAGACAGCTTCTCTACAGGCTACAGATATGGGTTGGTTGCTTTGGGGGTACCCCTGTCTTCTCCTGGATATGTGGGGTGGCAGCTGGAGGTTGTATGGTGCTTTTGCCCCCCTAAGCCCACTACGGTTGCCGTGGGTACAGTTACCCTGTTTGCCGAGTAACAGTCCCTTCTTCTCCAACTTTGGGGAAATATGAGAGCTGGCTACGTCCAGCCGTTCACTTCTCCTTGGCCCCCTCTGGCTGGCATCTTAATTTAAGCACAGTCCACAGTTCGAAAAATCCTCAGCAATAGCACCAGAGCCTCCTTAATAGCCACTGCATTTTTGTATTCACAGAAGGCACTTACTCATTTTGGTATTCACAGAAGACACCTACTTACTCATTTTGAGTAACTTACTCATTTTGGTATTCACAGAAGGCACTTACTCATTGATGAGTAAGTGCCTTCTGTGAATACCAAAATGAGTAAGTTACTCAAAATGAGTAAGTAAGTGCCTTCTGTGACTACCAAAATGAGCAAGTGCCTTCTGTGAATACCAAAATGGTAGTTAGTTCTGTGAATCGGGCCCATCGTTTTAACCAAACTAATTCTGACATAAATTAGCTCACATGTTCCCCCACCCATTTGCATGAACTGTCATATGAAAAATTGGGTTAATTAAAATTAAAATCAATATGTATTTACATAATCATAGCCTCGTAACCAACAAAATTAACCCTGTAAAGCTGTACCTTTCAAGCCATGACCGGCAACATAATCACCTCCTCCACGCCCCCTGACACTTGTTAACATATTTAGAATATTGAGGCAGTATTTATACATATTCTTGCATATTTCTCTGGCGATTAATTAAATTTTCTCGTTTATTACATGCATTATTAATTACTTTTGACAATCCTATTTAAATCCTCCTATTCACAGGTAAAATGTCTTCTCAAGGTTGTGGTCTAGTACCCCCTGTCCCTTTTGTTTCTCGTCCTGGTGAACCATTGTTGAAATGGTCAGACAGGAAAGAGTATTTTTTAAATTACATAGCAGCATTAGAGGAGGAAAATGAGGATGAATTCACTCCTTCTAGGAAAAAGAAAATGCTATTACATAGTTTAGGTCCTGAAGGTTCACGAGTATTTCTTCAGATGGAAAACAAAAAATAAGAGCGACTGAAAATGCTAATGTTTTCTTAGAAGCTTTGGAAGATTTAGATGTACATTATCTTCCAACAGTTTGTGTGGGCATCAATGGATATTCTTTTTTTCAAAGAAAACAATCTAAATCTGAATCAGTAGAAGACTATGGGGCCGATTCCGATTCGGGCAGGAAATCTCTCCGACCGAGCCGGACCCAGAGAGATTTCCGACCGAATCGGACCCTAGCAGTCCGACCGAACGAGTACGATGTGCACGTATGCTATCGGACTCGATTCGGTCGGACTCCCATTGAAGTCAATGGGAGCCGGTCGTACAACGCGTACGCGGGCTCCCATTGACTCAATGGGTGCGAGGCGAACAAGGGCGCATCCTATAGCGGGTACGCATCGAAGCGGGTCGCGCCGTACATGCACAGGTAGGGGGGACCCATGGGTCCCCCCTGAGTGCGACTCGCGCGGCTAGGCGTACAGGGGGGTCCGACACAGACCCCCAAAGTGCGGCTCTGACTGCACTTTCGAGCCGGACGGCGCGAGTCGGTCGGACTGCTCGCGGCGCGCATCGTACTTACCCGGCCGGGGAACGTCTCCATTGCGCGGTGCGAGTCGTGTCCATGCGAGTCGGACGGAGCGGTTGGGTCCCGCGAATGAGTCGGTCGGCGATTTCGGGTACGCTCGCTTCGTACTCGCTCGCCCGGACGCACATCCGACTCGGTCGGAAACAGGGCGTCTGAATCGGATCCGGTAAAGCCGAATCCGATTCGGAGGCCTTCCGGCCGAGATCGGAATCGACCCCTATGTGTCTGCGTTAAGGAAGTTAGAGCTATCCTGTAAATTTGGAACTCTACACAACGATTTCCTTAGAGATCAATTGGTTATGCATTCCAATAGCACAGCTATCCAAGAAAAGCTATGGGTATGTGTGGATGCCCCTCTGAATGAAATTATTGCAATTGTACAGAAAGGTGAACGTCCAAAAGATGTGCCAATGTAGCGTTAAAGAGTAATGGTAAGTAAGAAATTGTAGGCAAGGTTTCACACAATAAAGCTGATGTGAAGAAGAGTGATAAACGCACTTACAAGGACGTCAGTAAGAAAAATCCAAATGTTAATAAAAGTGAAGTGGAAGACAGACGTCCATCCTGTTTCAGGTGTGGGTACAAAGGTCACATGGTTAGAGACAAGTGGTGTCTGGCCATAAAATCAAAATGTACATATTGCGGTATAATTTGTCATTTTGAAAATGTTTGCAGGAGGAAACCCAACAAGGAAGGTGAGAAATATGTAGGGTGTGTCGATGATAAGAATGAGGAAGGTGATGAGAACACTGAATCTTCTAGTGAAGACGGCATACTGTGCATTGAAGATGAGTGGGATGGCGAAAATGTTAGTACCAAATGTAAGAAAAAAACGATGTGTGACATAAGCATTGGTGGTGTACATTTACAAATTGTACCTGATTCTGGATTTCCAAATACCATTATTCAACATTCGGTGTGGGAGAACAAATTTGCAAAAGTAATCTGCAGAAAGTTGAAACCCACGAATATCCATCCTGTAACATTTACCGGGGAGGAAATTCCCATGGTTGGATTTGTCGAGGAAGTATTCCAGTTTAAAGACAGACAGGCACAAGGGAAATTATATGTAGCAGAAAAGGGTCCATCTGTACTGGGTTGGATGGACCAGGGAGCCCTGGGGATTATTCTCAATCCTAACAAGGATGATCAAGTTATGCTTTTGGATGAGGGGGGTGAGTGTTTTTACTGAAAGATATCATTGAACGTTTCCCCAGTGCTTTTTCTGATGAAGTCAGGAAACTATGTGGATTTGTACACAAAATTGTATTGAAGGATGGTGCAATCCCAGTATGTCATAAACCCAGGAACCTTCCAATAAGTGTATGTGAAGGTGTCATGGCAGAATTAGATGCCTTGGAGAGTAAAGGCATAATTAAACCAGTGAAAAGTGCGGAATGGTTGGCTCACTTGGTCGTAGCTTGGAAACCGGATGGTCGTTTGCGACTGTGCATCGACTTGAGGGACCTAAATAAAAATATAGTGGTAGCTAAGTTCCCCTTACCCAAGATTGACGAACTGTTAGCACAAACCAAAGGAGTTAATTGGTTCTCAACCATAGATTTAGCCTCTGCTTATCACCAGATCCAATTACACACCAGCAGCAGAGACTTAACTGCATTCATAACGCCTTTTGGTTGTTTCAGTTTTGTCCGCATGCCATTCGGGCTTGTATCGGCTGCTGCCGTTTTTCAAAGACTAATGCACAAGTTATTCAAGAAACAAAAAGGAGTCACTTATTTCCAAGACGACATTTTGGTCATGGGCCGGGACAAAAATGAGCATGATGACAGATTAAAAGCTGTTCTAAGGAAACTTTCTGAGGAAGGATTAACAGCTGAATTAAAAAAAATGCAAGTTTGCCATGAAGTCAGTCTCATACTTAGGCCATGAGGTGGGAGGCGATGGCATTTCACCCAAGAAAGGCCTGATTAAAGTTATTAGTTATACTTGTGCCCCCAAATCCAAAGAAGAGGTTAGATCCTTTTTAGGTCTGGCAGAATTTTACTCAACATTTGTGCAGAATTTCGCAACCAAAACATATAGTATAAGGCAGTTACTCAAAATTAGGCAAGAGTTTATTTGGAACGATGAACTCCAAAAAGACTTTTAAAAGATAAAACATCTCTGCTTTTCCTTTACAGGGTTTTGACGTTTTCGATCGTAGTATCATTACCACTGACACCAGTGGGAAGGGTCTTGGGGCGGTCTTGACACAAGTGAATAAAGTGGGTGAGGAAGCTACCATTGCATTGCATCCCGCTCTTTGTCTCCGGCTGAAGAGAAATTCTCAGTAATAGAGAAAGAGATGTTGACCACAGTATGGGCTATGGAGAAGTTTGTGTGGGGTACCCAATTCACTTTGTTTACTGACCATAAACCTTTGCTTAAGGCTCTGACTTCTGAAGGAATACTCAAGGCTACACCCAGGGTAGCAAAGATCACCTTGAAACTACTGGATTTCACGTATGAAGTAGAGTACTTACCGGGTAAGAGGAATCAAGTAGCCGATTACCTCAGCAGATCCCCATTACCTCATGATGAAACTGAGAGTGCTGATTGGGATTATTTCAGTGTGGCTGTCATCTATGATAATGGTGATGCTATTTTGAAGGAAGAGTGGGATTTGGAATACACACAAGACAACATTTTGAGTAAGGTTTTCAATTTTGTCGTCAAGGGGTGCCAAGCAAAAATGAACTCCAAGATGAATTAAGAGCTTTGTGGGAAGTTAAAGACCAGTTATCCATTGACAATGCTAATTATATCTGCAGAGGTGAAAGGGTATTAGTTCCCACAAAATTATGCACTAGGATGTTGGAAATAAATCATGAATAAATCATGAAGGCCATTTAGGCATCGTCAAACTGAAGAAAAGGGTCAAACTGCCGTATTGGTGGCCTGGAATTGACAAAGATGTGGAGAGGTTTGTTAAACAGTGTTCTATTTGCTTGGAGGCTGACAAAACACAACACGTCATTAGACCTACTTTAGGTTAAAGAATTATTCTTGAACACCCGTGGGAAGAATTGAGTACAGTACACACTTCCTTGAAACGAGTAATGGGGACGGATGTGTTAAACAGTCTCTGCAGCGATTGGATTGGAAGCAAGAGGAGTACGCACCACACGTAGCGCACCTGAGGAGGCGGAGGCGGAGCTGCGAGCGCGAAACGCTGTGAGCCGCAAGGAGCTGCCGTAGGGGGGCCGCGAGTTGTGGTTGCCGTGAATGTCGCGATTACCACGATTTCCGCCGGTTGCTGGGTCTGATGGACCGGACCCGGTTCCAGGGTCGCCTGGTTGCCTGAGGCGTGATGGACAGCGGACAGCGGATGGATTACCGGAGCAGAGCGGAGCAGGCAGCTCGAGCGAGTGAGCAAGGTGAGGCAGAGTGGGGAGCAGTGTGGAGTGGTGGGTGGGTGAGAGGAGCGAGGGGAGTGAGGAGCAATTTAGGAAATTCGGGCTCCCTGCTCTCGCCCCCACCTCGCCCCTTCCCCCTAGCCCTTAGCATGTTGCTCCCAAAAACAAAGACTGTGCTGTGAGCTTTGCTGTGAGCTTTGCAAGTGCAAGGAGCCGAGGAGTCCAGAGGGAGGCCTGCACTGAGGAAGCACATAGAGCACAGCGAGAGCGCAGAGTTCGGAGTGCTCTTTTCCTTCACCCTTCGCCCCTTGCCCTTACATTCATCTTACTTTCATCTTCTATGTATGGGGCCCCCGGGAGATCGCCTGAGTACGTGGGCATAGTGGGCTATTAATATTCACATTCCTCACAGAGACAGAGCCAGAGACTGCGACCCCGACTGCGGGAGGCATACTATTGGCGTAATATTGGAAGTTTCGAAAGGTTGAACAGGCCTGGGCCTGGGCTGCATCTGTGTCACCGGTGCAATTTTTTACCAGAATAGAGGCTGACTTGAGACCTGAAACCTGAGGCCAAAGCTGCTGGATGCTTTTTCCACCTCATGCACCTTATGTTCACCCCGCAATAATTACGACCCTGAAATAATTGTGACCAGGCAGAAAAAGTCAATAGCAATATTGTAATATCAATAGCAGTAGTGGTCAGTGGTCAGTGGTCAGTGGCCAGTAGCGGTTAGCACTCTGTGGATTTTTTGTGGGGACACTCCCGAAAGGAAAATTGCTTGCACGCAGGCTATCGCAGTGCATTCTGATTTTTGTCCCCCTGTCCTGTGATTTGGTGATTTGGTGACTTTGACTTTGTCTGTGAACTGTTTTATTTGTTTTATCTTTATTTGTTCTATCTGTTATTTATAGTTACTTATGTGCAACGCACTATCCTTTTGTTCCTTGATCCCTTTGTCCTTTTGCCCTTTGTCCTTGTCCTTGGTCCCTTTTTTTTATTTTTAAGCAAAGAAAGTAAAAGAAAGGACAGTTCTGGCTCCAGTTGTTGTGGAGAGAGCGTCTTTGTTCTGGACTGAAATTAAGAGAAATAAAGAGACTGTAATTAAGTCTGTGACAAATCTATAAAAATATACAAGAATAAGAATAAGTCCGCAACAATATATAACAAATATAACTGATAAGAAATTTGAAACTCGTTCCCTACGCAGTGCACTTTTCTTGCAGGCTTTAAATAAAATGACGGAAAAAAAACTTAGGTCATGGCGATTACTTGTGGGTAGGACCTGTGCAAAGACTAAATCAAATCCCTTACGCAACAAGGATATCTCAGGCATGCTGTTGAAAGGAAAAATTCAATTATTTAGTCTATGGGAGAGGGGAAAGGAAAAAAATCTTCAAGTTGAGTCAAGTACCTCAACCATTTGGAATGTGGGAGATAATGTGATTGGGAATAATGATGTAATGGTTAATATTATTAATACTGTCACTGTCACTGATATAGTTGATATGGTTGAGGTCATAGAATCACATACTACTGGTAGTATGCATGGAGGAGGAGAATCCCAGAATCCCAGAGGCATCCAGTACGGTGCCCTGGGGACCTGACCAGTTCTCCAGTCCTTCTGGTACCCCTAGGATCTTCCTTACCATCTCCTAAAATGGCAAATGTAATCCCACACAGAACACCACACACACCACACGGAATCATAGAAGAGCCCCTTGGTCCCTATTTAGTAGAGGATGTCCAAAATAAAGATTTTACTCTCCCCGATTTAGATTTAGAGCTCTGCAGGAGGTATATTTCTCATGATACTAGCAAGATTATGGAACTAGCAAATACTCCAGCAATAGCAGTCCCTATAGGACTAAAAGTATTCAGTAGTACCCCATCTAATAAATCGAATTACTCTCTTTTGCAATCACACCCCTCTTTGACCCCTGATCTAAATATCAGTGATACCCAACCCAGTCAAATTCTAAGGAAGGATATAATAGTTTCGGATTCATTAGTATCCTTAGAACATTTATTATCCTCTATCCTAACGCTACTCGAAAAATTTGTAGGAGGTTCAGACTGTGTGTTGGAAACTGTAACTCAAATATTAAAAGTATTGTTAAAAAGTAATCAGGAGAGGGAGGTTAGTTCAAGTGTACATACTGAACAAGTAGAAGCGGAAGTAAAGGTAGAAAAGGTTTTAGAGAATATACTTGAGAATGCTAGTAGTCAACCAACCGGTACTGCTCATGATGGCAATCCCCAAATTGATAAGATAATGAATAAAGCTGTGATGCTAGAGAAGACCCCTGAACCTTTACCTGAACCCATACAGGTTATCTCTGACTCAGCTCAAAAAGTAAAAGGCTCGGTGGGCTCAGCTAGAAGGATAGACCAGGAAGTATTCCCTATTTTCAAAACCCAGTTAAGTGATGAGAAAGACAATATCTTAGGAGCCTCACACCTGGAAAAAGTGAGAGAAAGGGGAAAAAGGAAAGGAATAGAGGGAAAAAGATGAAATCAACAGGAAGATTCTCAAAAAAGAAGCAAAGGAGAATTTGTTTTAGAGAAAACATCGAGGTTTCAGTTAGTATGGAGACTTCCTCCCAGCCTCTGCAAAATACATCACAAGATATAAAGCTGAAAGATGAAATTGATTCTGTGAACCCTGTGAATAAAGATTTAACAACAGAGTCAATGATGGTCTATGAGGTCTCCCCCGCGAATATTGCATACTCTATAAGAGATTGTGCTAATACAGTAATAGAGGGGCTTCCATTACCTATAACAGCTGAGCAGTCAAGGCCAGTTAACCCTCTCTCATCAGTACTTAACCCCCTGGCTGTCCCATTTCCTGACACTGTAAAAATGAGAGGTAAACTAGAGATAGCTGGTGTTGAACCGCTCTGGGAAAGTATGGACATACTCCAGTTAGATTTTATTCCTCTGTTCGATACAGATTTAATATTAAATAGGACTTTGCTTCTTAAATGTCTCTTGGAGATTGAAAGTTTGAAACTTATACAAAGTAGTGATATAAGTTTAGTTTCCATCTTAAATACAGAAGTTGGTTATAAGTCGAGGGTAAGGTTTAATTCCAAAATTATTGCAAACCTTATATTACAATGGTCAGGGGAATTGATGTCATTCCATTCTTTGAGATACCCCGAAATAGAGCCCTCGACAATAGGCCTCTGTCAACTCACTCACTCTCAGATAGTAGAGATTGTTTGTATGAAACAGAGGAATTAAAAATCTGTATTACAAAAAATGGTCGACAAGTGAAACTTAAAGATTGCCCCACCCTTTCCTTTAAATGGAATTCTAAAGAAGAGAGTCCAAAATGGAACTGGCTACCCGGTGTACTATCGAGCAGATCTAACAGTAAATATCTACAACAGCCATCCTTCTAGCAATGAACTAAAAATAATATCTTGGAATGCTGCAGGAATAAAGAATAGTAGGGAGAAGTTACAATATGTATACGCGTTAGATGCAAACGTGATTTGTCTTCAGGAGACCTGGTGTACAGAGGAACTGCTATGTAAGGACTATTTCACTTTAGACTGTAAAGCAACCCCGTCCAGGAGGGGACATGCAAAGGGAGGGGTGGCCTGCTTACTGTCGAATAAGATAAAATGGAATTACAATTACTATAAAGATCCTAGTAATCTTTTTATGGCAATAACGTTGTATAATCTTCATAATAATGTAAAAAGTCCACCTCTAATGTTGATAAATGCTTATATTCCGCCAGATGCCTCTCACGATGTTCTCTTAAAGGCATTTTTTTTCCTATAATAAAAAAGCCAATGATGTAGAACTTCCCCCACATATAGTTCTGGTAGGGGATCTGAATTGTAAAATTTCGAACTCAACTTTGGATATATTCCGAAATAAAGAAAAAGAAGAATCTCTGCAGATCCCACAAGCACTCTTTCCACAAAATATTAGAACAAATAAGGGGCATATTATCAAGGGCCTTATCTCCGCTTTTTGGCTTTTAAAGCCAAAAAGCGGAGATAATCTTTTCGCCCTATTTGCAAGCCGGTGCTAACATGCATTAGCGCATGTTATCAGCCAGCTTTGCCGACGCTCGCTTTGCATCTCTAATGAGATGCAAAGTGGGCGTCACTGGGCGTACCCCTGACGGACTACCTTGTAAATTATCGCTAAATACACATCGCAATATTTACAAGGTGGCCCTCAGGATTTTAGCAGATGTTAGTTTTTGGCGAAAACCGCGGTTTTTGCCGAAAACTAACGTCTGCTAAAATCCTGACTATTGTATGTTGACAATGGGAGGTGAATTGATGTGTTACGACCTCAGGGTCGTATCATCAAGCATATCGCCGTTTTGCAGGGAACATTGCTGGAAAACCAGCGATGTTCCCTGCACTGGAAATCCCCATTGACAATGAGCCCCATATTAAATGTATCTATTTCAATGCTAGATCAGTGCCAAAGCACTCAATAGAAATTTGGGATCTATTAAAGGAAACACAACCTGATTTCGCATTTATTACAGAAACATGGCTGGACTCCAATAATACTCCTGATATTGCCACTGCCCTGCCTATGGGTTACAAAATCCTGAAGCAGGATAGAGTGTCCAGGAGAGGAGGGGGCGTTGCCGTACTTTTTAAGGACTGCTATTCCTGCCGCCATGAGCCAGTGACTCGGCTAGGGAAACATGAGATTTTAGCTTTTGAAATACAAAAGGGTTCTTACACCCTATTTGGAGGTGCGATTATCTATAACCCTCCTGGCTATAAGGCAGATTTTAGTACCCAGCTTCTTACCCAGCTGTTCCCCACATGCCTGAAATATAAGAGTTACCTATTAATTGGCGATTTTAATGTTCACTATGAGGACATAAACGATTGTGCAACTAAGCACCTCAGCAGTGATATGGAGATCCTGCAGTTAAAACAATGGATAGGTGAACCCACCCATATTGCTGGACACACCTTGGACCTTGTTTTCTCCAACATAGGGGCCGATTCCGATCTCGGCCGGTAGGGCACCGAATCGGATTCGGCTTAACCGGATCCGATTCGGAGCCCTATTTCTCGACCGAGTCGTACGTGCGTACGGGCGAGCGAGTACGATGCAAGCGCTCGCGAAATCTCCGACCGACTCGTTCGCAGGACCCGACCGCTCCGACCGACTCGCATGGGGACGACGCGCACCTTGCAATGGAGACGTTCCCCGGCCGGGTAAGTACGATGCGCACCTCGACCGCTCCGACCGACTCGCGCAGTCTGGCTCCAAGGAGCTGTCGGAGCCGCACTTTGGGGGTCCGTGTCGGACCCCCCTGGAAGCGTAGGCATGCGAGTCACACACAGGGGGGACCCATGGGTCCCCCCTACACGTGCATGTACGGTGCGACCCGCATTGACGCGAACACGCTGTAGGGGGCGCCCTTGTTCGCGTCGTGCCCATTGAGTCAATGGGAGCCCGTGTACGCGTCGTACGACTGGCTCCCATTGACTTCAATGGGAGTCCGACCGAATCGAGTCCGATAGCATACGTGCGCATCGTACTCGTTCGGTCGGACTGCTAGGGTCCGATTCGGTCGGAAATCTCTCCGGGTCCGGCTCGGTCGGGGAGATTTCCGGCCTGAATTGGAATCGGCCCCTTAGAGTCTATTAATATAAAAGAAATGAGACCTTTACTGTGGACAGACCATTCTTTGATCTCCTTTACTTTTAGCCTCCTGAAGAAATCTTATCGTCCCCAAATTCTAGCAGGAGGAATAAAGAGGGTTTGGAGGCAGGTCACCCCAGATAAATTTGAGCGGCACTTTAACTCTAGGGACCATGATGACCTCGAACCAATTGTAGGAGGGATGAGTGCAGATAACCTTCATGAGAAAATCTTTAATACTCTCGATCTCTGTGCCCCCAAAATAGGAAATAAGCATCAGGCCAGAATTAAATAAGAAAAATGGTACTCTATGGATCTCAAGATACTGAAAAGGAAATGCAAAAGTCTTGAGCATAAGTGTAGGATGTCTAAAACAGACATAGACAGACGGTTGTTTAAGGATGAAATGAAAAGTTACAATATTGCAATAAAAAAAGGAAAAAATAGTTATTTTTCTAATCGTGTTGCCATGAATAGCGGTTCATCCAAAGAACTATATAAGATAGTTAAAGAGCTTTGCAACTCAGCCTGTATGTCGCAAACCCTGACCCCGTCTCTTGAGGGCTGCGAGGCGATCAGTAGGTTTTTTGTGAACAAGATTGAGGGGATTTATGCCTCCTTTCATGAAAAGCAGCCACTAGATGACTTAAAACAGGAATTGTTTACACCTAATCCAGATGCACCAGTCCACCTGGATAGTTTTACCCCATTTACAGAACAAGAGGTGGAAAAAACCATGATGGAAGTCAAATCAGGGTCCCCACTTGATCCCTGCCCCCATTACATTTTCTCCTGAATTGCCTCGATTATCTGCCCCCATGTTACCCAAGTCCTTAATCAATCGCTGTGCACGGCAGTATTTCCTGAAATCTGGAAGAATGCCATGGTAGTTCCTTTGCTAAAAAAAGCGGGCAATGATGTTCATAATCCAGCTAACTACCGTCCCATATCCCAACTGCCCTACTTGTCTAAAGTGATGGAGAAACTAGTGAATAGGCAGCTGACTCACTATCTGGAAGCCAATGGACTTCTGGATATCTCCTAGACGGGCTTCAGAACTAACAATAGTACGGAGACAACACTTCTAGCAGTACTAGATAACATCAGATGTGTGGTTGATCAAGGCAAAACTGTTGCCCTGATCCTATTAGACTTGTCGGCAGCGTTCGACACTGTCTCACACAATCTCCTGCTGAAAATACTATCCACCAAGGGCATACACTCTAAAGCCCTGCAATGGCTCCATTCATTTTTGACCAACCGAACCCAAACTATACAATTGGGTACCTTCTCTTCCACTCCATCTCCCATCAAATACGGCGTGCCACAGGGTGCATCATTGAGCCCTACTCTTTTCAATGTTTATGTATCCGCCTTGGCAAAAATATGTGAAAAATGGGGCATTAATATATGCTCCTACACGTACGATACCCAATTGATGGTCACTCTAGATGGACACGATGATACCAGGACTAGACTTACTAGCTGTCTTACAGAAATTGCAACATGGATGTCTGACCGCTGCCTGAAATTGAATGCTGACAATTCTGAAATCCTATTGTTTGGGGTGCTCATCAAGTTTGGAATACAACCTGGTGGCCTTCTGCCTTGGGCAAACCCCCGGCCCCCAAACAAGTGGCAAAAAATGTGGGCATTCTCGTGGATAACACACTCACCATGCAGAATCATGTCCACGCAATTTGCAGGAAAAGTTTTGCAATTTTAAAAATGCTAAAAAGAATATTCCAGTGGATCCCGCTAGAGTGTCGTAAGACACTGGTCCAAGCTCTGCTTGTCAGCAGGCTGGATTACGGGAATGCTCTTTTTGTCGGTATGGCAGACTACCTTTTCTCCCGACTCCAGCTAGTCCAAAATGCGGCTGCTAAAGCAATATGCAATAAGAAGAAGTACAGCTCAGCCTCGGAATGCATGAAGATTTTGCATTGGCTCCCAATGAGACAAAGGGCCATGTTCAAACTTCTGTGTCATACACACAAGGTCCTGCATCATGTAGGACCCAAAATTCTCCACGGCAGATTCAAGTTCTATCTTCCTAACCGGAATCTGCGAACTTGCCACCAGGCCAGGGCAACCACCAAACGCATTAAAAAGTCTAGAATGGGGGGTCGGTCCTTCTCATATCTGGCGGCACAACTCTGGAACGAACTTCCATCTGAACTTCGACACGACTGATTGTCACTTATTATTTAGGAAAATGCTGAAAACGCATCTGTTCCCCAAAGTCTGATTAGCGATAGATTTCCCCCTCTTACTGGTCCTCTCACCCAAAAGGGCTTTCCTTTAGCACCGTGATATCCATTAGGATGAATGTTGCGCTCTATAAATAAATAAATAAATATATCGCACTAAAGGAAGACCCCTTCTCGTATGGATTGCCATCCGGAAAAAGAAATTGAAATGGCGATCAGGGGGATGCGCTCCTCCGGGGCGATAGGCCCCGATGAATTTCCCATCACAGTTTTAAAACAAAATAGTATACTGTGGAGTAAAATTCTTTATCCGGTGTTCAAGTATTGCTATGCAAACAAGATGGTTCCCCCCTCTTGGAAGGGGAGTATATTAGTCCCTCTGTTTGAGAAAGGAGATCGTGGTGCCCCACACAACTATCGTCAAACTGCACTTCTTGACGCAGTGAGTAAAGTTTTTGCTAAATGCCTCCTGATCCAAATTAATGATTGGGCGGATGCGGTTAAAATGTTACCGTTGGAACAAACCGGGTTTAGGACAAAGCATGGAACAATTGATAACCTAACTGCACTACAGGTAATAAACGAAAAATATGTTAAAGTTAGAGGAGGAAGGGTGTATACAGCCTTTATAGACTTCTCCACAGCATTCGATAAAGTAGATCATCTCCTGCTGTGGAGAAAACTGTCGGACCTGGGTATGCCGGCCATCCTCTTGGAGTTAGTTCGTGCTCTTCATACGGGCACTTGGTGCAGAGTCCTAATGGGAGGGGAAAGAGGTCTCTCCCAAAGCATCCCTACTGCAAGTGGCCTAAAACAAAGATGTTTATTGGCTCCTCTACTTTTTTCCCTATATATCTCTGACCTTCCTCACGATTTGGCTCAAAGTGAGGGCATCGCCCCGTTACCTGGGGGGAAAACCGATTGCTTGTTTACTTTATGCAGACACATAATAATATTGGATCTAACGCCTAGGGGATTAAATAGTCATCTGCAGGCACTACATAAATTTGCAGAGGCCCACTATTTAAAGATTAATATATCTAAAAGTAAAATCATGTGCATGCACGGAAGAAAAAAGTTGCAGTATGGGAATTTTATATGGTCTGTGGGTGGCCAAAAATTGGAACTTGTAAAATCTTACGTTTTCTTGGGAAAAACAGTGTGTGGCAACCTAAGTGACAAAGCCCATATAGAAAATAACATCCGTAAAGCTATTACACAGGGGAAAAGCTTGGGCTCCCTCTATAGATCTACTGGAAAAAGACATTTTGCACTTTTATTAGAGGTTTTTCGTGCAAAAATTCCTGCTTCGCTGTTGTATGGTATTGAATTGCTTGGTGTAGAGAAATGGGGTTTTTTAAATACAACAGAAGGCAAAATTTTAAGGAGCCTAGCCTCAGTCAACTCTGCTTGCCCCGTAGCTGCTCTAAGGTTAGAATTTGGTTTAAGAAGTAGTTGGGTACAGGGTCTTGCGGGGATAGTGCTATGGGTTGTAAGCCTGGTAAAGGGTGATCCTGGCACACTAAGATTTTTAATTCAGAAAGAAGTATTAGAAAGTTTAAAGGAGCAGACATTAATTCTTAAAAATTTCAGAATTGCGGTTGACTTGCTACAACTAGATGAGTCTCTGCTTTTCATCCTATCGCCATATCAATTAAGGGCCACTTTGAAACAGGCCACTTGGGAATTAAGTTTCACCAGGGATAGGGAAGCTCGTATTGTAAAGAGGGGTATCCACCCGGCCATAGACTCCTGTATGATAAATAAGGTACAGGCTTATATTTCCTGGAACCTGCCTCATGGGGTGCGCCGCTTTTGGCTATTATTGGGGCAGGGTATGCTCCCTTTAAATAAAGTACTGTTTAATTGGTATGGTTCTTCTCCGATTTGTAATCTGTGTAATAATTCCATCCAGGACACTAATCATGTGCTATTTATTTGTCCCGCTTTATCGTTGTGTCAGCGTAAATGGATGAGACCAATTTGTCTACAATTATCTATTCTTTCGGCCTCTGCACTAACTGATTCTATTTATGAGCCACCAAATGAAATGTTTTGTCATAGGATTTTTAACTTTTTTAAGTGTTTTTTAAATTTGTATTAACGCACATTATATGAAGGATGCAATTATTAGCTTTGATTTTTCTCGATCTTATATAGTATTAAGGGCATAAAGGATATTTTAATTTTCTCTATTGTATAAAATATTTTAATGTTTTGTATTTGGAGATCTTTTACTGTCGAATTTTGCTTATGATTGTAGAAACCTTGTTGCACAAAATTTTTATATGTTGTTGGCCTTTCAGTTTATGTGGATCTCTTTGGTGTTCCAAGATCATAAATAAATAAACTTGACTTGAGAACTTGAGTACAGATTGGTTGGGTCCCATTGAGGATGATGATGGAACTTATAAACACATTATTGTTGCCATAGATAATTATTCCAGATGGCCTAAAATGGAAATCACAGAAAATTGTGATAGCAAACACATTGTATGTTTCATAGAAAACTTGTTTATACATGAAGGTATTCCAAAAAGTATCCTCAGTGACAATTTGTATCAGAAAAATTCATGAATTTTTTAAAGAGGAAGGGTATTTGTGGGAATAAAACATCAGTTTATCACCAAGCGGGGAATGGAATTGTAGAACGTTTCAACAGAGTCATTATGGGGAGTGTACAAGCATCTTTATATGTGGGAAAAGATTGGGAAAAAGAACTTTATAGCACCATTTGGGCATACAGGATTACAACCACTAGTACCGGCTATAGCCCATTTAGGATTCTGAGAGGGAGAGAACCTTTTAGTAAAGACAACGTGGCATGGAAAAAAATGAAGGTGTGTGGCAAGTGGTCACATGCAGTGGTAAGGTAAAACTTAAGAAAAATGCATGATTTGTACAAATCTCATTTTGATAAGAAACATTTCACGAAAGATGCAGATTTAAAGGTTGGGAATTGGGTTAGGGTCAAATTGGGACCCAAAGTGAGGAAAGGATAAAGTACATTTTCTGCACCTTTGCAAGTTATTGAAACTTATTCCAAATCTGCAAAATAAAGTGATAACAAGGTTTGGCATCACAGCAGAATGGCGAAGTGTGATAAAATTCCTGAAGGTAAAGTTCCAGACTGGGTAAGGTTTGCAAGTCTTCTCCAATGGAATGGATGTAGAATGAAGTGACTCATGGTGATCAGAAGAACACTTCCACACCATTTTCAGATTCAACTAATAATGATACCGGTGATAGTCAACCACATGTTGATTACTGTCCAGAACAGAGTGTGCAAACTGCTGGCCACTCTAATGTGGCAGAAAAAAAAAATTGGGCAGACAAGTAAACTTATCTGGGAGACATAGAAGTTTTGTTATGTGATTGTTGTAAAGAGGAGGATAGGGTTGCTGTTAAAGCTTAGGGTTGCTGTTAAAGCTCTTTTGGTTTTAGTTAATTGCACCAGTATAACCTGTAACTTATTATGTACCTATATTACATTTATTATTAGCCTGGTTCTCTAGGCATATCTTATTATTAGTACAGGTGTGATATCTATAACCTTGCTTAGAGATATTTAAGGTGCAATCTTGTACTACATAGTTACCAACTTTTATTGCTATATTTGGCCTTGCTGTATTTACATTTGATTTTGTTCTGAAATGGTTGTTAATTAATTTTATGTTTTGTATAAAGAAGGGAGATGTGGTATCTTGGTTACCAGTGTCAAGGTAACAGGATGACACATGCTTATGGGGATTTAGGAATGTGGGGAAGGTAGAGGCAGTTGGTAGCAGTTGTTGTGTGAGACAAATGGTACCTGCTTACTCCTAATAAAGATCCTTGCAACTTACCTGAAAGCATCCAGAGTGATCATTACAGTCAGATGAAGATGTAGGAGTCAAGCCCTCATACAGTGCATTCCTGGGGAGCCGGACCTCTATGCAGACTCAGCTGTGAACCGCCATCTTGAACAAGAGCCTTAGAATAGTTTTTTAAAGTCTTGTTTGGATTTGACCACCACCTGCTCCTTGCTTCCCACACAAAATGCACTAAGGAGTTCAGCAGAGAAACAATCCACAGTAGAAGTGAACAAAGATATATATAGATTGGAAAAGTGCTTTGATTGAGGGACATAAGTTTAATGAAGAGACTTGCATCTTCGCAAGCAATTTTTGATTGAACCAGCAACGTTATGTTCTGCCATGCTGGTGCAAAAAGAGAGTGTGTCCTCTGGTTTTATAATTCGATTTGTACCAGCAAGCTAGTATGTTGGTATCTCTCTGCCTCTATTCCATCCACCCCTCCCCTTACTGTGATGCAGCACAACAGATATCTTCTCCAAAATGTACACCTTTAAACTGGTACTATCTTAGAGTGACAATGTTGGGATTCGATGGTGGGAGTAAATCCACTGCAGGTATACGCTGGCTTATGGACAATGACTAATCAAGTCATTGTAGATGTTCCATGCCCGATTGAAATGTAAAAGTGGTTCAAATGAGTTTTCTCATGAAAAGTTTTGTCTGGATGGTAATTATCTATTGGCAATGTACCTTAGAAATACAAACTGATGTTCAGACGATATTTCAGGAATATGTACCACAAAATATGCATGCACTTTCTATGTCACTGGAAAAAAACTTCTATAAAAGGATCGGTTTTGTAACCTTGGAGAACATGTTTGACAATCATGCTGTAGATACTATAGGCGAATCAAATATGCAGGGCCGGCTTTAGGGCAGTGCGACTGGTGCAGCTGCACTGGGCGCTGACCTGTGGAGGGGGCACTGACCTCAGGGGGGGCGCTGTGTTTAGCAATAACTTATGATTAAAGAGATGAGGGGCGCTTTTTCCCGGTGGTAGTGAGAGAATCCGGGGATGCGGTCATGGGTGTGGGGGCACCAAAAATGATTGTTGCACCGGGCGCCACCAGCGCTAAAGCCAGCCCTGCAAATATGCAAAGAGTTTTGCAGTGTAGGCGCGCATAGTTGGATACAAAGGAGGGAAATTAAAGAATGCTGGTTCAGGGTCAATGTCAATGGGTCAACGGCAGGAGATTTTTTCGATGGAGCTTTCAAAGAGATAAAGGCCTTCTTAGTTGGTATATTGGCCCTCTCAATTGGTATATTATTCCAGGTAAAACCAGATACGGGCCAAGATAAAATGAAAGCCTCATTATATAGATTGGTTTCTAGCTGTAGATACCCTTGCTCCATGCGCTGAATGATACCAGAGCCTTGTGTGTTAAATATTGAATGGCAAGAAAGTTGGGGACTTGACATCATTTACAGACATTTTGCCCAATTAGAATTAATAAGAGAAAATCCACCACCAGTGGAACAGTGTTTTTGGAAACAATTTAGGGCACTATTTATATCAGTTCATATATTCAGATATACTCATATTGCCTGCTTGTGAAATCTTCATCCTAAAAATTAGGATTCGTTTTGTGTTCTTTCAAAATAAATGCTGACCTGAGTGCACATTGTGCTTGTAGAAGAAGCCATTTTAATGTATTAATATAGAAGTGATGTGATCAAACTTCTGAAAAAGCTAAACTGGTATAACTTGTTTAAGATCTGAAGTTGTGACAAAATTGTTGATATATTTTAATTTTCAGTGTGCTATTTTTGTCACAGCAATTTCTGTGAGCATCTAAATTGAGTTTGTCTACTGTAAACTTGGCATTGCTTATTATTTTACAGCAGAGACCAATTTCCTGGAGTTTTGCGTGCCAGTTTTGACTGTCTTGGGGTCTAGTAGACATATTGGAGCATAGTCACAAGCCCCTATCGCCACCACAATGTCACTTTCAGTGACGTTGTGGTGGCGATAGGGGCCTCGCCTTATTCACAAGGCAGCGTTAAGCCACTTAACGTGGCTTAACACTGCCTTGTGAACAAGGCCCCCTTTCACGCTGTGTTTAGCGTGAAAGGGGCGTGCAGGGAGTGTTGTGGTGGGTGTTCCACCACAACACCCATTGATTTTGACGCTGCCTCCTATTCACAAGGGCAGCGTAAATAGGAGGTAGCGCCAAAATTAAGACCAGGAAAACCCTGGTCTTAAGTTGGCGAAACGAGGAGAAGTGCTTTATTTCTCCTCGTTTTTGCTTTTTCCATGTGTGCTGCCTTGTGCAGGTGTCCCTTCCTGAACATAAATTTTTTTTTTTTAAATACCGTTTTGTAACTTGCATGTGTGCTGCATGAAGCAGCACTCATGTAACTTACAAACTGGCATTTTCGGTTTGTTTATGTGCAGGAAGGGACACCTTCCTGTACATAAACAAACCTCCCTGCTTGCAGACACCCTTGCACTCTGGTGAAACTTAGCGCCATTGCAGGGGGAAATGCAAGGCTGCACCATATCCTTGTAAATATGGTGCAGCCTTCCGTTTCCGAAGTGGCGGATAGAGGCGTTAAGCCAAGAAGGCTAACGCCTCTCTCCGCCACTTCCTTGTGAATATCCCCCATTGTTTCTAATATATATATATAGAGTGGGATCTAGGTCAACCCCTTACTCAAGATTAAATTGCTTTGCTTCTCACACTTCGCTTCTCCTGATTCTGTGGATTTCCTCCCTAATCTTGTGTTTATCCTACCCAGCAGCATTTTTGTCTCTCATGTTTTTATTATCTGAGTTGCATTCTTTTCCTGCTACTTTTTTTTACTTTAAGTACTCAAGGAGAATGCTATGTTTCTAGCTCTCCCCTTGTTTACTGCTTCCTCACTCAAATTCTCCTCCCAAAATAAAATCTTGTACAATGCTTCCTCTGTCCATCCGCTTCCTGCTTAGCTTTTTATTTATCATTTTTAAAGACACCCCCTGATTGAAAAGATCCATTCAAAGAATCGAACCATCGTGGCGCAATAAAGAGATTTTCTTGCAGCAGAGGAGCTCTCGCTGCAATGTGATGTTTACTCTCCACTCTGCCCACTCTGCCTTTGATCCTTCCACCATATGTTTGTTGGTTTGGTTATTTATTTATTTATTTTGGCAGGTCAATTTTTTTCCTGGCCCCTCATTTCTTAGCATGTGCTTTCTGGAACTTTCATAAAAAGTAGCTTAAAAGTCTGCTGCATCTGGGTGCCCTCGTCATGAAGCGTGCATCACAACACATGCATAAGTTGGCACGCATGCATGTGTCATGGTGGCCATCTTCAAATGGAATTTCTTTCATAGGAAACCCATTTCAAGACTGTCCAACATACATGTGCACAGTGCAGAGACAGAATATCGACGCAAAAATATCGACATGCATGAATATCGAGGTAAGAATATCGTTGGTGTTAAATATCGAGGTAAGTAATATCGATGTAAAAAATATTGATTTTCTTGTTATGTAGTAATGTCGAAATTTAAAATATCGATGTAAAAATATCGATGTAAAAAATATCGATGTAAGTAATATCGATTTTATATTTTTGATTTTTTTCTTTTAAATGTTCCAATTTTTATTTGATGTTAGTTTTTGTTAATTTATAATGTTTAAATACATTTTTTTGTTTAAATAACTCATTTTTCTTTTGTTTTCATATTAATTTTAGGAGTGGGTTGTTGGGTTTATAGGGGATAAGGGTGGGTAGTAATTTAAAAATGTTGTTTAAAATTTAATATATTTTAATAATTTGTATATAATTTAGGAGTGGGATGTTGGGTTTATAGTGGATAAGGGTGGGGAGTAATTTAAAAATATTTTGGTGGGGTAATATATTTTATTTAATTTTTATTTATTAATAGGAGTGGGATATTGGGTTTATAGGAGATATGGGTGGGTAGTACATTTTTTTTTTAAAATTTCACAGAGTTTTATATAGCGTGAACTTGACCCGAAGGTATCAGGTATCAGAGCGCTTTACACGAGCACCAGTTGCATTACATGAGGACACATTCATTTTTGTTTGGCACGGGGAGATTAAGTGATTTGCCCAGAATCACAGGATGTTCAGCATCGTTGCCGAGACTCGAACCCGGTTCCCCAGATTCGAGGTCGACCACCACAGCCGTTAGGCCAACTCCTCTCCCAAAATTAAAAATATTGTGGGTTTTAATTATATTTAGTAATAATAAATACATTTTTGCTGTGGTATATAGAGTTTTTGTGGGATATAGGTTTTGAGTTATTGAAGAATGTTTGTGTAAAATAAATTTTAATAATTAATTTTCAAATATTGAAATATATATATTTTTTTAAATAAAAAAAAAATCGAAATTAAATTTGTGGCAAAATTATCACTGTAAATTTAGTTAAATAAAATGTATTATTAATAATTTCATAAATGTTACACATTTTTTAAAATAAGCATAACTTTTAATTTTTAAAAAAAAATGGTTAAATTATTGAATTGTATAAAAATCTATTAATACTTTTTTGAAAATTGTGTTAAGGATTATTAATTATAATAAAATATTATTTTTTATAAAATTTAAAATGTTATTCTAATTTTGAAAGATAAATTAAATGTAATAATGAAGTTTTTATTTAGGGATATATATTTATTAATTGTAAAAATCAAAATGGGGGTATTCATCATTTTTTGTTTTGAGTTTATTTTTATTTGGAGTTGGAATAGTAAATAATTATGGTTTACTATCCAGCATTTGCCCTGAGTTTACTTGTATTAGGAGTTAGAATAGTAATTATTATGATTAAATATCCAGCACTTTCCATGAGTTTTATTGGATCTGGAGTTAGAATAGTAAATTATTATGGTTTATTATCCAGCAGTTTCTCTGAGTTTAGTTGGATTTGGAGTTAGAATAGTAAATTATTATGGTTTACTATCCAGCACTTTCCATGACTTTAATTGGATTTGGAGTTAGAATAGTAAATTATTATGGTTTACCATCCAGCACTTTCCATGAGTTTAGTTGAATTTGGAGTTAGAATAGTAAATCATTATGGTTTATTATCCAGCACTTTCCCTAAGTTTAGTTAGATTTGGAGTTAGAATAGTAAATTATTATTGTTTACTATCCAGCACTCTCCCTGAGTTTAGTTGGGTTTGGAGTTGGAGTAGTAATTATTATGGTTGACTATCCAGCACTTTCCCTGAGTTTAGTTGAATTTGGAGTTAGAACAGTAAATTATTATGGTTTACTATCCAGCCCTTTCCCTGAGTTTAGTTGGATTTGGAGTTAGAATAGTAAATTATTATTGTTTACTATCCAGCACTCTCCCTGAGTTTAGTTGGGTTTGGAGTTGGAGTAGTAATTATTATGGTTGACTATCCAGCACTTTCCCTGAGTTTAGTTGGATTTGGAGTTAGAATAGTAAATTATTATTTTTTACTATCCAGCACTTTACCTGAGTTTAGTTAAATTTGGAGTTAGAATAGTAAATTATTATGGTTTACTATCAAGCTCTTTCCATGAGTTTAGTTGGATTTGGAGTTAGAATAGTAAATTATTATGGTTTACCATCCAGCACTTTCCCTGAGTTTGGTTGGATTTGGAGTTAGAATAGTAAATCATTATGGTTTACTATACAGCATTTTCCCTGAGTTTAGTTGAATTTGGAGTTAGAATAGGAAATTATTATGTTTTATTATCCAGCATTTTCCCTGAGTTTAGTTGGATTTGGAGTTAGAATAGTAAATTATTATTGTTTACTATCCAGCACTCTCCCTGAGTTTAGTTGGGTTTGGAGTTGGAGTAGTAATTATTATGGTTGACTATCCAGCACTTTCCCTGAGTTTAGTTGGATTTGGAGTTAGAATAGTAAATTATTATTTTTTACTATCCAGCACTTTACCTGAGTTTAGTTAAATTTGGAGTTAGAATAGTAAATTATTATGGTTTACTATCAAGCTCTTTCCATGAGTTTAGTTGGATTTGGAGTTAGAATAGTAAATTATTATGGTTTACCATCCAGCACTTTCCCTGAGTTTGGTTGGATTTGGAGTTAGAATAGTAAATCATTATGGTTTACTATCCAGCATTTTCCCTGAGTTTAGTTGGATTTGGAGTTAGAATAGTAAATTATTATGGTTTACTATCCAGCACTTTCCCTGCGTTTACATGGATTTGGGGATGGAATTATAAATTATTATTGTTTATTATTCAGCATTTTTGTAAGTTTATTTGTAAATTGTAATAAGTCAATAGATGTATGTTAATTTTCATTTTCAATATTTTTTTGATGAAAAGACATTTCTATTTTTATTCACAATTACATTTTTAATATTTTCTTTGGTTATGAAATTTATTATAATATTTAAAAAATAAACTCTACATTTTGATGTTATTCACATTTTATTAAAGAGTATAACATTTTTGTAACATTTATTTATTATTTATAAATGTGAAACAAATGATATATTATTACATATATATTTTTTGGTACAGTGTTCAACAATTGTAAATTTTTAGTAGCATAGTCATGTAATGGTAACGTAAAAGATTTCAATTTTTTCTATTAATAAACAGTTTCATTTGTATTGTTCATTTGTTTTTTGTTGAAAAAGTAAAAGATTTGTATACATTTTTGTTTACATTTTAACAATATTTTTATATCAATTTAATTAGTTTGAAAACATATATATTTTGTATTTTACGAGATTATATTTTATTATATAGTATATTGAATATTATTTTTTATAAAATAATATTTAATATGTTAAATAATTTACAATATTGTTACAGAAATATTTTGTGTAATACAAATATAATTTTTATCACATTTGTATAATTTTTGTACATTAACAGTATATGGAATAAACATATATTTTAATATACATTAAATATTATCATATAGCTTTTTTGGATAATATAATAGTTAATGTATATTTTACATTTTTCTATGTTTATTTTAAACATAGGGAAAATACATTGCAATACATAAAGTTATACATATAATTTAAAAAAATTCTAAGTATTTTCTATTGTCTATGGGGAGTTACTCCTATTTTCATTTTAATTATGCAGCCATTTTATTTCCTTTTCCTCACTTTTGTATCTATCGCTTTCATTTTTAGGTCATTTTGGAAGATGGAACCTCGGGGTTGGGAGCTGCTTTTCGTCCGTCCGGGTAAGTTTAGTTTTATATACATTTAAGTTAGTTTTAAGGTAGGGGTAAGATAGTAGTAGTGTACATATATTTGTTAGGGCGTTATTTGGTCGTTTTCAAGGTAGTTAGGTGTTGTTTTGGCAGTTTAGGGGCCGATTCTGATGCGGGTTGGAAAAGCTTCCCGACCGAATCGGTTGGGAAATGGTGTCCGACCCACTCGGATCGGGAAAGTCCGACCGGCGGAGTAGGATGCATCCAGATGCTTCCAGATACGATTTGGTTGAACTCCCATTGACTTCAATGGGAACATTTGTTCCTAACCGCATCAGAATTGGGCCCTCGGTCGGGAAGACACGTTCCCGATCCGATTTGGAAGGAGTAAATGCCGTTAGGAGGCCTTCCTAACCGCATCAGAATCAGGCCCTCGGTCGGGAAGCTTTTCCAACCCGCATCAGAATCGGGCCCTTAGTGTTTTATGTGTTTGACTTAGAGGCCGATTCCGATGTCGGACGGACTCAGGTCCGTCCGACATCGGTCCGGAGCCGTAACCGACCGACCTGCTGTCGTCGGTTACGGCCCAGGCAGTACGATGCGACCGAACCCTGTTCGGTCGCACTCGTATCTCCCACAATGGGAGCATGCATTCCAGACGGAATGCATGCTGGCATTGGAGAAAGCAGGGGTGCAGTTCAACCCTGCACCCTGTGGCCGGCACCCCAAGGTGCCTGCCACCTGGTGCAGGGTTCAACAGAGGGGCACCATAGGTGCCTCCAGGCCGCCATTCGTCGACCTTGCACCCATGGGGGTCCCACTGGGGGCCCCCAAAGACAGTGACCGACTGCTTTTTCGTGCCGGAAAGACCGGCACGAAAAGGCAGTGAAAAACTGCCATCGTACTCCCTCGGTCGCAAAGAGGCAGCCGGGGGAGTACAGAGGGATTTCCGGATGGCTGACGGGCTCTCCGAACCCGTCGTGAGCCATCCGGAAATACTAGTCAGATTCTTTTCCGACCGAGCCCATCGGAATGGCTCGGTCGGAAAGGAATCCGAGCGGCACGTTCCGATTCGGTCGGAAGGGCTCCGACCATCGTTCGGTGCCCTTCCAGCCGAAATCGGAATCGGCCCCTTAGTGTCGGATATTGTTATGTAGTTTTACTTATGTGTTTATTACATGTGTTTTTGTATATTTAATGTTGATATTGGTTCTTGTGGGTTTGTATTTCTGTTGTGGGTGGGTGTTGTTTATTCTTTATTTACAGGTACTGGCTTTGGTGAACGGATGGAGTTTCTCACGCATTTTTTTAAATAAAGGACAATGTTGTTTCTTGTTTGATAACAAGTTACTATACATTTCCTTTTTTTCCCGGGTTGTTGGAGCGTTTTTTTATAAACTATTTTCGGGTTTTTGAGGGTTTCGTTATTGAGAGGATTGCGACGTTGGATTCCTTTTTCTACAGTTGTATTTTTACATTTTTTTGGGGGTTTCCTTATTCAATGGATTAATTATTGCTTGGTTTGCTGTGGGTTTTATCGTTTTCGAGGATATTCTACAGCTAAATAATTGTAAGTAAATATGTTTTTATTACTGTGGGTGGGACATGTTTCTTTTTTCATTCTCTTTTTTTATGTTTATATTATGTCATATAATGCTGTGTTATATTTTAAATTTTATGACATAATTACATTTATTAATTAAAAAAAGAGAAATACTTTGCTTTTATTTTTTCTATTTTTAAAATGTTTGCTATTTGGTTTACTTTAAAGAATTGATTTTGCAATCATGTCCAGATAATCTAGACCTTGGGTATTTGGATACATCCTAGTTTTATGTTGGAGGTATTCATACATAGGGGCCGATTCCGATTCGGGCCGGAAAAAGCACCGACCGACTCGGATCCGGAAAAAATACCGATCGACACGTACCCGTGGCGCCCGACACGCCAAGTACGATGCAAGGCGCGAAAACTCCGACCGACACGTAACGAAACCAAGTCGACCGACCGAGCCGCACGGAAAACAGCAATACGGCCGGAAAAACACGCGAATCCAACCGACCGACACGCACCCGGAACAAATCCGACCGAAACGTACACGCTAACTCCAAACCGCTAAGTACGATACAAGGCGCGAAAACCACGAGCGAGTCGGACGGAGGACAAGCCGGACGACCGACACGCATACAAAACCGAGCCGAAGCAACACAATACACCGCGACCGACGCGTACGCAGCATAGAAAACTGCACAAACACAGCGTGAACGAAACGGAGAACACCGTACGAGACCAATGCAGGGTCCGACTCGGTCACAAGAACGTTTCCAACACACACAAACAGCACAAAGGAAAAATCACCCAAAAAAAGGGCAAACAAGCAATTACCAAGCCAATAAATACTGGGGGGGACAGAGAACAAAGACACACCCACAACTCCACCTATATAAAGGACACAAATCACTACCATGAGCCTTTGCAAATGCCATTCCACTGCCAGCACCCAAGAGAAAGCAACCACACACCCACAGCTCATCCCTCACACAAGCCACACACCATCAGCACACCAACAAATACCTACCTCACATACACCCAGCAAAACACACACTCACACACCCTCACCTGCACACCAACACACACATCACCCACCATCACCACCCATCACCATGCCCCCCAAGAAGAATCCCAAGTTCCTAGATAGTGAATTGGAAGTCATGGTAGACGAGATCCTCAGGGTGGAGCCACAGCTGTTTGGCACTCTGGTCCAAAAGACCCCCATGTCGCAGAAAACCAAGATGTGGGAGAGGATCATCAACAGGGTGAACGCACAATCACCATGTCGGCGCACAAAGACCGACATCCAGAACAGGTGGTATGATGTGCGCAGGAGGGTACGGGACATGCTGAAGAAGGACTACATCAACAGCCAACACACCGGCAGTGGCCCTCCTGCCAAGCCAATATACCTCAGGCCCTGGGAGGAGAAGGTGCGGGCCATCCTTCCGCCAGTGAGCGTATATGGACTAGAGGACATCCCAGAGCCTGGTGAGTACACAACAAATGTACACAATAAACTGCCACAAAACACACACATCACTGTCAAGGGGAGAGTCAAACCATGCACTCATAGCAATTACACAGCAACTAGAACAGAATAATCCCAAAATGTGTATGTCAGTCAGATAAACACAACACATGCCATCAAAAAAGTCACATCCAACTGTGCCAACACATGTACAAACACAACCACAACTACAGCTAGGCAGTGGCACAAATAGAACTAACAAACACATCCACACATGTAGCCACCACAACAACACCAACACACAGTGAAGACCACTCAAAGGAAGGAATTCTGTGTATGCTGGCCAAGTCAGTGTAGCCAATAGCATCATGGGAGTCGCAGTCACACATATTGCCCGCCCCAAAACTGTCCCATCAACACCACCCTGAACCATGCGCACATCACAGGGAGTGGAGAAGGACTCACAAGATGGCTGACACTGGCTACTGCTGTGGGGAGCACAAGGCCCTGCTGCCAACTGTGCACCAACAAACAGCAGGACACCACTGACTGACATCCTGAGAGACAACTTCCACTCCCTGCAATGCAAGCACGTTCCATGGTGGGATATTTGGCTGGCTGGGTGGGAAGGGGGACTTGCAGCACTGACTATAGTCACCAGCACCTCCCCTCACACCCCCCAACACAAACTCCACAGTACCCACCTGGTAGAATGCAATGCCCTCCATCCTAACACAAGATCCCACTAAGCACCACCACCCTGGGTTATGTTGTGTGAAGCACAGGGACACTCTTGGGACTCTTAGCCAAACAACTGCCAGGACAACACTCCCAGCCATCCTGTCAGCACAGCCAGCCCACCCCACAGGGAAGCAGAGTCAAAAGGAAGGAAGCATGGGCATGCTGGGAAGGGGGGTGGAGGCAATAGCATGATGGGAGTCGTAGTCACAGACATTGCTCAGCCTCACAACTGGCCCATCAACACCACCCTGAACCATGCTCACATCACAGGGAGTGGAGAAGGACTCACAAGATGGCTGACACTGGCTACTGCTGTGGGGAGCACAAGGCCCTGCTGCCAACTGTGCACCAACAAACAGCAGGACACCACTGACTGACATCCTGAGAGACAACTTCCACTCCCTGCAATGCAAGCACGTTCCATGGTGGGATGGCTGGCTGGCTGTGTGGGTGGGAAGGAGGTCCGGCTGTCAACCAAACACAAGCAATGCAGACCATGTTCACACCCCAGAAAATACATAGAAATGCCCAAATAATGCAGGACAATGTGCCACACCAATATCAACCCCTGACTGTGACGACTTAGGACAATGCAATGTACAGGCCCGCACCCAGAGGCACAGTCACAACTGTCATGTGTGTCAACCATTGATGCCTGCAGAAACATGACATACATTGTTTGTGTCTCCCAAAAACAGGTGATGATGGGGACACAGCAGCAGACGCTGAGGAGTCCCAGTCCCAGGCTCAAGAGGATGCCGAGCTCACTGGCGTCGTACAGCCTCTGTCCTCCTCGGACGATGAAGAACAACCTGGCACATCCGGTGCAAGTCAACATGCAGCACCAGCAGGACCACCAGCTGCAGCACCAGCAGGACCACCAGCTGCACCCCCTGCACCCACCCCTACAACGACTGTCACCACAAATACCATCCCTGCCGACATGGACAGAATAAGGAGCAACACCAGCACAGTGACCCTGGACCAACCTGGGGCCATGGACACCACCACCACCACCACCAACCGCCAAGGTGGACCAGGGTTATCTGTGCGTGCCACTGCACACACTGCACATGTCAGCAGGGGTGGTGGGAGGGGTGGGAGACAGAGGTCGCTGCTTGCAGACGTTGCTGGTGTGCATGACGACCCACAACTGGTACGCATAGCTGATGCGTACCAGTCCAGCACCGGAGAGCTCAGCCAGGTAGTGGGGCTCCTCAGAGACATTAAACAGCAGCAGGCTGCCCATCATGCCCGCTTGGACTCCCACATGTCCCACGTGGAGTCACACATGTCCCGTGTGGACTCACACATGTCCCGCGTGGAGTCCAAGTGAGATGCACTGCATGAGATGACGGCGGTGCACAGGGACATTTTACAATGCCTCCGCCAGATGAACAGCAACCAGTCCACACCTCCCTGTGTGCCAACAACATCTGGTGCCGAACAAACTGCAACTGCCACAGGGAGGGAGGAGGACTCTGGCGGAGAGTCCCCTGCACCGCAGCAGCCTGCACTTGAGGGCCCCCCCCAAGAAGAGGGGTCGTCCGAGGAGGGAAAGTGAGAGGCCGATGGCCAAGCGCAACTCCCAGGAAGCCTGAACCAGTTCTGGATGTTCGCCTTTGTGCACAGACTGTTCACCCTGTTGACGGCAACACTACTCCCACACATTGCATGGGGAGTACAAGTTGGACCAATGTGTCAGACAACTGTGGCCCCGATACTGGGGATCCTGTCTACCCGGACTTTCAATTCACCTAGGAACTTGGGATTGCAAGATTCATGTACAGCACAACCCATCCTATGCACTATTAACACAAATGTATCACAATAAACACACAAATACACCATACTTGCCTCTGTCGTGATTCCAACGTGGGTGCTGTTATGGGGATGATGAACTGCAAAATTACACTGTGTATGCGAACTGCAACAGCAAGGACAACACAGGCATGTGAGTACAGGCAACGTGACACACATGAGGGAGACACACCACCAGGGCTACACGACACATACACACCTAGGCCATCTGACTCATTGCCTACACTGATGTTGCCAGGGAAGACGGTGCAATGCACAGACACCACACCCATTCCCAGTTGTAGTCAAGTAGCCCACTGGTGCAGTAAGCAAATGGCAGTCAAATGTGTGACCACAGACAACGCACATCACAAAGTGAAGCACAGGTTTATTACACAGTTGCAACATGCCGTAACCACTACAGATGCAAGGTAACCCCACCTGGTAGCGGGCACACAGTCAACAACTGTAGACGGAAGGAAGTCCATGGGTGTGGCGCACATCACCTGTAGGGACACAACAGCTACCAGCCTGGATGTGCAATCACGTCGTCGGTGGACACAGTTGACCAAACGAATCTGAAAGTACCCTGTGAAGGACAGAAATGACACACAGTCAAAAGCAATGGAGTACAGGACAGAACAGCAAAACTCATGCACAATACATGTTACAAGATACCCACCCAGAACCAAGTTAGCATGTCAACACTGTTGGGGAGTACAGCCCACCTGTCACCACACATCGCAACACACATCCAGTCAAGTAGCCCATGGACACACTCCAACAGCACCAGACCACCACCCACACATCATGCCAACTCACATCATTGACATGACACCTCAGGATACTCACATTCAGCTAAAGAAGTTGGTGATGAGCTGTGTGCGGACATCACCATCACCATCATCATCATCATCGTCACTGGCATCGTGGTCCAGGCCAGGATCCTCCACAGGTGGCGGATGTTGGTCATTGTCATCCTGGATGAGAGGCAACTCCTTCCGCACTGCCAGGTTGTGGAGCATGCAGCAGACGATGATAACCTTGCACACTTTCGCAGGGGCATATGGGAGGGACCCTCCGGTCTTGTCCAGGCAGCGGAAGCGGCTCTTCAGGAGACCAAAGGTCCGCTCAATCACTCTCCTGGTCCGACCATGTGCCTCATTGTAGCGCATCTGGGCAGGTGTCACAGGGTTCCTGAGGGGTGTCAGCAACCACGGCATGTTGGGGTATCCCGAGTCACCTACGGACAGACAAGTGCACATTAGCTGACTTGGAAAAGTGGGCGGAATACTACAGATCAGATCACACACAATGGCACAAAGTCAGTACACACCGACAAGCCAGGCACGCTGGTTCTGCATCTGTGCCATCATCCTGGGGATGCGACTACTCCTCATCACAAAGGCATCGTGTGCTGAACCAGGGAAACGGGCACACACGTGTGTGATTGTCATGTCTGCAAGACACACCACCAGTGCATTGACCGAGTGGTAGTGCTTGCGGTTCCTGTAGGCCTGCTCCTGGGCCTGTGGTGGTACCAAAGCCACATGTGTCCCATCAATGGAGCCAATGACATGCAGCATCCTCCCCAGGGCATAAAAGTCACTCTTCATGTCAGTGAGTCGTCGCAGTCTAGGGAAATAGATGTACCGGTTCAGGAAGAGCAACATTGCCGCCAAAACATCGCGGAGCACACGGCTGAACATGGTCTGTGACATCCCACCAGCAGTCGCCACAGTATGTTGGAAGGTACCGGTGGCAAAGAAGTGTAGGGCTGCCATCACCTTCACCTTGGGGGTCAGCGCTGTAGGATACGGCCGGCCAGGCTGCAAATGTGGGGACAACTGCACTGCCAAATCCTCAATCAGCTGCCTGGTGAAGCGGTACCGTCGGATGCTGTCCCGTTCCACCATCGTTGCCAGGTCTGGGAATGGCCGATGGACAGCAGGAGCCCTGCAGTGCAGAGGAGAAGTAAGCAAGATTGTCAGTCACCCCACATATGCGGCATTGAACACACTCAAGATCCCAACATACATCATTATGAGGCACAACTACATGGTGTGCAGTACCGGAAGGACATGTATGGTACGTACATGGCCAACATCTGTCAACACGGTCCTACAGGTGGCATCAATTTGTCCCAGGTTGGCCCATTGGATATCATGATGCCGTGTCACAGTTCCCATCTCCTGCTGCCGTGTCACAATCACCCCCCACAGTGACATGTGAGGACAGATGTGCCCCAGGCACCACAGCTCAACGACAGGTACATTCCCAGGGACCCTGTAATGCCACATGGACACTGGCATCACATGGAGTATCATGTGTACACCACAGCAAAACAAACATGACCCCCACAGGTAGTGGCCCCACTTGCCACGGCAGGACAGACATGGACGTCTGTGACACACACGCACAACATCAGAGTCCATGCACACACAACGTGGATGTGGAGACTGTCTCCCATTGTGCACATGAAATCAGAGACATTGTAAACACTACATGCACAAAGACTGTGGAGGTCCATCACTATTGTGCCACTGGGACACCCTGGCTCAAACATACCGTCCCACATGGGACTCACGGGGTATGTGACATGACATACACAAACACCACTGTGAAATGTGACCATGGCACATGCACAGATATGAACAGTTGCACATCACAGTGGTCACGTACACGTAACACCCAGGATCCTGTCCCCATGAACACGTGCACAGCCTGGGGGTGGCTGCCCACAGGTGACACCCACAGGACAACATGTACACCAACATACACACAATAGGAAATGCAGCCTTACATGCCTTATGATAAGGTTTGGACAGGCTGTCGTGATGTAGGTGTGCCCCTCACTCCCTGGGAGCTATCTGTGGCTGGCATATGTCCATCTGAGACAGGCATGCTGACATATGCCAGTCACATGTACAGTGATGCGTTGTACTGCAATGGACCGATCGGTGCCTCCGGCCGGCCCATTGCATTCAATGTGTGCGGGTACGCGTTGTACCCCTGTGAGCGTTGAACTGCAATGGACCGATCTGTGCCTCCGGCCGGCCCATTGCTTTCAATGTGTGCGGGTACGCGTTGTACCCCTGTGCGCGTTGAACTGCAATGGACCGATCGTTGCCTCCGGCCGGCCCATTGCTTTCAATGTGTGCGGGTACGCGTTGTACCCCTGTGCGCGTTGAACTGCAATGGACCGATCGGTGCCTCCGGCCGGCCCATTGCTTTCAATGTGTGCGGGTACGCATTGTACCCCTGTGCGCGTTGAACTGCAATGGACCGATCGGTGCCTCCGGCCGGCCCATTGCTTTCAATGTGTGCGGGTACGCGTTGTACCCCTGTGCGCGTTGAACTGCAATGGACCGATCAGTGCCTCCGGCCCGGCCCATTGCTTTCAATGTGTGCGGGTACGCGTTGTACCCCTGTGCGCGTTGTACTGCAATGGACCGATCGGTGCGCACCCATTGACAATGGGCTTGCCTGGCAACGGACGCGTTTTCGAATTCCGAACGAGTCGGTTGCTGGAAAATCAGTTGGTCACCCACAACAATGTTGCAAAATCATGTATGTCATGAAGTTGAAGATTTGAAGGATGCTGTGGGCGTGTTTTGGTGCTGCTATTCCATGGATTTGCCAGATTCAGAAGATGCAAACGACTTGGACCTATCACTTTGGACACAAGGGACAGTATCTGCCTCTCCAGCACATATATATTGCTGGCTGGTCCCCTGAGAGCCCACTTGCCTGCACTACATGCTCCAAGACGACATCTGCCACTGCACTGCTGCTGTCTCTGCCCCTCTGGACCCTGCAATGGCACGTACTGTGGAGAGAGCCCCAGCCTTCAGCCTTGAAGAGAACCAGGCCCTGCTGGACAGCCTACTTCCACAGTACAGCAAGCTGTATGGGACACCAGGGGAGCAGGTGAGTGTCCTGTGCACTGCCTTTCTGAATGTGCATTTTGTCTGACTAGCAAGGCTGAGAGTCTGCACGCCACTGGCTAGCAGGCTCACTGAGTAGTTGTCACCCCCATAGTGTGTAGTGACTTGCACTGGACAGGTATGGTGCAGTGACAGTGCTTCTGAACAGGGTTTTACTCCCCATGCAATGATACCATGTAGTGACTTCTGGAAAACTGTCCATGGGCAGCCGTGCACTGCCTGTGTACACCATGTGCCCCTGTGATTGCGACATGTAGATGCAACTGTGTCATGCACGGATATGTTGCATGTGTAGTAATGGCCTTATCACTTTGTCATCCTGACAGGCTTCTGCCCATCGGAAGCAGGAGATCTGGAAGGACATCGTCCGGGCTGTCCGGTCCGTGGGGGTCTACAAGCGCCGGATCCGCAACTGCCAAAAGAGGTGGCAGGACCTTCGGGGCTGGACCCGGAGGATTGCACGGGTCCAGCTGAAGCTGTCGCCTCCTCGCAGGAGGGGCGGAACACGGACCCTGACCCCCACATGCTCAGGATCCTGGCGGTGGTCTTTCCAGACCTGGATGGGCAGCTGAAGGCCAGAGAGCAGCAAGAAGGGGGTGAGTCAAAGACTGCACTGTGAACTCTGTCTAACATGCTATGTGCCCTCCTCGGGCCTGGTTAAACTGCCACAGTACAGCAGTCATGTTGTCCAGGAGCCATGTCCCTCTATTGTGCACTGCCCACTCCTCATCTGATACCCAGGTGTGGCCCTTACATGCAGGGAATACTGTCACTTAGGACTGTGTCCTTGCAGTTTGCTTGACTCAAGGTGGGAGACAGCATCTGTTTCCCTGACTCTGTGGTGGGCATCATGGGTGGGTCCATTGCTTACACAATGCCTGTATTCTGACATGTATTCAGCGTGTTACTTTGATCTGTGGTCCAATTGCTGAGCTGATCCACCACATGTGGCTGGGGTATCTGGCACACACCCATGCTGCGGGTGGGAACAATGTTTGGGCCCCAGGAGTATGTATATGACGTGTGTCACACATACTTAGCCAGCTGCCTACAGTCCAGGGCTCATCCCTCATTCATGTGGGGCTGGACAGTCATGCCTACTCCAGGCCATACAATACACTCTGTACTCCCACTCCCGTGTATCAGCTGACACATTGTGCGCAGTGATTTGACCCCTCAGGTGTCTGCCTCTGTGTCAGTGTGCTGTGGATTAGTCGCCAGGACTGCTGTGGAGTTTCTTGGTAGGGGCTCAGCATGCCACTGGAGATGTGACCATAGGAGACGATACTTGTGTGTCACATAGGTGTCTGATCAGCTGCCCATGCAGACTGGGGCATGTGAATGTGAAGTTCAGGCAGCTGTTCCCCATTCACAGCAGAGTGTGAGGGGCTCAGGTTCAGAGGGTAGTGTCACAGGTCTCCCATATGTCCAATAGGTATGACCTGGACAGATGAGGGTTGAGAGGATGTGTTGTGGGGGGATGTACATGTGCACTTGTGAAGCTCCAGGACTTGCATTCCCCATGACCTACTATTGTGACACAGTGCAGAGTGTTGTTGTCTGGCTGCCAAGTCATACATCACTGAGACAGTGATGTATGACTTTGCAGTCATGCCTCCGCCATGGCATGTGTCTACTGATTGGTGAGCCTGCAGGGGAGTGACATGTGCTACATGCACACCATAGTGGCGCTGGCTATCAGGACATGTGTGCATCATGGTGTCTGTCGCTGGTATGCATCACATGCATTTCCTATTTGACTCTGGGCATCCCTTTCATCCGGAAACCTGTACTGACTCAGTGGCAAGAGCTGTGATGTGTGCATGTCCACATGCCACACCGTGTCCTCTGCACTGTCCAACTACTGTGTACTTGGTGCATGTGTCCACACTGGGGTGTTGCAATCCAACAGACACCAGACAGATGGGTGCAAGGCCATGTGGGATGTGAGTGCCATGCTTGGCATCAGACTGACAATTGGCTTCTCCTGTTCAGTTAGGGCACTTTTAGCAATGTACAACTAATGATGCCAGGGCTTGCTCTGTGATGTGCTGTGCTCACAGTGGTGTGTGCGTTTTGTGCAGGTGACTGATGTCTGTCTGTTTCCCCATTGTTTGCAGATACATCCACGGCCACGGAAGGGGACAGCTCCACGGACCAGGAGGAGCCAGAGAGCCAGACTGGGTCAGCAGCCGAGGAGTGGTCGGAGGGACCCAGTGGCACGGAGGGCGAGGGAGCCACACCGAGGAGTCCTCAGCAGCATCCACCTCAGCTGAGGACCAGAGCAACTCGGAGGATGACTCCCTTGTGGAGGCGGGTGTCAGCAGCCACCACACCCCAGCTAGTGTTGCTGTCCCCGCTACCACCAGCACCACCACCGCCCTCCCATCGGCTCCCATTCCCCAGGTCCGTGGAGGCTCCCATGTCCGGGAGCGTGTCTCCTTTGGGCCAGGCACCGCAGCCCCTGCCCCTGTGTCCCCTGCTGCCCTGAGTGAGGAGTCTGTGTACCTCCTTCGCCAGCTCCATGTAGGCCAGACAGCCATGCTGAGTGTCCTCCATGCGCACACCGTGCTGTTGACTCAGCTGGTGTCGTTCATGGAGGGCATCTCATCGGGCATGTCTGACCTACAGAGGGGCAATAGGTCCATGGACTCCTCCCTGACGGCAGCAGTGTCCCTCCTCAAACGGTCCCTCACCCCTCCTGCCTCTGCTCCATCCACACTCCCCAGCACCTTACCCATCCCAAGCACACACACACCGGCACAGGCACACACCAGCACACACACATCCAGCACACTTACACACACGCCAATGACAAAACGCACACGCACGCACATTCAGGGGACTGAAGCCAGACTCACAGGGGATGGGGCCCTGGAACACACACACGCATCCACATGCACTGCGCAGTCCTCAGTTCCCTCTCCCTCCAAAGCACCCTCCCTTGCCTCACCTGCAACCCCAAAGTCACAGCAGCTCTTCCTCTGTGACCTCGGCCTCTTCCCCACCGATGAAGCTGCTCCAGCATCCCGGGGGAAGAGGAAGCCCACCCACATGGAGCAGAGTGCCCTCGCCCCCGGACACCCTCCCCCAGGCGCAGACGGACTGAGGCCCCCACCCGCAAGTCCCCACGGAGTCCTAAGAGCAAGACCCGCCACCGCCCTGCAGCTCAAGCACCAGGTCTCCTTCCTCCATCCCTCAGGCCCCCACTCCACAGGTGCCCCCCCACACCCTGCCCCAGGTTCCCCCACCCACAGATATACCATCCCCAAGAGGCTCCGGCCTTCTCCCCCTGCCACTTGCTCTCCCAGCACCACACCCCCGCTGCGCTTGTCTGTGCCACTGATGTGGTGAGGGTGTCCTCCCCCTCTGTCCAACCCACCTTGCCTGTTCCCCATTCTCCTCCCCTGGAGGTAGGCACTGCAGTGGAGTCCACTACCGCCCTGTCTGACTTGGGCACTGCAGTGGCGGACCTGTCCACTCCATCTGCAGCGTCCACTGCAGTTGTGCCGGCACCCACGACATCTGAGTCATGCCCCCCAGTTGTGCCGGCACACACCATGTCAGACACCTCCACTGCAGTTGTCAGTGGCTCTCCAGCACCCACCACCCCTTCCCTGACTCCCCTGGTGAGCCCTGATCCTGTCCCTGCGGTGCCTGGCCTGCCCCCCGGTTGCCCCTCCTAGTGGATTGTCCCTGGTTTTGTGCAGGCATGCGTAGGGTGACATCTGCCAGTGTCACCCTGTTTGAACTTTGACAATGGACTGGCCATTGGCCTTTGCTCTTTTTTTCTGGACGTCGTTTTCATTCAACACATATGCTGAATAAAGCAACTTTCTTTTCTCTAGTGCTCATGCTTCAGATGTTCATGTTGTTGGTGCTGCTAACCATGCCCTTGCTGCAGTGATGGTGATATCTGGTCTCATGATTATGAAGTGTTACTGTGCAGGAACCCATGTGGTCCAGGGGGAATGTGTCCTATCATGTGGTGTATCCATGTCATCCATAGCAGCATCTGAGGGTGTCATGTGTTCAGTATTTGGCAATGGGATTTCCTACTTACATTAGCAATTTCATATCTGTGGCTTCCACCCCTGCACATCTGTTGTGCCTTCCATTGTTGGATTTGTCTACTTCCCTGACCGTGTTGCCATCTCCACTGGACATGCAGGTTTGGGCATCAATGGGGAAGGACTCATCCGTGTAGTCAGTGCAACATTGCTATACAAGTGTGTTGGATCTGTGCTGATGATTCCGTTGGCACATCCATGACCAGGCTGATGTGACGGGAGCCCTCATTTGGTGCTAATTGTTGATTGTGTGACCAAGTGCTCAGCTGACATGATGGGGCCCTACTGAGGCAACATATGGCACAGCTTTCCTCACACAGGAGTGGAGTCCCCTCATGGCAGTGTGTACACGTGTGACATTGCCTGCGCCCAAGGTGTGTGTTGTATGTGCATGTCTGTGTGTTCACTTCCATGTATCTGTGCATGCTGTGATCCCTAGTGTTGTACCTGTTTGTGATGCTTGCTGACTTGAGCTATGTTCCCCCAAAGTCTTCTCCCTGTGTTCTCTGTGATGTGGGTGCATGGCACATTACTGGTCATCAGGGTGTCACCCATAGGTGTGTTTGCTGTCAGGGCTGAGTTTGTGTGCAGACGCAGATGGGTCACAGTCAGGTTTCCCCTTGGCACTTGTTGTTTGCCCCTGTCATGTGATTTTCAGTTCGTGTTATCTTTAAGTTATTGTGACACGTTGTGTGTGTGACTGCTGGCACTCCTCAGGGTCCGGGCTGCGATGTTGGTTGTTGTCTATGTGTGTTCTTTGTGGGTGACCTTGGCTTCTTCATTGGTGTGTGACTGTGGCTGGGATCCCATTGGTTGGTGTGGTATCGCCGTCATGTCCATGTACAGCGTAGTGTGCAGTGTGTCAGACATTCAGGAGTCTTGTTGAGTGGCCATGTGTGATGTGTTTCTGCACCTTGGTTCCCACCCACCACCCTGGAATAGTCATGGGTGCATGTGCAATGTCACCAGTGCATGTGTACTTCACTGCTGCACATTGTTGGAGGTCGAGGGGTGTGGTGTTGAGTGTGTGCAGATGGGAGTTGTTGCCCAGCTGGACCCCTGCCTCCATGGTTTCCTTGGCTTACTGGCCATGCTGATTGATTTGTGCTTGTGTCGGTGTGATGGTAGTTTGTTGCTCAGGACACATGACTGTGGTTCACAGTGTGAACCACATTCAGCTTTGTCATCAGAGTGGGAATTTTATGCAGCCAAGGGTCACCACATTGTGGGGGCCCTGGGGGTGGTGCTGTGGTGTGTCTGTGTCTTGCTGTGTCAGTTGTTGTTCCTACGTTCCTGTGTGACATGTGTGTTTTGTGCTCCCTCTCATCTGACAATGCCTGCTTGCCCACATAGGGGATTTGGATCCATGAGTTACCTTAGTGTGGCAGTGTATGCACATCTGTATGATTGGTATTCAGCTCTCCTCATGTGTTGTGTGGTTACCTGGGGACACTGGCACCCCCCCCCCTCACCTGCTGTGTATGATGTCAGTGTTGGTCTGCCTGTTTGTGTTTGTGCATCTGCACCACTGCATTGGCATATCTTGGGTGTGCCATTGGCTGTATGTTGTTTGGTGTGTTTCCCATGCTGTCCCTGGGACTCCTAGGTCATCGGTCAGCACAGTGATCATGGTTTGTGTGTCCCATTGCTGACATGGTATGGTATCTGTTCACCTCACATCTGCTGTCTCCACAGGATATCTGCATTTGTGTGCCCATTGGTGCAAATATGTGGTTCTGCATTCTGATGGTCACTTCTGTCATTGTGTCATTGATGAATGTTGACGGTGTCAGCCCCCATGGGTGTTGTTTGTCTGCACATGGCCAAAGGAATGTCTCATTTGCACTGCAGTATTTGGCTCACCCAATTTATGTTGCAATGGGACACATACACTACTTTGCCACAGATGAGTTGTTGGTTCTGTGACCAGGAATGATCCATGCAGTTTGGCAGTTGCAGCTCTTTCTTTGTCAACACTTACCTTTTGGTCACTGTGATGATGGGGGTGTAGACCCCATTGCCACAATGGTCAAAATGTGCTTCAGCTATGGACCCCACACTTCCCTTTTGGTCACTGTGATGATGGGGGTTTAGACCCCATTGCCACAATGGTCAAAATGTGCTTCAGCTATGGACCCCACACTTCCCTTTTGGTCACTGTGATGATGGGGGTTTAGACCCCATTGCCACAATGGTCAAAATGGGCTTCAGCTATGGACCCCACACTTCCCTTTTGGTCACTGTGATGATGGGGGTTTAGACCCCATTGCCACAATGGTCAAAATGTGCTTCAGCTATGGACCCCACACTTACCTTTTGGTCACTGTGATGATGGGGGTTTAGGCCCCATTGCCACAATGGTCATGGGCTGCTTGCATTGTGGGTGCCACACACATATATGTGTGGCACATGTGCTAGGGGGTCACATTGTATGTTCAAAGTCATGTTCGGTGTTGTAGGCATTTGACACAGCCTACACACGCTTGTCATGGTGGTGGGGGATGTCTTTATCTTGCATTCCCTAGGTTGTGGTGTGCTGGTTGTGTCATGCATTGTCCATCCTATGAGTGGGGGTGGTAGTAGTGGTAGGCATCCTGCCCCCCTGGGTGAGGGTGGTAGTGGTGGTAGGCATCCAGCCCCCCTGGGTGAGGGTGGTAGTAGTGGTAGGCATCCAGCCCCCCTGGCTAAGGGTGGTAGTAGTGGTAGGCATCCAGCCCCCTGGCTAAGGGTGGTAGTAGTGGTAGGCATCCAGCCCCCCTGGCTAAGGGTGGTAGTAGTGGTAGGCATCCAGCCCCCCTGGCTAAGGGTGGTAGTAGTGGTAGGCATCCAGCCCCCTGGCTAAGGGTGGTAGTAGTGGTAGGCATCCAGCCCCCTGGCTAAGGGTGGTAGTAGTGGTAGGCATCCAGCCCCCCTGGCTAAGGGTGGTAGTAGTAGTAGGCATCCAGCCCCCCCTGGCTAAGGGTGGTGGTAGGCATCCAGCCCCCCCTGGGTGAGGGTGGTAGTGGTGGTAGGCATCCAGCCCCCCCTGGGTGAGGGTGGTAGTAGTGGTAGGCATCCAGCCCCCCTGGCTAAGGGTGGTAGTAGTGGTAGGCATCCTGCCCCCCTGGGTGAGGGTGGTAGTGGTGGTAGGCATCCAGCCCCCCTGGGTGAGGGTGGTAGTAGTGGTAGGCATCCAGGCCCCCTGGCTAAGGGTGGTGGTAGGCATCCAGCCCACCCTGGGTGAGGGTGGTGGTAGGCATCCAGCCCCCCCTGGGTGAGGGTAGTAGTAGTGGTAGGCATCCAGCCCCCCCTGGCTAAGGGTGGTAGTAGTGGTAGGCATCCAGCCCCCCCTGGCTAAGGGTGGTAGTAGTGGTAGGCATCCAGCCCCACCTGGCTAAGGGTGGTAGTAGTGGTAGGCATCCAGCCCCCCCTGGCTAAGGGTGGTAGTAGTGGTAGGCATCCAGCCCCCCCTGGGTGAGGGTGGTGGTAGGCATCCAGCCCCCCTGGGTGAGGGTGGTGGTAGGCATCCAGCCCCCCTGGGTGAGGGTGGTAGTAGTGGTAGGCATCCAGCCCCCTGGCTAAGGGTGGTAGTAGTGGTAGGCATCCAGCCCCCCTGGCTAAGGGTGGTAGTAGTGGTAGGCATCCTGCCCCCCTGGGTGAGGGTGGTAGTAGTGGTAGGCATCCAGCCCCCCTGGCTAAGGGTGGTAGTAGTGGTAGGCATCCAGCCCCCCTGGCTAAGGGTGGTAGTAGTGGTAGGCATCCAGCCCCCTGGGTGAGGGTGGTAGTAGTGGTAGGCATCCAGCCCCCCTGGGTGAGGGTGGTGGTAGGCATCCAGCCCCCTGGGTGAGGGTGGTAGTAGTGGTAGGCATCCAGCCCCCCTGGCTAAGGGTGGTAGTAGTGGTAGGCATCCAGCCCCCCTGGCTAAGGGTGGTAGTAGTGGTAGGCATCCTGCCCCCCTTGGTGAGGGTGGTAGTGGTGGTAGGCATCCAGCCCCCTGGGTGAGGGTGGTAGTAGTGGTAGGCATCCAGGCCCCCTGGCTAAGGGTGGTGGTAGGCATCCAGCCCCCCTGGGTGAGGGTGGTGGTAGGCATCCAGCCCCCTGGGTGAGGGTGGTAGTAGTGGTAGGCATCCAGCCCCCCTGGGTGAGGGTGGTAGTAGTGGTAGGCATCCAGCCCCCCTGGCTAAGGGTGGTAGTAGTGGTAGGCATCATGCCCCCCTGGGTGAGGGTGGTAGTAGTGGTAGGCATCCAGCCCCCCTGGCTAAGGGTGGTAGTAGTGGTAGGCATCCAGCCCCCCTGGCTAAGGGTGGTAGTAGTGGTAGGCATCCAGCCCCCTGGCTAAGGGTGGTAGTAGTGGTAGGCATCCAGCCCCCTGGCTAAGGGTGGTAGTAGTGGTAGGCATCCAGCCCCCCTGGGTGAGGGTGGTGGTAGGCATCCAGCCCCCCTGGGTGAGGGTGGTAGTAGTGGTAGGCATGCAGCCCCCTGGCTAAGGGTGGTAGTAGTGGTAGGCATCCAGCCTCCCTGGCTAAGGGTGGTAGTAGTGGTAGGCATCCAGCCCCCTGGCTAAGGGTGGTAGTAGTGGTAGGCATCCAGCCCCCCTGGCTAAGGGTGGTAGTAGTGGTAGGCATCCAGCCCCCCTGGGTGAGGGTGGTGGTAGGCATCCAGCCCCCTGGGTGAGGGTGGTAGTAGTGGTAGGCATCCAGCCCCCTGGCTAAGGGTGGTAGTAGTGGTAGGCATCCAGCCCCCTGGCTAAGGGTGGTAGTAGTGGTAGGCATCCTGCCCCCCTGGGTGAGGGTGGTAGTGGTGGTAGGCATCCAGCCCCCCTGGGTGAGGGTGGTAGTAGTGGTAGGCATCCAGGCCCCCTGGCTAAGGGTGGTGGTAGGCATCCATCCCCCCTGGGTGAGGGTGGTGGTAGGCATCCAGCCCCCTGGGTGAGGGTGGTAGTAGTGGTAGGCATCCAGCCCCCTGGCTAAGGGTGGTAGTAGTGGTAGGCATCCAGCCCCCCTGGCTAAGGGTGGTAGTAGTGGTAGGCATCCTGCCCCCCTGGGTGAGGGTGGTAGTAGTGGTAGGCATCCAGCCCCCCTGGCTAAGGGTGGTAGTAGTGGTAGGCATCCAGCCCCCCGGCTAAGGGTGGTAGTAGTGGTAGGCATCCAGCCCCCCTGGGTGAGGGTGGTGGTAGGCATCCAGCCCCCCTGGGTGAGGGTGGTAGTAGTGGTAGGCATCCAGCCCCCCTGGCTAAGGGTGGTAGTAGTGGTAGGCATCCAGCCCCCCTGGCTAAGGGTGGTAGTAGTGGTAGGCATCCAGGCCCCCTGGCTAAGGGTGGTGGTAGGCATCCAGCCCCCTGGGTGAGGGTGGTGGTAGGCATCCAGCCCCCCTGGGTGAGGGTGGTAGTAGTGGTAGGCATCCAGCCCCCTGGCTAAGGGTGGTAGTAGTGGTAGGCATCCAGCCCCCCTGGCTAAGGGTGGTAGTAGTGGTAGGCATCCTGCCCCCCTGGGTGAGGGTGGTAGTAGTGGTAGGCATCCAGCCCCCCTGGCTAAGGGTGGTAGTAGTGGTAGGCATCCAGCCCCCCTGGCTAAGGGTGGTAGTAGTGGTAGGCATCCAGCCCCCCTGGGTGAGGGTGGTGGTAGGCATCCAGCCCCCCTGGGTGAGGGTGGTAGTAGTGGTAGGCATCCAGACCCCCTGGCTAAGGGTGGTAGTAGTGGTAGGCATCCAGCCCCCCTGGCTAAGGGTGGTAGTAGTGGTAGGCATCCAGCCCCCCTGGGTGAGGGTGGTGGTAGGCATCCAGCCCCCCTGGGTGAGGGTGGTAGTAGTGGTAGGCATCCAGCCCCCTGGCTAAGGGTGGTAGTAGTGGTAGGCATCCAGCCCCCTGGCTAAGGGTGGTAGTAGTGGTAGGCATCCTGCCCCCCTGGGTGAGGGTGGTAGTGGTGGTAGGCATCCAGCCCCCCTGGGTGAGGGTGGTAGTAGTGGTAGGCATCCAGGCCCCCTGGCTAAGAGTGGTGGTAGGCATCCAGCCCCCTGGGTGAGGGTTGTGGTAGGCATCCAGCCCCCCTGGGTGAGGGTGGTAGTAGTGGTAGGCATCCAGCCCCCCTGGCTAAGGGTGGTAGTAGTGGTAGGCATCATGCCCCCCTGGGTGAGGGTGGTAGTAGTGGTAGGCATCCAGCCCCCCTGGCTAAGGGTGGTAGTAGTGGTAGGCATCCAGCCCCCCTGGCTAAGGGTGGTAGTAGTGGTAGGCATCCAGCCCCCTGGCTAAGGGTGGTAGTAGTGGTAGGCATCCAGCCCCCCCTGGGTGAGGGTGGTGGTAGGCATCCAGCCCCCCCTGGGTGAGGGTGGTAGTAGTGGTAGGCATCCAGCCCCCCCTGGCTAAGGGTGGTAGTAGTGGTAGGCATCATGCCCCCCCTGGGTGAGGGTGGTAGTAGTGGTAGGCATCCAGCCCCCCCTGGCTAAGGGTGGTAGTAGTGTAGGCATCCAACCCCCCCTGGCTAAGGGTGGTAGTAGTGGTAGGCATCCAGCCCCCCCTGGCTAAGGGTGGTAGTAGTGGTAGGCATCCAGCCCCCCTGGCTAATTGTGGTAGTAGTGGTAGGCATCCAGCCCCCCCTGGGTGAGGGTGGTGGTAGGCATCCAGCCCCCCCTGGGTGAGGGTGGTAGTAGTGGTAGGCATCCAGCCCCCTGGCTAAGGGTGGTAGTAGTGGTAGGCATCCAGCCCCCCTGGCTAAGGGTGGTAGTAGTGGTAGGCATCCTGCCCCCCTGGGTGAGGGTGGTAGTGGTGGTAGGCATCCAGCCCCCCTGGGTGAGGGTGGTAGTAGTGGTAGGCATCCAGGCCCCCTGGCTAAGGGTGGTGGTAGGCATCCAGCCCCCCTGGGTGAGGGTGGTGGTAGGCATCCAGCCCCCCTGGGTGAGGGTGGTAGTAGTGGTAGGCATCCAGCCCCCCTGGCTAAGGGTGGTAGTAGTGGTAGGCATCCAGCCCCCCTGGCTAAGGGTGGTAGTAGTGGTAGGCATCCTGCCCCCTGGGTGAGGGTGGTAGTAGTGGTAGGCATCCAGCCCCCCTGGCTAAGGGTGGTAGTAGTGGTAGGCATCCAGCCCCCCCTGGCTAAGGGTGGTAGTAGTGGTAGGCATCCAGCCCCCCCTGGCTAAGGGTGGTGGTAGGCATCCAGCCCCCCCCTGGGTGAGGGTGGTGGTAGGCATCCTGCCCCCCCCTGGGTGAGGGTGGTAGTAGTGGTAGGCATCCAGCCCCCCCTGGTTAAGGCTGGTAGTAGTGGTAGGCATCCAGCCCCCCCCTGGGTAGGGGTGGTGGTGCGCATCCAGGCCCCTGTGTGCATATGTGGCATTGGTGATGGGCATCCCGCCCCTATAGTGCTGCTGTTGCTGGTGTAAGTATATTCAGCATCCCCGTGTGTGTGTGTGATGTGTCGTGTACGTGTTGTATGTGTTTTGTGGTTGGTGTCTGGCTTACCTTCTGCGCCGTACGCGTCCGTGCCTGTTCCGGTAGTAAATGTAGAATATTGGTATGATCGGGACGAAGGGATTCATGGTTGGTTCGTGTCGTTCGTCCTTCTCGTTGCTTGGCGTCGTCCTCGTCGCTTCGCCTCGTCCTCGTCGCTTCGCGTCGTCCTCGTCGGTGCCGTGTTCGTCTCGGAGCCGTGGATCGTGTTGTGGCGCGAATCGGAGCTTATGTGCGCCTCTCCCGGATGCTTTGACGTGCCGTGCGTAGCGACGGGTTCGGAGCGTATGGAAAGCGCATCGTACTTGTCCGGCCGGACGGGGCTGCATTTTCCCTTCCGTGCGACTCGATTCGGCGTTTCCGGATTCGCCTCGGTCGGAGTACAGGACCTGGTTTGGGTGAGTACGGCTCGGCCGGATTTTTTGCTGTTGTGCGCATCGTACTTGCTCGTTCGGTGTACTGTACGGATCGGTCGGGAAACAGGCTTTCGCATGGCTTTTTTCTCGACCGAATGGTATTGGGTGCGCCTCCGACCGAGATCGGAATCGACCCCATAGTTTCTGTTTGTTTGCTTAGTTTAGGTCCTATTTTGCTTAGAGATTGCTCTAGTCTGAGCTCTTGGTAGCTTTGTTCTTTTTTAAAACCTTCAATAAGTTTGTGTAATGTTGGTTGTCCTCTTCCTATTGTGGCTTGGAAGGCATTATGCCATCCTTCCACTGCGTTGTTTGTCTTGGCTTTTTGAGACACAGTACTGGCATACACATGCCACCAGGGGATTTGAAATTTAGGTTGTCTACGATGCCCTCACCTGTGTAACCTTTCCACCCAGGTGTCTTCAAAGTAGTCAAAGAAGGGACTAAAGGCCTCATTATGATGGCAGACGGCCCACCACCGACAGGCTGTCGGTGGCGGGCCTTCTGCCATCGTGCTGCTGTTTTCCCCCTGCCAAATTATGATGGCGAGGGGAATCGTTGGTGCAGCGCTGCGGTCGTAAAGACCGCCCGCCACGGTTCCACAAGGTGGTCCCTTTCCGACCGCCTTGCGGAACTACATCATAGGCTCACATTGCACCGCCGTAGGATTAGGATATCCCTTTCATCCATTCGTTTTGCAGCGGCCAAACCGCCGCAAAACGAATGGCGGAAATGGATTTGGGGGCCCGTAGCGGGCCTCCCTGGATCTCTGGGACTGGGACAAGGGCACTTGGGGCACCTATGGTGCCCCCTACATATCCCTGCACCATGTGGCAGGCACCGCATGGTGCCTGCCACGTAGTGCAGGGATATGCAAGTGCCTTTCATTTTGCATTGCGGCAGGGGCTGCTGAAAGTATCCCTGCCACAATGCAAAATATAGGTGATGCGACCGCCATGGTGGCGATCGCATCGTAATTTGGATTGTGGGGAGGCCGCCTCATGGGTGGCCGGTCCCAAATCCGACAGGATGGCGGATGGACGGAAGTCCGTCCGCCATCGTAATCTGCCCCTTAATTTTGATTCATTGGCTTGATAGAAAGGACTTTCTATTAGCAAGTTGTAGTGATTGGCTACTTCAGTAGTTGGTATGCAGGCCAGGGCTATTCATTTTTTTATTTGGTAGGCAAAGTTGCTGTTAGTTGAATATTCTATGCTTAAAGTAGATTTTTGTAGGTGCCTCCATATGCTTTGATTCAAATGGTAGTAGGAACCTTGTATTGCAGTGTGTGGGTATAGTTTGAGTTTTGCTTGAATCATTGCCTGTTCAAAATCTATTATTATTCTTTGGGGATAGTAATTTTCTGTGAATTGTTTTATTGTAGTTAGTACTTCAATATAGGTGGTGTTATGTTTATTAGGCAGCAATGCGTAAATGAATGGGATATTTGTCTCTTCAAAAGATCCATGAATTGTATAAAGCTGATAAAATGGTTTAGGACAAACTTTAAACGTTCCGTCCATCATCCACGTTTCGCAGTTTTTAGGTTTTTGCAAATTAGTATTAGTTGCAAACATAATAATTCTTTTGTCATGACTTTTGTTGTCATAAAGGAATAATTTTTCTCCTTTGTGGGTGATGGTGTATTCTGGGAGTATTTGGATTTCTCCAAAAGTTTGGGGGACAGGTGGAGTTTGATCTGAAGCTCTTTTAGTTTTTGCTATTAATCTTTTTAAATTGGGGATGGAAGGTAGTTGTCCTGTGACATGTTCTGGTACTCTGGTTAAAACATTTTTCAGTATTTGTGTACTTGTATGGTGGGAACTTGTGCTTGCTTCCCTTATTGTCTCTAATGCATCTCTTACTTCCACTTCAGTCACATTGGGGGGATGGTTGTGCTTTCTAACATTCACAACATTATTATCTATTGTAGTAGCTCTCCCATAACAGGCATTGGAATAATATTTTCTACATTTCCAATGAGTTTTATTTTCTATGACTTTTTCTTGGGTGTAAGTGTAACCCATGTAGCAAAGCATTAGTTTCCCCTTTTGAGATGTAATAAACTTAGCTCATTCTGCCATGTTTGGGGTATATCTGTGAAGATATATGCATATGTGTTTAGTAAATATGCTATTGTGAATAATAAATATGCTAGTATTATTAATAATATAGAAAAAATACTTACATTAGTGTTGTTTGACTTTTGTTGATGGGATTATTTGATGCTCGTTTTTTCACTGTTCTATTTTCTGTTGGAACGAAAGTAAAATGTTTATGTGAAATTAAATGTGACATATGTTTTTTTTTATTTGTATCTTTTATTTAGCAATGAAACAAATAATACTTACTAGTTGTAGTTGATGAGTTTAATTTCGTGGATGTTCTTTGTAGGTGCAGTTTGTAAAAGCTGTGAAGAAAAAAGTATTTATTAGTTATGTTTTGTACTTTTAATACGTTTAAAAAATCAGAGTTATTTACTTTCTTTATAGGTTAAAATGTATATTTAATTACTTATATTTGTCATTATGTTGAGTTAAATAAGAAATTTAATAATATATTTGTGTTGTATTTTTTCGGTGTGGTTGTATTGCACTTTAGTTTTGATTTAAAAAAGGGGAACATTTCATTATTTTATTTAATTAAGTTAAGGAGGTCGACGTATTTATATTTTGTAAAAAAGTTTTGTTCTTACCTGTGTTGTAGAATAATCTGATATAGTAGTTTGTGTAGATTTTCTTTCTTCTCTGGTCTCTCTCTCGCAAAGTAACGCTCTCCCTCCATGTTTGGGTCGATAAACGGTAAATTTGTGTTACTTAATTCTTTGTTTTTATAGTGTTTAGTTAATTAGTTAAAAAAAATTATTGGTTTGTGTGTTTTTTGTTTAAAATCATTATTTGAGATACGTTATTTGAATTTTTTAGCAGTTACCTTTTAATTAGGTAAATATATGTAATGTTTATTTAATGTTTATATTTATGTTATTTGTTGTTGTTATTTAAATATATTTGTAAATAAATGTAATTTATAATATTTATAGTTGTTATATATTATATATATGTAATTTTCGCATCGTTGGAAAGTAATGTTATATTGTGAATGTATTCATTTATTTGGCTTAGTATAATTATATTATATTTTTTTAAATCATTTAATTTTTTTTTATATATGTTGTCATAATTTATTATAATTATTTGGGATATGTTAAATAATTAAATAATTGTAAATAGTCTTTATTCAATGTTAAATGGCATTTTTCGATATTATTTATATGTATTTTAGCAATATTTGTGTAGTCGATATTGGTATTCTTGATATTTTTGTTGTGTTTCATTATAATTTAATGTTATCGATATATTTGGTATCTATATTTTTGCTGTCGATATTTTTGTAATCGATATTTAATTACGGGATATTTTTTTATCTATATTTGTGTAAATTCTTGTTTAAGTATAGGGTGTCGATATTTGTGTGTACGATATTTTTAATGTGAGATTTTCATAGGTCGATGTTTTTGTAGTCGATATTTCATCAGTGATCCCATGTGCACATATCTTGACATATGTGTTTGCATACAGGTGCTAATAGTCATTGGCAAGGTCAGTAGCTCAACCATTTAAAGCCAGAATCTATTGGCTTCTACTGGAAAAGAATCCACTTGTCCTTTTTGGTACCATAGAATGAGTTGACAAACTATGGCAGCAGTCTCATTATATCAGAGCTTTGGTAATAGCCTCTCTGATGATCTAGGGCTCCTATTATATCAGGGTTGTATTCTAGCAAGACTTTTATTTTTGCTCACCTTCTGCAAATCTACATACAGGGGCTGAAAGGTGGTGGGAAGCAGTAATTATGAGGTTGAAATGGCCTGTGACACTGCACATACCCACAAACTATCATTCTCTCCAATTTGTTACCTCAAAGGAAAATGTAGGACATTTATTTCTATCGAGGACAGGAGTAAACATTCTTTTTGTAAGTGGGGAAAAAGATGGTCTAGGGAAAGTGAATTTGCAATATTCAGCAGATTTTCGTATGAGCAAATATATGTGTGTATGTATGCTCATGTCAAATTGGAATTTATAGAAGTTTATTATGAGGACAGCTGCAAGGCCTATTTCTGTAAATTCTTCTGCATTCCTGAAACTCATAAATCGACACCATTGCAAAGACATGTACCTACAGGTACAGTTTAGTGACTTCCACAAAATTGGGCTTTTAATTTATTGTCATGTTCCCCAAAATGGTTTTAAACTGGTTCTCAATTATAGATCTTTTCTTAGAATACTGGCATGCATCGACCATCTTTTACTCATTGATGCCCCAGTGAAATATTATTTAAGTTTGCGGAAGCGTTAGCAATTGTTTTTCATTTGCTAATTTCATGTAATTTTATGTTGAAAGCAAACAATCACCGTATTGCTTTTGTGCGTGAGTGTAATTGTGTATAATCTGAGAGCATTCAAGAAGCATTATAAATAAACCTCATATTGTTACATTTTGCATATTTGTACACTTTGTTGTACTGGAACCACTGTCAGTAATGCACGCTGAGCTCACTCATTTCCTTAGAGATCTTGCCCTAATATTAAGGGCTTTGCATTGATGAATTATATCTACAAGGTTGAACAACTTACAGATGTGGAAACAAATGTTGCTTTGGTTGCAGTCAATGCTCGTTCACAGATTTTTACTGTGGTACTCCAAATGGGCATTTACATGGTAGGTACGTATGGGGTTGGGCCACCTTCTCCAGTAGACAAGTTAAATATGAAATGTTGTTGTCCTTCACACCAAACAGTATGTTCTAGGTGTCAGGTGATAGGAATTGCACTGTCCTGTGCGATGTCCATCTTAAATAAGGCAGGGGTCAAAGATGAACCTTTTGGCACTCTGCAACCAAGTTTTGAAAGAGGACTGAAAGCTTGTGAGTGATCTGTAAGGTACGATTCGTACCTTGTTGGTATGCTGTCACTGATCCACAACTGTTGAAGGTGTAGGGAAGGCTGGCCTAGCAGACTGTTGTAGTTTGTAAGGAGGGCTAATAAAACCAGTGCTTATCTACCACCATTGTCCAGGAATTTTCTGAAATCACCGAGAATGGTCACTATAGCAGACTCTGTACTAGGAAGTGGAGAAGAACCCAGGGGCATATGTACAAGGAGTTAACGCCGCCTTAGTGGCACTTTTCCGACAGTTTTGCGGCAATATTTTTATCGCCATATGTACAAGCTGTCGCTAACCTCTGTTAGCTGCAGTTTTCCGGCGAAAATGTCCATTATAAAGATCGCCACTTCTGTTAGCGATAATGACATGCAAGGGAGGCATTCCCGTGCAAAAACAGCCGCTAACCCCACTTCACGATATTTTCAAGGGGATTCTTTAAGTTTGGAGGACCACAAAAACTGCCTTGAACTGCAGTTAGAGGCAGTTTTTTAAGACCAGAAAATAGCTGGTCTTAAAAATGGAGATAACACTTGGGGCCTCATTTCAGCCGTTTTTTTTGCTGGACTGCGCTGCAAGCAATGTTGCTGTGCTGCCCTGCGACAAGACTACAGGGCAGGACTGCGCACCATCAATAAGATAGTGCGCATTCCTGGGCCTCACAAATGAAAAGTGTTGCAGCACTGCAACAAGACAGCGTTGCAACACTTTTCACTACCCCCTTCTTGCGACACCACGGATGCGCTGTATTCACTTGACAGCGCTCCATGACGCAAGTAATGACAGATACGTCTGGAATCCTGACGTATCTGTCTGCGCTAAAGTCACGCATTGCTGCAGTCGTGTCACAACCATGACGCAACTCCAGCAATGCATGGCCAGCCTATCCCTGTGGCACTGCATCACCCTTATGCCTGCCATCATGCAGGCGAAAGGTACTGACGCAGTGCCGTTCTTGAGGGGTGCCCGGGTGTTGGCGCAGTTGGAGATCCATCGGTGGCAGTAGCGCGCTGCGGTGTCATCGTCTGTAAGTGTTGGCAGAGTGGTGGTGCTGAGGGAGTTGACAAGACGTACTTCGGTGGCCTTGATCCAGCTGCGAGGGGGGCGATGATGGCGGTTGTGTACGGTGGGCATGGTGAAGACGTGATGTATACAATGATGGTCGGTCCAGGAGAGTCTGGTGGTGTGGCTGTAGTTGAAGGTCCCGCTGGCGGAGGAGACGTGCTTGACCGTGTGTCCTGCTATGTGGCTTGCTACGGTGACTAGCTGCTTGAGTCTGATGTTGGGGAGCTACCCCAGGAGGGGGTGGTGTTCTGGTCACTGGGGTTGTCCAGGTGGAACTTGAGCTCGCCGAGTAGGATGTCGTCGGTGGAAGGGAGAGCCTGGTGTGCAATGAGGTCTACAATGGTATTTGAGAATGGGTGTCCATGGCCCGGGGTCCTGCAGATGAGGGTGCCGCGGAGGATGGTGTTGGGGTTGGTCCGGATCTGGAAGTTAAGGTGTTTCATGGTCACCGTTGGGTAATTAGAGTGGTTGGTCAGTCGGAGTGTGCTTCTGTAGGTGATGGCAATGCCTCCTCCTGGACGGTCGGGGTGGTCCTTGTGGGTGATTTAGTAGTCGTCAGTGATGGCGATGTCTGGTCCGGAGCAGATGTTGGTCCAGGCAGTCGATGTGGCGTCCAGGGGTGATGGCGAGGAGGGTGCTGGCGCCGTAGGGGTGGAGTGTCCGAGAGGAAGGGTCCTTGGTGCTGAGTGCAGTCCAGGAGCAGACGGACGCAGACGGGCTTGCCTATGGCTTGCCTTTGGCACGGGAGACATCCATTACAATGCAGGCATTACATCGTAATGCCTTTACAACGCGAATCCAACAACGCAGGTGCCTTATCATCGCATTCCATTACAACGCATTGTGAGTTCTGTAATGGTGTATTTTTATTTTTTAGGGTGGGTATGGGTTTCGGGTGTCGGAGATGAAATGTGGGGTGTATTATGGGGTAATATTTGAAATTTGGGGTGTGTTTTGGGGTCAATCATGAAAATTGGGGTGTGCATTTGGGTCAAATATGAAATTTGGGGTGTGCATTTGGGTCAAATATGATTTTTAGGGTGTGTTTTGGGGCTCACAGATGAATTTTAGGGTTCAGGGTTTGCTTTGGGGTGCAAGGGTTAGTTTTAGGGTTGCACTCACTGAAGTGGGAATAGTAAAGTTTACATCTCCGCAATCCAACACCTTCCCTACTGTTGCAATATGCCTAGTATTAGTATGCATTGTAATGGAATGCGATATATTGGTATGCGTCGTAACTCCATATATACCTTTGGCACACCAGTGGTATGCCCGCTGCAAATGGCCGTACAGTGGCCGCCATTGAGAAGTGCTGCAGGGGGGACTGGACAACTTGGAGGTGGGAAACACCGGAAAGAACACTGGATGGGGCGTGGATGCGGGGGTGTGTGTGGGAGCGAGTGTTGAAAATATTTAAATGAGAGAAATCTTACCTCGAGGCCGGGTCCCGTGTCTTTGTTGCTCCTGCTCTCCTGAGTCTGCTTCCAGGAACAGGAAGTAGGCAGCCAGGCTCCCTCCCCTAAGCCAATCACAATGCTGCAATGCGACGTTGGGATTGGTCATTGGCACCGGGACGAGGTGTTCAGCCAGGGGCTGGAGGTGTGGGCATGTTCTCCATGCAGGCTGTAATGCAGCCTGCATTGCGAACAGGACAGTGCACATGACTGCTTTGTGCGGCCTGAGCGGGCCGACCAAACTGTCACTGCGGATGTGAGTGGGCATGCCACTCCGCCCCTGCCCTGCTCCGTGAGTGGAGCAGCCCTACCCACCCTCCCGCCCGCAAAGGAAACATGGCATGATTACATCAGGAAGTTATCATCATGTGATGCTTGTTCCTCTTCTTGCACTGCTTGAAAGCAGTGGGGTGACGCTCTTCCACCATAGCGGATGAGCCGACACTGGGGGTGCGTCATCTACAGGTGCTAGGCATGTGCGACTCGGCCCCCGGGCCTCCTCCGATACGTGTCCCACCTTCTCCTTACCTGGACATTGACACCGTGGTGCAATCCGCTCGACTCGCTCCAAATCTGTGACTCAGCCAGCAGGAGCCTCAGCCAGGTGGGATTGCAAACGCCTGGGTACAGCAGTCGCCGCCAAGTATGCTGGTGAACCTCCCGATGCAGTTGATGTAGCAGGGCCCCCTTAGGCATGAACTTGCAGCGCTCTTGCCACACAAGTTTGGCGCAGCTCAGGGGCCTCACCCTCCACAGCGTCCGGCCAGCGCAGCCTCATCTGGCCTGTGATGCAGAGAGGTGCCGCCCACTGTTGGTAATCCCCTCCGTGCACCCCGGTGTAGTGGTGGATCGTTATATGTGATGCAGACCTCCCTACGTTGGTGCACAATAGCGCCTCTACCATTCACAGCTCCAAGGGCGCAAGGCGGTCTTCTCACACAGGTCAGCAACGGGTCTCCATGCGACTGGCCAGACTTCACCACCAGGAACGGGCGATCGCCGTGCCTCAATGTCTACCACCACGGCTCATCGACTCCACAGCTCCTACGCATCCCACTCCAGGCTCCAGACGCAGGTCCAGCGAGGCATCCAGGCTCCAGACGCAGGTCCAGCGAGGCATCCAGGCTCCAGACGCAGGTCCTGCAAGGCATCCAGGCTCTCATCCTGGATGTTGTGTGGCTTGAGGGGGTTGTTGATGAGTGCTGCACTTGGCCCTGGCTGCTCCATTCTGAATTTTATTGTTTTTTTTGCCTATTTTCCTATTGGAGGTTGACTGATAGGCTATTTTTCCCATTAGAGGCAAAAAAAACTCACGTTGGGCTGACTAACATGCGTTTTTTTGCCGCTAATTGGCTTTTCATCGGTTTTCGCCCGCTAATGCCGGAATTTCTATTGCCATCAAACTAATGTTAGCGGCAGTTTTCACTGCTGATCCCTGAAGCTATCGCCATGTTGCGACGTCTTGAACATACGTCGCTAACAAGGCGATAGTTTTCAGCGGTACACAGCGGTAAGAAAACTGCCGCTAATTAGCGTTAGCTGTAGTTTTCGCCAGTCCTTGTACATATGTCCCACAGTTTGCCAAGATCAAAATGTATCCAAAAAGCTGACAGCTTTCGAATAATTTGATTGGTAGATGTAGGAGAGAGATGGGGCTAAAGTTACTATCATAGCCTGTTTCCAAGCTGGAAGAACAGATGCTGATTACATAGTAGGCATGGGCTAAATTTTAATTACGCCTGAGGAATCAGAGTGATTTTGCGTTACTCTTTTGAAGTGAAATTGTAGAAAATTAAACAATTACCCCACTCAACTAATTTAGGGCAAAAATGCAAAACGTTTAAGCAGAGGATCAGAACTGCAGCTTATGGCTACTGTTCGTTTTCTGGTGCATTTAGCATTATTTTCTTAGCGCAAAATACTTCCGCGGGGCCATTTTGGATGCATGTGCGCATTTTGTGCTGGGAAAATAGTGCTAAATGTAGGGTTAGACTATTTCGCGTAAACATGCATAATTTTACTGCAATTTCCTGTAATCGTGCTACAGCAAATTACACTCACTATGACCACACCCATTATATAGATGTGTTACACAAATCAGATAGTGGAGCAAATGAAGTTAATCACAACATGTAATGTAAAGGAGATGAAGGAAAAGAGCTAGTTAGTTAGTGTCTTGAACTTTTCTTTAGACAGTGTCGAAAAATCGATGATGAATTAGTTTGTGCGAGTCTGAATTACTGTAAAGAAAAAGTCTACCAGTTTTAAAAGATGGACATTTTTGCTAAGTTTTGTTGTGTGGAAATAATTTAAGTGGCAGAGCTCTTTAGTAGGAGCGGCAGGTATGATACAGCGTGAAGGATTGCTATGAGTTTTAATTACATTGAACATTTCTGTCATCGAATTGCCAATGTTCTTAATGGTGACACTTTGTATAAAGCACATCCCATCTGTGTTGAAGCAAGCATATTTTACATTGATTTTAATATTGAATGGCCCAAATTATTTGGGCATTGATGTACCTGTGCTAGTTTTTTTTCCACTTTGAGAATTAATAACACCACATTTCTTCACTGTAAATGAGCAAGTAAAATGCAGGATTTTTTTTATTTCTGGAATTCTGATTTTCGCACATGCTGTTTGTTTGTAGTTGCATTATAATGACCGGCATTTAATATTTATTTATGTGTAAAACATTACAAAGATGGTCAGTAAATGCTTGAGTTTATGAGTGTTTCAGGGGAGGTTTCTGTAGTTTCATTAGACTTTTACAGCCTAGAGACATAACGAGAGCAGAATATAATTAGAAATGGCTATGTCTTTACTGAGCACTAGTCTGTGAATCTGAGTTTAATTTAAATGATAATTAATATTGGTCTGTCTGTAAAAGAGTATTCATGAAATCCTCGGCTATTTGATGCCATTGCATTTTAGAGTGATTGTCGGTAGCGGACAAAGCATTTTGTGGTAGAAATATGGGGACAGATTTACAATGAAAGTGACTCAGTGCATTCCGCAAGCCATTTGGCTGCGCCGCACTGAGTCACTTTCAAAGCACAGGCATGCGACATATTTACAACAATATGTCGCATCTCTGTGCTTCCCCCTGAGCTGGCGCACAAACTGCAGCCATGCGCCGGCGCAGGCACCCTTGCACCATGGTGCAAGGATGCCTGCGTCGTGGGGAGATTGTTTTTGTGCAGGAAGGGGCTCCTTCCTGCACAAAAACAGTCACTACAGGCATTTTCCTCTTTCAATGCGTGCTGCAGAATGCAGAACGCATTGAAAGAGGAAAAAACGAGGAGAAATGAAAACATTTCTCCTCGTTGCGCCTCGGGGAGGCATAGGATTCACACGCATTTGCAGATTTACTATTCCTCGTAAATTTGGAAATGTGTATCGTTCCATGGGTGTTGCGTGGGAACACCCACAGCAACACCCATGGAACACCCCTTTCACGCAAAGTGCTGCGTGTAAAGGGGCAATATTTACAAGGACAGGAAAAGCCACGCAGGGTGGCTTTTCCTGCCCTTGTAAATATGGAGCAGTAAGATACGCCATCAGTACGTCACAAAAAGTGACGTACTGGTGGTGCAGGGGGCTTGTAAATCTGCCCCATGCTTTTTATTTTGCCTGAATATAATTTTTATTTTTATTTTTTAGATACACTCATGCGTCTTGAATGAAGGTACGCTTGCCCACAAAATCATGCGGTGGCTGCATCATCGTGGTTTTTATTCATTTTTTCTTTTTTTTTACTAACCTTGCTGTCCACCAGCTGCGCTGCTGTACACCATGGCTACGAAAGAAGGGCAAAACCAATAGGTCTTGTAGGTGAAACCTGTTGGCTTTGCCATTGCTTGTTTTTCTTGTAGTGCTTGAGTTCTCTTCCTCTTACCCACCCCACTCAGGTTTTACTTTGTATTAGGGCGTCTCTCTCTGAGAATTTCTGCACAAATGCAAACGCTATATACTGTGGACTGAAGATTTTCCTTTTTATTTTTCTATGTATCCCTTTTTAATAGCTGCATAACCCTCTCTCCAATCCTCTTATTTAAATATAATGTCAGTTGTGATGAAAGCCCGATGGATTGTGTCACAAAATGCCTTTCTTAGTGCACACGGACCACCCGAATATTCAGATCCACTGTATATGTACTGTATGACAGTCTGAATCAAGCAACAGTTCTTCTCCAAATTATGGTACAGTTTTAGCTCAGTTCCATAATGCATTTCCAGAAAATTATTTTACTGGTATTGTGGTATTTTAATACCTCTTATATATTGACGCATAGCAGATCCTAAATTAGAAATAGTTCCTTTAAAATGAACTTTAATCTGTTGTAAATCAATTTCCGATAAGAACCGAAAACATATTAGCAAGATGAAACTAAACTGATCTGGACAGGAAAAATGTTCACTTGGAGAGAGCATACTTAGTTGCTATATGAATATCAAAATAGATGGGGCCTGATTCATTAAGATATTTGTGACTTACCCTTGTAGTGCACCTGTCTTACTCCTGAATTCTAGGGCAAATCAGGAGTACTCTAGGGGGCATATTCTCAAGAACATGTGATAACTACCGCAAAATGAGTCTAACGCAACTCTTCACATCGCAGTCCATCGCGGGAAAACAACTCTGTGTTAACGTGGAATTCACAACACGGCGGACCCATGCGATAGTCCAACGATAACGCGTCAAATGAACGTGTTAAAACCAACGCGACGCAGAAAAAACACGAAAATAGTAGCGATGAGGCCAATCGCGATACAAAAATCAGCGATAACCAGTGAGAGGCCTGCAATTCCCACGCGTCATGTGTGAAAATGCACAATAAAAGCAGAGTAAAAAAACGGAGAGATGACAATGTACGAGCACAACCCCACATCCGTGATGTAGAACAAATGAGCATCGTCCCACATCAAATAGGCATCTCCCCACAGTCACAATGTACATTGACATGCAGTCTGCATGTAAACTGCGCAAATGCTGAAACATGCATGTAACACACAGTGAAACCGCATCTCCCCCTCACATTGCAGAGGGACAAGCAACCCCTCCTGCAGACAGACGTGTCATGACCATGATCAATCAACTATGAAAGCGTGGACGAATGTAGGGGCAGTGACTCCCGCTTACGTACATGTTGCCCATGTTGTGGGACCTGAGTCACAGGGGGCATCCCTGCATCATGGTGGTACACATCTGACCCCAAAAGGAGCCCTGTTGTCACCTGCAGGACACAAATGGCAGCCAAAATGGAATGAATCTGGACATATGTGAAAAGCTGAAGAGTGGGATTCCCTACTAACTGCGACACACAGAACTGGCAGTTTGAATACGTGACACCCTAAACAGCCTCTCTGCACAGAGGGGACACACCCACCATACATGAACAAATCACAAAATTGTCAGCAATACATGTCGAACTCACACTTCTCTGAGTGATGTGCTTGTACAGATGAGAGACATGCACTCAGGGATAGTGTCCTTCGAATGCATTTATTTGCACATGCTGTGCCTGTGGTCATTTTGTACTGCCCCATTACTGCCAAGGACTGCCACAATGTGACGTGCTCATGTGAAGAAATTGTCAATGATGTTGTTCCTACGGGCTATTCCTGCTGCGGCTGCAGTGGGGTGTGGTCCAACTGCCTCATCTCCATCATCATCGTCCGGTGCATCTGGCACTTGTATCCATGGTGCCTTGCTGCGTACACATATGTTGTGCAACACACAACATGCAACGATCATCTTGCACACAATGTCTGGGCTGTACAGGAGCCTTTCACCTGTGACGTCCAGGCACCTGAAATGTGACTTCAACACGCCAAATGTGCGTTCCATGATGCCCCTGGTGCATTTGTGGGCCGCATTGTACTGCCTCTGGGCCTGTGTGTTCGGGGCTCGGAGGAGTGGCATCATCCAAGTGCAGAGTGCATATCCTTGTTCACCTGTGACAGTGCAGAGAGACATGAGTCAATAGTCTGTTCGGCATGATGTGTTGGCGGGCTCATTGGTTCATTGGTGTGTGATATGTGTGACTTTGTGATTCCTGCATGACATGTACTGCTTGTTGCAAATGAGCGGCATCAATGTGTATTACGTAGCCTCAATGCCACTCCTCCCTCCCCCGAGCATGTTCACTACAGTGCGCAGCGCAGTTGCATCACTTGCACCCCTACGGCACACTATTGTCATGCCTGTCTGCGCATGTCCACAAGCCTGACAATGACACAGTGATGTTGTGCGCTGAAGGTGGACGGACACGTGTGTGTAGGCCAATGGTAAGGACAGGGCGGACACAGATGTAGAGTTCATGCCTGGCTGAACTCGCCATGCGGTCGAGGGTAGACCTTTGGCTTATCTCGCGGAAATAGCGACACACACAACAGTTGACATGTCTGATCCCTGAACCCGAGCGGGCCTGGGCACCCTCATTTACCCCTTGGCCGAGCCCGTACTCCGGGTGCATGCTACATGGCAACATTGAATATTGCGTGACGTGTGGCGCCGACACTACACCTGAGACACACGCATTAGTTACTTCACTGGCAAGGCCTAAACTTAACCACGCCCAGAGCCACGTGTTGAATGACCACAACCCTACGCCGTACTGCCGTACGCAGGTCCACTCCCTCACGCTCACAGGGGGGTCCGACACAGCTACATGTCCCAGGTCTACCCCACTGCCTGAGGTGACAAGGTTGCGCCTGCTGTACACAGCACAACGTAATGTGGTAAGGCCCGGGGCCCTCATGCATACATAATGACCACACAGACACACTGAGATTATCCGTGGAACTAGCTACGGGCACGTGAGCCCGGCACCTTTTATTGCCAGGGTCACACATCCGGTGACGCCTGTGCTGGATGGGTGTTGGGTAGTGTAAGCCACCCCTCAGGGGTTGGTTGGTGCTGGCAACAACTACAACAGTGATCAGACAATCAGAAGTGCAAAGTACAAACAGCAAGGTTCCATGACTTGAGCTGCACATAGTTGGTGGCCCCGGATGCACAGCGGCTGGCACAGGCACACCGCCACAGGACGGTGACTTGCGATGCACTGAGGTAGGGCCACGAGAGCTGAGCGGGCCCACGTTGATGTCCAAGGAGAGTGTCGCAGAGTGTTACGGGGGACAGTGGAAGGTGTCCATCCAGGGCATGATGCAGAAGGCAGAAGCAACCAGAAACAGGCAATTTGGACGAGTTGAATGCTACAGTCTCCTTTTTCCCACGATGTCAGTATCAGCTACATGATGATGAAGACAACCCCCAGGCCATAGACTCAGACGCCACCAGAGTTCAACCAGAGAGTGTCCATGACTCCCGTGGCACAGAGTCAGTGGCACCAGAGCCGGAAGGGGATGCAGTCTGCGATGAGGCCTGTACAATGATATGAAGTCTGCAATGAACAAATCAAGACTCAGTTCCAATTGTGTGTCCTACTCGACCGCAGTGGGTGCCTCAGGAAGCGGTCAGCGCGGGGCAACCGCTGTGCAGCCAGCTCCTCCTTGATCTCTAACACACGGCGTTGAAATGACATGTGGAGAAGATTCCTGGTTGACGTAGGTGGAGGCACCAGAGCTGAGTGGGTGTTTAGCCAGCGACGATGCCGTGTCCTGCCTGTTACGGACTGTATTGGATTGGTGTGAGGCCTGCTGGACCGCAGTGTAGGCCAGAGGCAGCGGTCAGCAAGGGCCCACAGACACGTGTGGTCGGAATGCTATGCACAGAGTTGGTGGCACCACATCGAAGGGAGTGTACTGATTTAAACTCTGCATTAACATGTGTACTCTGCCATTGTGTAATCAAGACTCAGTTCCAAATGTGTGACCTACTTGCCCGCTGTGTATGCCGGTGGAGTACGTCAACGACAAAGGAGTACTGCGAGTCTTGCCCGCGGAGGCCGTGATGGTCTGAGGAGGCTGCCAAGGTCGAGGGCCTCTGGCTTGGTGCGAGCACCGGCACGTGGTGGGCCCTCTTGGAGACACGCAGGTGTCGGCAAGTGAGCAGTGAGGCCTGGATGCGCAGGGGCGGACGAGACTGGTTCGGGGACCAGCGGCCCGGGCTGTGGCAGGTGCACAGGATCACAGGCCACACCGATCACGGCGATGGCGTCGGCCTCGTGGCGGGGTGGGAGGCGCTGCCCTGGCAGACACGTTGGGCATTCCGGAAGAGAACCACGCCCAGAGCTACATGCTTTTTATTCACACCCCTAGGCTGGCCTGGCGTACGCCGGGCCAGCCCACTCCGCACACGCTTACAGGGGGGGACGTCACAAGCTACATTTCCGAGACCTTCCCCACTGGCTGGGGTGACATGGTTGCGTCCACTGTCCACACACTACCACCACCAGCAGTATATGTTGACATGAATATGTCTGTGGTCTGCATACTGCAGTCTGTCCAGCACTTCCACGCCACACTTGGCATTGTGTACATTCTCATTCATGGGTCACTTGCCTCCTTCGCACATGCCTGGGACCCACCTCTCCCCACATACTGCTATTGTGTGGCTGAGGTGCCATGCAGTTGATGGCTCATGTACATGGCTAGCCCAGGTTTCCGCAGTACGTTGTGCTGTCGTGTATGGTGGGTGGGCATGTTGTATGTGTGTTTGTAACATGTGCATTCCCAGGGTTGTGAGTTGCATGATTGTGGAGTTGAGGTGTGTGGTGTGTTCATTTGGTACTTACCAACGAGCACTGCATTTCCGTAGGTGCCATCCTGGAAGCGCCGGTTGATGATGGACTGTCGGAAGATGTATGAATCATGCACACTGCCTGGATAGTTGGCGACGACATTGGTGAAGAGTCCCCGGTGGTCTTCTATTGCCTGCACATTGATGGAATGCGTGTGCTTTCTGTTGCGGTAATTGTGTGCAGTGTCGGCAGGGGGCACAAGTAGGACATGTGTGCAGTCAATTGCCCCAACACGTGCAGGAAGCCTGCTACGGCGTAGAAGCCTTGCTTGGTCTCCAGCTGTTCCTGCGCAGTGTGTGGGAAGTATAGGTACTGGGGTACCAAGCTGATGATGGCATCCAGGACAGGTTTGAGGAACTTGGATAGGGCTGGCTGTGAGACTCCTCCGACTCTGGCGGTTGTTGGTTGGAATGTCCCAGAGGCCAACAGGTGCAGCACGGCCAGCAGCTTTGTCTGAGGTGGGATGTTGGTTGTCCGCTGTGTTGGTACCGTCAGCCTGTGGGCAATGATGGTCAGGAGGCGGAGGATGGTTGACCTTTTGAGTCTGTAGTGGGCAATGACATTCTCTGGTGTCAAGTCTGTGAGGCTGGTGCGTTTCCTGAAGGTCTGCTGTCTTTGTCTGCGCTGCCTCTATGGTGGTCTGGGGGGGGTGTTCTGGGGTGGAGTGGGGTGGCGGACCTGGGTGTGGTGGCGGTGGATGTTGGGGCCCTGTTGGGGCTCCGAGCTGCATGATGAGTAGCTCCATGGCATCTGTTGTTCTTCAGGTGTGGCTATGGGCTGTGCTTCCTTTTCTGGTGCAGGTTGTCGTCCGACTTTGCACCAGGTCAGAGCAGGTGTTAATTTCCTGCGGCTAACGCGCCTATCGCCTGTTTCGTGTTCTCATCGCCGATCTGGCTGGTTGTTGGGAATGTTGCGTTGTGGTGTTGTCGCAGATTTTTGCTAGGGAACGCCTACTCTGCATCTCATTAGCGATAGTTGCCGGGCTCATTTGTGGCGATGTTTTTTGGCGGGTGCTGTCGCAGGTAAACTGGTGATATCGGCTGTGTGCACCAGCTTGTGAATGGGGCGATAATTTTATCGCGACTTTGGCTGCGATAATGTGCCGTTGACTCGGCGATAGATCCTGGAGGATATGCCCCTAGGTGTATTCCTGAAATCAAGAGTAATCCACCCGTTCCATAAGCATAAGTCACACTACAAATAGCAAAATCATTTTTAGTCGGTATCATAGCTTTGTAGTATTTGTATGATATTTATACCACTGTCAATGGACCTGAAACTCTCTCCTTGGCAGCCAGGTAACCAGCTACCCTTATTATGTTGTATGGTTTGAAGACTGAATTTATAGTGTATCTTGTTTGGGAAGAGTTTAGCTTCGAGTGTGAGGTTCTGAGAGAGTGCTTCAGATGTATTGGGGTGAACAAGTAGCTGTGCTTATTCTGTGCTGAATGTGGTGTACTACCGTTATGGGGATTTATGAATGAACATACTAAGGGCAGAGGTTTCAGGGAGTCTGCTCAGCTAGCCTGCTTACAATCAAAGTCTTCATAAAATTTCTAAAGAGTGCCCAGTCACCATCCTGATCACCTCAGTGTCTGGAACTCCAACCTCCAGCCACAGAAAAGCAGATAATAAACTTCCACTTTCTGGGGAAGCTGCCCTCACCCTCCATCTTGTGACATGCCAAACAAAACACACCCATAAGTATATCTCTTTGCTTTTGTGATTAATACTGTGAGCCAATCTGGAGGGTGAACATCGGGAGACATCACTTCAGCATTTTCAATGTTTGCATCTGTTACCTATATATTTGTCTTTCATTGTTCGTCTCTCCTTTTTTTCTCTTCTTTTCTTTCCTTTCCTTTCCTTCCATCCTCTGTATGCCTCCGCTCACTGAGCACAGCCTGTTTTCCTTAATCTCTATTATTGTATTCCTTCAGACTGCTCACAACGTATTTATAACATCACAACCCCTCCTCCTGTGAAACTCATACGATTGCAACTTAACAATAGCTAATCACATCCAGCTCACCTTTTATTCTCACCAACCATCTGCATGAGATCACATACCCCGCTAAAACAAAGATCAAACTAACTCTTATTCATTATTGTATTCCACCACAAAGAAACTGGAATGAATGCATGGAATGGTTATCTTAAACACACAAAACTAATCTCAGTGGCCAAACATAACCAATAATATTGGACTAATCAGTAACTTTGGTTCGGGAGCAGAGTGCTGCCTGGTGTAAAGCGCTTTAACACCTTGTCAGGAGTACCCAGTGCTATGTAAATGCAAATACATTTACAATTTTGTGCGTGCTTAAGGGTGGGAGTGTGTTTATATGAGAGCGAGCGTGTGGATGTGTGAGCATGTGTGAATGTATGTGTAAGCATGTGTGTGGAAATGAGAGTCAGTGACAGGTAGTGAGTGAGATTGTGTGTCAGTAAGCAAGAATGAGGAATAGCGAGTGAAAATTAGTGACTGCAAATGAGTGAGAATGAATAAGAATGAGTGTGAGTGTTAGAGAGTGAGAGTAAGAATGAGTGTGAGTGACAATGAATGAATAAGTGGGATTGAGAATGTGGTGTTATGCTTGCAAGTCTGCAGTTGGCCCTATCATACTGAATGAAGGTAGTTCTTGTCTTATAGAGAGACCCACAGTAAAATTCTGGCATATTTGAGGCACTTCTTAGCATGACAGATATCTGAGGTAAAATACTGGTAATGCCAAACTAGAGGTAATTCTTGGGTTATGGGACATTATGGAAAGTTGCTGGTACTAACACACTGTATTGACTTTTTTGCATAAAGGAAGGCACCCTGACATATGGCGGGGGCAGCAATTACAAAGTGCTGGACTTGACATACTGGGTTAATTTTTTACATAAGCGTCACTTGTGGTATATGGATGGGATAAAATCGAAAAAATCTGGCACTTACATATTGGGTCAACAATGGCATATGGGAGCACCTATAACACAATTCTAGCCCTGTTACAATGGAGCTAGTTTTTTACATATGGTGGCCTTCATATCACAGTTTGAAAATGTTTTGTCAACTCCTGGGGAGCATCAGTTTTCATTGGCTTGAAAGATTTGAAAAATCAGATCTGATAGCTTTTTAGAAAATGTATGTGAAAATTCTGCTTTAAAATGCATCATTTTACCACATGTAAAAAAAAATTATCTGGGGGAGAAAGCCCCTAGTAGAGGTCTGCTTTCTTGATATGCTCACTCACTACTATTGAGGACAAGTAGTATGTTCCTGAACTTTCAAAGATCAACTCAGCACCATAATATAGCCTTATAGCTCGCTATAGTGGGCTATAGCGGCTATTAAAGGCCCGCTCCAGCGTTAAAGGCCCGAGCCGAAGGAGAGAGCCTTTAACAAGGGAGCGGGACTTTAATAGCCGGTATAGCCCAGCCAACAAGGGCTATAAGGCTATTAGAACATTCTGCCACTAGAGGGCAGAATGCTCTAACAAATTAAACAAAGGCCTCTCGGAGCCCAAAGGGATTGAAATCCCCCAGGGCTCCGAGAGGCCTTTGTTCAAACAACATCGGAATGTTGCTCTGCGGGCCTTTACCGGCCCGTAGAAGCTCGGAGCACTCCATTGTATTCAATGGAGTTCTCCACATTCCAATGTTCTAATATAGCTTTATAGCCTGCTGTAACGGGCTTAATAGGCCATTAAAGGCCCGCTCTAGCGTTAAAGGCCTGAGCTGAAAACAAAGGCCTTAAACAAGGGAGTGGGCCTTAAATGACTGGTATACAACAGCTACGGCATGCCATGAGGGCAGAATGTTCTAATTATAAAACACAAAGGCTTCTCGGAGCACGATGGGGTTGGAATCCCTCTCGGGCTCTGAAGCCTTTGAATGTTCATCAACTAACAGCATACGCAGGGGCACGACTGTTGAACATTTTACAGAAAGAGCTGTGAAAGGGGGCTAAAGTCAGACTCTGGTTCTCCCGGCTTGGCTGAAGTGCTTTTTATAGTTCAGTCTAGCCGGGGTGACCCAGGATCTGAGCTGCATTCACCCTTCCCTCCTTCTGAAGCCCTAGTGACACTGAGATACAATGTCACTACCATGGCACAGAGGAAGATGCCTCAAATTCACTGACAATGAGTTGTCAGTCATGGTAGATGAGATAATCAGAGTAGAACCACATTTGTTTGGAAGCATGGTCCAGCAGACACCAGTAGCCAGAAAAAATCAAATGTGGGCAAGGATAGTCAACAAAGTCAATGCAGTAGGGACCACCCCGCGCACCCTGAAGGACATCAGGAGGAGGTGGCATGACCTCAAGACCAGGGTGAAAGAGCGTGCCAACAAGAACCATGAGCTGGCTCAGAGGACTGGCGGTGGCCCTCCCATTCCACCACTGACATTCAATGAATGGGAGGAGAAGGTGCTTGCCATACTGCATCCAGAGAGTCTCACAGGAATACCCGGGGGAGAGGAGGCTGGTAAGTACCAACAAATGTCCCCATTACACTGCAATGTACTGTCTCACACAACTAGAAAGCTACACTTCCTAAACATAAATGCACCAACGTACTACATACTCTTCCCAACACAAGTCTTACAGATTTAACATTCCCTTCCTCTGAATCACCCAAAAGGTAGCCAGCAACATTTCCATGTGGGCATGTGTACAGGCAGCCATCACGACAACTCCCACCAGGCCCCTGTCCCTCAGCTGACCAGGATGGACCACTCCCCACACCCACACCCATGTGGTAGCCATTGCATTGCAGTACTCAAACTTACAGGTAGGTAGTCTTATCAACAGGGGGGGGTGTGTGGGTAGAAATCCAGCACTACAACTCCCACCAGGCCCCCTGTCCCACAGCTGACCAGGATGGAGCACTCCCCCACCCACAACCATGTGGTAGCCATTGCATTGCTCACCTTCACCTAACAGGTAGGTAGCTTTCTCAACAGGGAGGGGTGTGTGTGTGTGTGATAAGCCAGCACTACAACTCCCACCAGGCCCCCTGTCCCACAGCTGACGAGGATGGAGCACTCCCCCCACCCACAACTATGTGGTAGCCATTGCATTGCTCACCTTCACCTAACAGGTAGGTAGCTTTCTCAACAGGGAGGGGTGTGTATGGGTGGGAAGCCAGCACTACAACTCCCACCAGGCCCCCTGTCCCAAAGCTGACCAGGATGGAGTACTCTCCCCACCCACATCCATGTGGCAGCCATTGCATTGCTCACCTTCACCTAACAGGTAGGTAGCCTGCTTAACAGGGAGGGGTGTGTGTGGTAAGCCAGCACTACAACTCCCACCAGGCCCCCTGTCCCACAGCTGACCAGGATGGAGCACTCCCCCACCCACAACCATGTGGTAGCCATTGCATTGCTCACCTTCACCTAACAGGTAGGTAGGTAGCTTTCTCAACAGGGAGGGGTATGTTTGGGTGGGAAGCCAGCACTACAACTCCCACCAGGCCCCCTGTCCCACAGCTGACCAGGATGGAGCACTCCCCCACCCACAACAATGTGACAGCCATTGCATTGCTCACCTTCACCTAACAGGTAGGTAGCTTTCTCAACAGGGAGGGGTGTGTGTGGGTAGGAAGCCAGCACTACAACTCCTACCAGGCCCCCTGTCCCACAGCTGACCAGGATGGAGCACTCCCCCACCCACAACCATGTGGCAGCCATTGCATTGCTCACCTTCACCTAACAGGTAGGTAGCCTGCTTAACAGGGAGGGGTGTGTGTGTGTGTGGTAAGCCAGCACTACAACTCCCACCAGGCCCCCTGTCCCACAGCTGACCAGGATGGAGCACTCCCCCCACCCACAACCATGTGGTAGTCATTGCATTGCTCACCTTCACCTAACAGGTAGGTAGCTTTCTCAACAGGGAGGGGTGTGTTTTTTGTGGTAAGCCAACACTACAACTCCCACCAGGCCCCCTGTCCCACAGCTGACCAGGATGGAGCACTCTCCCCACCCACAACCATTGCATTGCTCACCTTCACCTAACAGGAAGGTAGTAAGTGCATGAACCCTGCCATCCTTCTCAAAATGCATGGAGCCACACCAGCATTCACATGTCAGCCAACTTGGCATAGATCCAAAAGACACATCCAGTGTGCAGACAGCAATGCGCACGTAACTGTCACAGAAATAAAACTTTGACTCACCAAGTCACATGTGAAAGTAATTCATGGCACAATCATGCACAGCACAGAATGCAATGTATAAGTGCCATGGTGTCAGAGCATGAAGGCCCATATGAATACAAAACATGCATGGTCAATCTGACAAACATAGCTAAGTACATGATATGAAAAAGGTATGTATAACATTACAAAAGCTAGTTCTTGTCTAGATGAAATTGATTCCATGATGAGCAAACAAAAAAGACGCATCACATAAAGTTGCTGTGCCGCAAGTCGTCAGATGATGACATGTCCTTGTAATCACTCAATCTGTACGTGGCACATGGTTTCAATTTACATGTCACACCATGTGCAAGTAATGTATGTACCTCAATATCATATCATGATGCTCAGTATCTTGCAGCCATATCAAATGATTGCAAAGTAAAGTTTTTGGTGTATCAAATGTAACATCCAAAAGTCTAACACCAAGCTAGTGGAGTGCACTTCAATGACCATTTAACCTCTGTTCAACAGGAGATCCACAAGCAACTGCTGTGGAAAACACCACCAACCTGCAGAGCCTGTCTCCCCCCCGGAACATGAACTCTCGGATGCTGACTCCCTACGTTTCTCGGATGAGGAGCAACAACCTGGCCCATCCGGAGTGCCAGGGCACACCACGTCTCAGGCCCTCATTGTCACCTCCACCACCACCAACACCACAGCAACAACAACAGCGCTGACGCCTGCTACGACAACCTGTGCGGCCTCCACCATCACCAACACTGCCTGCAACACTCTCCCTGCCTCTGTGGTTAGCAACACCACCACACAATCCGAGGATGCCAGGGAGATTGTGCGGGTACATTGAGTGCCACCGCCACAGGTCCATGTCAGCAGGGCAGGTGGGAGGGCAACTGGGGGACAAATACAGGAGGACACTGAGACCGAAGCCCTGGACACCATCGCAAGAGTCCTTGGGGCATACAAACAGAACCAGGGACAGATGGGCCAGGTTGTGGAAGAAGTGCATGAGCTCCGCCTGCTGCTGAGGTCCATGGACACACGCATGGGCCAAATTGTGGACCTCATGGGCCAGCTAGTGGGTGTTTTGAGGGACAGACATGCGGCCCAAATGACGGCTCAACCCCCCTCCAGTGGCCCACCTGCTGATATTCCCACCACCTCAGCTGCGGCCACAGAGAGGGGTGAGCTGCACCAAAATGACTCCTCAGACACCACTGAGCCTGCAGCAGAGGCCCCCCCTGCCAAACGCAGGAGGGGACGTCCGAGAAACACCAGGGGAGGATCCCGTGGCAATGCACCATCCACAGGCAATCACTGAGCCAGCCATGATGGCACCTGTGTTCCCATTGACATTGACTTTGTTGACTATCCTTACCCACATTGCCATGTTGATGGCAGGAGTCTGTTGGACTGTGTGACCACATCAATGTGGTGACTACTCTATTTGTCTCATTTACCATCACTGACAACTCATTAACTCATTAAATCACTTAGCACAATTTTGTACATGATCACTTCTCTGGCACAAATACACATTGGAAATAAACACTCTTTTCACACCCATGTCTTTGTGTCAGCTCCATGTTTATCACAGTATGGACAATGTCAACTCAGATTCCAATGTACCACAAGCTCTGATTGTGACGAGGCATTTAGAGGGTGAAGGAACCTAGAAAGACACAAGAGAATGACATTCACTAGTCAGGTGATGCCATTACAGCTACAACACACCACTAGTCATCAACGTACAAGTACCAGCACACATAACAATGAGCAACAACATCAACAGAGACATGACGTACATGGACAAATATACCCTGTGCCACACACATCAGCCATTACCACAGAGCCAACAACAGCCAGCAGTCAAAAAGTACTTCTATGAATTGCCACTATCATCAAAGACAACAGACAATGTCACTGTTGTACAATGTCACTTACACTCAAGGGAAGTAGTTGTTGATGAGCTGTTGACGCAGGTCAACACCTTCCTCTTCTCCACTATCGTCGTCACTGGGCATGTGTGGGTCTGCGGGGGGGCATCTGCTGCTAATCATCCTTCAGGAGCAGTGGGACCTCTTTGCGCAAGGCCAGGTTGTGGAGCATGCAGCATGCAACGATGATCTGACACACCTTTTGGGGAGAGTAAAGTAGTGCACCTCCGCTCTTGTCCAGACACCGGAATCTAGACTTCAGAAGCCCAAAAGTACGCTCCACCACACGACGTTTCCTCCCATGTGCATCATTGTAGCGGACTTCACCCGGGCTCCTGGGATTCCTTAGTGGGCTCAGCAACCAAGGCCGGTTGGGATACGCAGAGTCACCTAGGTGTGAGACACAGATTGCAATTTAGTGATACAAACAGTAAGTGAGTACAGCATGTCACACATACAGCACACTACTTGACGCTGCGTACTCACCAACAAGCCATGCACGCTCTGGATGCAGATTTGCCATCAATTGTGGAATGATGCTGTTCCGCAGAATGTAGGAGTCATGTGCAGACCCGGGGAATTTGGCACAGGCATGGGAGATGATCATTTCTGCTTGGCACACCACTTGCACATTAATGGAATGGAAATGTTTCCTGTTCCGGTAGATGTGCTCACGAGCCTGTGGTGGAACTAGGCCAACATGTGTGCAGTCAATGGCCCCAACAACATTCGGTATGTGTCCCAGGTCATAGAAATCCCCCTTCACACCTGCCAATTCATGTCTCCTTGGGAAGTGGATGTAGCGGTCCTTGTGTGTCATCATTGTGGACAGGACATCACGTAGCACCATGCTAAACATGGCCTGAGACATCCCACCGGCGATGGCCACCCTGTACTGAAAAGAACCAGTAGCAAAGAAGTGCAGGGCCGCCATCACATTGACTGTTGGTGTCAAAGCAGTCGGATAGGTTCTGTGAGGCCTCAGATGGGGTGCCAACTGACCACATAGCTCTTGAAGGGTGAGGCGATCCAAACGGAACTTCCGAATGATGTCCTCATCCTCCATGTTCGCCAGCACTGGGAACGCCTGATGCACATTTGGTCGTCTCCTACATAAAATGAAAGGGGACACATGTCAATTCATTCACATATGAGATGTGTCAAACAGCTTACATCATGACTGACGCAGCGCCAACAAGGACTGGACTGTAACAACAGCTTAATGCACAAGTCACATGCAGAGACACCTTGATCCCATGTAGTAGTACATGTGGTCAGTATGTACATACTGACCACCTCCAAAACATAATCTGACTATGTGAATGGAAAATGGTAAATTTCTACATCTTGTGTCACCAGCCCTGGGAGTAGTGGACACAGCACATGTTTGAAACAGCAACACTGCTGACTCCTACATAGCTGCTGTACCTGCCACACCTTCTTGCTTAAGTTGCACAGAGCACAACTTTTCTACACCATGAGCACAGTGTGTGTAAGCTGATCAACTATCAACATGAATTTAGCTATATACACAGTGAAATAGGCACATTATGTAGTCAGTCCATCATTACTGTGGGTTGATTAGCCATCTCACACATTGACATGTTCACAAATATGAGAGTCCATTACACACCAAATCTGTGTACATGCCCACAAATATCATATGTGACATGTGAGGAAGTAGATGCCAATGCATGTAATCATGTGCACTGACATGGCATGTGTAGTCATCAGTGAGTTCAATGTCACACTAGCATGGAATTTAGCAATCAGGTGGCATTATACATTGTAAGTGTCTAGTGTTTCATGATGAGATGTGCCCATTGCCATTGCAAGAGCATGATGTGTCCATAGGTGCGGTATGCGTGCTCCGCCACCGCAATCACGGTCGTAGGACACAATTTAAAAATGCCAAATTGCGGTAGCGACCGCCTGGCCCCCACGGTGTGCCACCGCCAATGCCCATGCCATTGCAGCCAATGGGAACCGCGCTCGCTGTAGTGGATTACACATTTGAAACCCATGGTAGGCATGCTCCGCTACTGCGGGCCCAGGCATTGGTTACATTTGAAAGATGCATGATTGCGGTAGCGACCGCCTGGCCCCCGCGGTGTGCCAATGCCCATGCCATTGCTGACAATGGGAACCGCGCTTGCGGTAGTGAAATACACATTTGAAACTCGTGGTAGGCGTGCTCCGCTACTGCGGGCCCGGGCATTGGTTACATTTGAAAGATGCACAATTGCGGTAGCGACCGCCTGGCCCCCGCGGTGTGCCAACGCCAATGCCCATGCCATTGCAGCCAATGGAAACCGCGGTCGCGGTAGTGAAATACAATTTTGAAACTCGCGGTAGGCGTGCTCCGCTACTGCGGGTCCGGTCATTGGATGGATTTGAAAGAGGCAAACCAGGCAGACCAATTTCAGCAGCAGAGTACCTCTGAAACATCCCCAGGGGCCTATAAATCTCTGTGAGAGAGCCACACATTTCAATTGCATTCAGACACTGCTGCCTGCCATTCTTCACCACCAACTGCTGCTGTTCCTGTCTGCTGGCCCCAGTGATGGTGAGAACTGAGAACATCAGGGCCCGTCCCTTCACCACAGAGGAGCTGGAGGTCCTGGTGCACAAGGTCCTTTCACAGTATGGGAGGCTATATGGTGCAAACAGGGGGATTGGAGATGCACTCTAAGGTTCAAACGTTCTCTTAATTAATATTGCTAAACTAAGGGTGCTACACTACTATTGTGTGTTGACATCACACGCTAGTGAACTTAAAGTCTTACAGGATAAGAACCTGATTGTAGTGTGCACTTTTCCTAGTGAACAAGTTATGCTACTGATTAGCTTGCTCTTTACACTTTTTGCAAAGAAAAACTAAACCAACAATTCCTCTTTTCAAAAGATTGTTATTGAACAATAAATCATAAATCTTAATCCACTTCATATACTAATTGGCATCTCTGTGGACAACCATAAAACAACAGCAGTTGCTAGAATACAACAAATCCTTAAACGAAAAACATAATATTTGTACAATACAAGTTTTTGTGGACGATATTGTCCTTGCGGCAAAATTCTCAAGTTGGTCGATGCATAGATGTCACGAAGCCCAATGCATTTCGGGACTCGCAGGTCCCTTCCTCAGGGGCTGAATTCTGTAAACAAAAGAATTTTTAACATATATATACTACAGTATATACAAATAGAATTGGTTAAAAAGTAAGGAGAGTCCCATGTCCAACTAAACAGTTCAAATGGTGTGTTTGCTTCAATGATCTTAGTAAGCAATAGACCGTGACTAATACCTGGATAGCAACTCTGGATGATCTTAATCAAAAACTAGAACGCTACAGCAAAGAATTACAAGAAGGCAAAATTAGTAAGTACCGCAGGGATACCATTTACTATAAGCTCAATGAGGTATACACATGGGCAGAAATTTATGCAAGAAGACGTTTTAATGACAAAAAACTACTACTTCCTCGGAAGAAAGTGTAGCTACTGATCAAGACACATCAATCAACCGACCTCCAATCTCTAAGTCAAACCTAACTACCACAGGGCCAACCATTGTAGCAACAACATCGGGTGATTCACAAATACCCAATACCTCAAGAATTCCTTTTTTATCTCAGGCACCGGACCACGGTCAACCGCCATCAGCGAGCACCACATCAATAATAGAAACTGCTATAAAATCAGGAGAGGACAAGGCGGGCAAAACTCTGCGAAGTGGCAAGAGCATAGTTTAATTATCAATATCTCATCCACAACCTTGTCTAAACAACAAACACGAATACTCAACAAAGGCATGTCATTTGTGCCCACTACAACGACCACCAGACTAGACACAGATATTGCAGTTTACAAATTTATGCGCAAGCTACGCCTACGACATTATTTCACAAATATCATACAAGATTCTATGGAATCTCAAGAAGATATCTCGAGGAAATTCAAAGCAAAGAGTAACTATCAAGCCCCTGTTTCACACAAGATTCTAGATACCTTTGAAAACATAGTCAAACATGATTGTGCCAAGTTAAATTATAAAAAACTTAAAGGCTCTCCTTACTTTTTAACCAATTCTATTTGTATATACTGTAGTATATATATGTTAAAAATTCTTTTGTTTACAGACTTCAGGCCCTGAGGAAGGGACCTGCGAGTCCCGAAATGCATTGGGCTTCGTGACATCTATGCATCGACCAACTTGAGAATTTTGCCGCAAGGACAATATCGTCCACAAAAACCTGTATTGTACAAATATTATGTTTTTCGTTTAAGGATTTGTTGTATTCTAGCAACTGCTGTTGTTTTATGGTTGTCCACAGAGATGCCAATTAGTATATGAAGTGGATTAAGATTTATGATTTATTGTTCAATAACAATCTTTTGAAAAGAGGAATTGTTGGTTTAGTTTTTCTTTGCAAAAAGTGTAAAGAGCAAGCTAATCAGTAGCATAACTTGTTCACTAGGAACAGTGCACACTACAATCAGGTTCTTATCCTGTAAGACTTTAAGTTCACTAGCGTGTGATGTCAACACACAATAGTAGTGTAGCACCCTTAGTTTAGCAATATTAATTAAGAGAACGTTTGAACCTTAGAGTGCGTCTCCAATCCCCCTGTTTGCTTATTTTCACAGTTGACAAAACAGGAGGCAGCACCACAAGATTATATTGATACAAATCGTACAATGATGTCATTTGACTCTATCACCAGCATCACAGACAATAGGGCATCAACTTTTGCTTTTACAAATGAACAAGCAACAGATATATATGCCTTAATACAAGAGGTTAAACTGGTAGACACACATGCGGGGTCCACTGTTCAACAACTCAAACAACTTGAATATTTAACTCGGAGACAACTTAATCAAAGACTTCATGCCTCGACATTAGTACAATATCATAGGGCTAAAAGAATACCTCGGGGATTACGTTTGTCAATTCGCCCTATGTTATTTAGATTTCATCTCAATCCCAAATTTATGGATAAATGGTTTTCCATATTGAATAAATGCTCACTTGACTTGATTTTACTAATAGTTGAAGAACTATCTAGAACTATTAGAGAATTGGAGGAAGAAATCTTCAACTTAAAAAATGAACTGGAAAGAAGACTGGAAACTAATACCTGGATAGCAACTCTGGATGATCTTAATCAAAAACTAGAACGCTACAGCAAAGAATTACAAGAAGGAAAAATTAGGAAGTACCGCAGGGATACCATTGACTATAAGCTCAATGAGGTATACACATGGGCAGAAATTTATGCAAGAAGACGTTTTAATGACAAAAAAACTACTACTTCCTCGGAAGAAAGTGTAGCTACTGATCAAGACACATCAATTAAACCGACCACCAATCTCTAAGTCAAACCTAACTACCACAGGGCCAACCATTGTAGCAACAACATCGGGTGATTCACAAATACCCAATACCTCAAGAATTCCTTTTTTATCTCAGGCACCGGACCACGGTCAACCGCCATCAGCGAGCACCACATCAATAATAGAAACTGCTATAAAGTCTGGAGAGGACAAGGCGGGCAAAACTCTGCGAAGTGGCAAGAGCATAGTTTAATTATCAATATCTCATCCACAACCTTGTCTAAACAACAAACACGAATACTCAACAAAGGCATGTCATTTGTGCCCACTACAACGACCACCAGACTAGACACAGATATTGCAGTTTACAAATTTATGCGCAAGCTACGCCTACGATATTATTTCACAAATATCATACAAGATTCTATGGAATCTCAAGAAGATATCTCGAGGAAATTCAAACCAAAGAGTAACTATCAAGCCCCTGTTTCCCACAAGATTCTAGATACCTTTGAAAACATAGTCAAACATGATTGTGCCAAGTTAAATTATAAAAAACTTAAAGGCATAAATCTAACTGAGCACGAGAAACAAACAATTCGATCAATAGCCAACAATAAAGCATTGACTTTGAAACCTGCTGATAAGGGAGGTGCTCTGGTAGTGATGGACACCGACTTTTACGTACAAAAAGTTAATGAACATGTAATGGATACCGCAACATATGTGGCTCTTGATACGGATCCCACAACTACCTTACAAAACATACTCCAAGAGATTTTAAATCAGGCTGAGCAAATGGGGACTATAGATTCACAATTGAAATCCTATCTAACCACCAACAATCCCCGGAGACCTAAAATGTACATCACACCCAAAATACACAAACATCCCACTAATCCACCATTTCGGCCTATTGTCTCCGGATGTAGTTCCATCTTTGATCCTTTAGGGAGATACTTGGACCACTTTCTACAAGAGTTTGTGCAGAGTTGGTGCACGTACACAAAAGATACAACAGATTTTTTAAAGAAACTACAGAGCATTGAACCTTTTTTCAAGACAATTGGATACTTTGCACTATTGACGTCACAGCGCTTTATACATCTATAGCGCACTCAGAAGGCATTGAAGCAACAGAATGGGCGCTACTTAAGATGGAGTTAACAGATAAAGACAGTGTTTTTTTACTTAAACTTCTTTTTTTCTGCCTTCACAACAGTTACTTTCAATGGCAGGACAATTTTTTGGGGCAACTCAATGGAACATCTATGGGTTTTTCGGGTGCTCCGGCATATGCTAATATTTTTATGTCTAAATTTGAAAATGATTACATACTCACAAATTATATTTGGACCAAAGGTCTTGTACAATATTGTAGGTACATTGACGATATTTTTCCTATTTGGACACAACCATTGGAACATTTAGAAAATTTGATCCAGGAACTTAACACTAGAAATCCTAGAATTCAATTTACCCACACGATTAGTACTCAACAGGTTAATTTTTTGGATGTTTTAATCATGAAGGATTACAGGAAACGCAAACTTACCACTGAAATCTTCACTAAACCCACAGATAGAAATAGCACTTTACATTACTCAAGCTTCCATCCTAGAAGTCTTATTTCTAATCTGCCCTACTCACAATTTCTTCGAATAAAACGAATATGTTCTGAACCAGAAACGGTTACGACAAAGATTGAGCTGCATAAACAACGTTTTGAACAAAGAGGATTTCCTTCAATTGTTCTACAGAAGAGTATATCCAGATTAGCTAAAAAGGATCGTACATCTTTATTTCAAGAAAACCTAAAGGGTCAAAAAATGATGTCTACTTTTGTATCCAAATACTCCACCTGCTCAAATCAAATAAAGAAAATCATCAACAATAGATGGGAGCTTCTCCAAAATGAACCTGATTTTAATGGTATCTTCAACGAAAAACCTACATTCTCCTACACTCGAGGCAGGAACCTTCAAGAATTGATTAAAACACCAGAGAAATCCATTACCAAACAGATCTTCAAAGGTACCACTAAGTGTTGCAACTGCACACACTGTAATAACATAACTACAGGGGATATACTTACACATCCTGTTTCAGGCAAAAAAATACAATTGAGGCATACCTCAGATTGCAATACTACCAATATAATTTACTGTTTGACATGCCCTTGTGGCAAAGCCTATATAGGTAAAACAGAACGCAAGTTGAAAATTCGATTAACTGAGCATAAAAGCACAATACGCACAGGCAACAAAACCTCTTCTGTTGCTACACATTGGTTAGAAGCAAAACATAGCATAACACAATTAAGAGCGCAGATTGTTGAAGTAGTTTCTAAACAGGAAGGTGTAGATAATAATAAAAAATTGTTACAAAGAGAGGTATTCTGGATTGACTATTTGCAAACTTTATTTCCAAGAGGTTTGCATGACAAAATGGAGATGAGTTGTTACCTTTGATTAAAAAGTTGTTCTTTAACTGGGTTATTAAACCTTTCACTTATTCTTTTGCTACTGCTTCCACCATGTACCAACAATAGGTGTTCAGTCATGTATCATGTTTCCTTTTATTGTTCAGCATTAGCTATATTCATACACTTGCACATAAGAAAACTTATTTTGTGGCATTATGTTTACACATTTTCTCTAATATACCTTGTTATTTATATTTTCACCATTATTCAGGCACGAGCGGATAGTTATACTAATATACATTCACACATTGAAATTTCATCATACTTTGCCCTGTTCGTCATCGGCAGACGATCTGCATTTTTCCCTTTTACTTTCAGATTACATTTGCATCGCTTCGTTTTGGTTTTGAGACCATTTTTATCACCTTTGTTGCAGTACTTGTATCCACGCTCTACATCTCTTCACGCTGGTCTTACGGCATCTATATAGGTTAATTTTCATCGAGCAATTTACGCAGGTATGAGACATATTTAATAAGAATACTGGTACTTTATGCATTATTTGTTGCATATTGTGGTTTACAGTGTTTGCGGTACCGTTCACATAGAATTTCACCTTTATGCATGACTTTAGACTACAACTCCCACAATTCCCTTTATGCGCGAGATGTAGTAAACATTGTATGAAGTGACGTGCAGTCCTGTTTCTATTTTCGGGGCGTTATGGCGGCACTGTTTAAATACCACTCGTAGATCTCGCGTTTATTAGTAACTTCTAGTAGGACGCAGATACACGCGGCTCGTATTACATCTTTTCTGAAGGTAATACTTTGCTTGGTACCAAGTTTTCCCTCATTTCTTATATATTTGGAAGCCTTTTTTAGTGGTTCTGATGTTGTGTTTTTCTGGATTTTTGGTGATATTCAGATTTACCAATGTGAATGCGGAACGGATTACCATCCTGCCACGGGCATAGTCGTGTTACGATTTACAAGTACTATACACCGAAGTTCGGGTGAGTGTGTTGATGAAAGGTGATCATGTTTTTATTTTTCGTCATTATTTTATGTAATGTCTGAGAAGTAGTGAGTTGTATATGTGGTTATCACTCCTCCTTGGTACTACAAATGTTTGAATAACTGGTATTTGTTGAACAACAATTAGTGTTGGTTATCTTTTGGGTATTTCAAATTATCATGTGCTTTTGGCAAACTAGCAGTCATGTTTATGTTTTACGTTTGGATATCATTGGTATGCACTCATTTATTTTGCAGGATCCTATTCAGTACCTCGTGGTCTTTTTGATGCAGCGTTACGTTGTTGGTTATATTGATACCGTTAAGGTATGAATACAGAACATCACATATTTTGACCTTGTTTCTTCATCTTTTCACTTTTTTACATAAGTATTTGACTTGGCTTTCTTTTAACATCACTGTACCCTTGATATACTACTGAAGCTTATTCACACGCACATTTTGTTGGTACATGGGTGGCACAACCACAAGGAAGTAGCATCTAGAGGTGATTGTCACGGTCTATTGCTTACTAAGATCATTAAAGCAAACACACCATTTGAACTGTTTAGTTGGACATGGGACTCTCCTTACTTTTTATCCAATTCTATTTGTATATACTGTAGTATATATATGTTAAAAATTCTTTTGTTTACAGAATTCAGCCCCTGAGGAAGGGACCTGCGAGTCCCGAAATGCATTGGGCTTCGTGACATTTATGCATCGACCAACTTGAGAATTTTGCCGCAAGGACAATATCGTCCACAAAAACTTGTATTGTACAAATATTATGTTTTTCGTTTAAGGATTTGTTGTATTCTAGCAACTGCTGTTGTTTTATGGTTGTCCACAGAGATGCCAATTAGTATATGAAGTGGATTAAGATTTATGATTTATTGTTCAATAACAATCTTTTGAAAAGAGGAATTGTTGGTTTAGTTTTTCTTTGCAAAAAGTGTAAAGAGCAAGCTAATCAGTAGCATAACTTGTTCACTAGGAACAGTGCACACTACAATCAGGTTCTTATCCTGTAAGACTTTAGGCTATATGGTGCGCCAGATGTACTGGTAAGTGTTTCAGAGTGAAAGTCTGAGAGTGCTCAGAGTGCTCACATGATGTTGCTCTGCAGTAGTATGTGCCTGTGAGTGCAAGTAGATGTGCATTCAACCTTATTTTTCATCTACCATGCTCCCTACATGGCCCTGTAAGAATTGCACTTGAGTATTTGGGAAGGATGGCAACATGGACATTTCTACAGCCCTTCTTCAGCAATGAAAATATGAACGTTGGTCTGAGACTGGGTAATGTAAATGTGTGATACACTGCCTAGCATGCTGACTTCATGTCAATGGGGTGTGTAGCCTTGTTTCCACAGATTCATGGCTGCATTGTAGGATGGGAGGGATATGCAGTGTTTTTGCAGCCATACAGTAACACTGCTGGTTTGGACAGTTGAAGTCTGAACAAACATTGCCTGTGCTATGTGATGTCATAGTCCATGAGGTTTTCACATGCTCATTTGTGACATTACAAATGTATTTCATCCAGAGGGTGCAGAAGAATGTGTGTACAGTTTTCATATTGCACCCATGGATATGTGTGCATTATGCACAAGAGTAAAATGCCTGAGTGTAACACTCCTGGTAGTAATTTACCTATGACACATCAGATAAATGTAATTTGAAGATATCATCCTTCCATTGTTATCATAATGTGTTCTGTCTAGCATGTGTAGGTACTGTTTGCCCTCTCATATTGTACATGCCTGTGAAATTTCGGATGGCCCACGTTTAACCTCAGTGTGAGTCCCCCTGGCCTGCACAGTAACTGCACAATTTTAAAGGGACCCATCGGTAAATGGACTGAGTGAAACATATGTGTTGTCCACCACCCTATTTCTCAATGAGCTATCTTAGGCCTGAGGATTGCACGAGACAGGCCTCCACATTGTGAGAAGAGTGTGAGAGTGTCAGATCATGGCCCTAAATGTGACCTCCATGACACAGGTAGCCATTCACTGGCCAAAGACATTGAGGGGTGTGTAGTGTTAGACACAGTGAGTCTGCCCCAACACATCATTTCAAATGAATAGTGTGTATTGCTCAATCACATACTGCATCACAGATGAGGGTCTTCTTCACATTGGTTTCTGTGCTGGCACTCTGCATGTGTATGAGATGGCCAGGTACTGTGTCCATCATCATACATGTATACATTTCCAAGCGATTATTTGATGCAAGTGTACTACGTGTCATGCTGTATGGCCTCTGCTCATCATTTATGTATTGGTGTGCTATGTTTTTTTCATGCTCCTGTACTGACACACAGTGGTACATAACACAGTGTCACTGAAACTTCCTCTTCTTGTCTCCCATGCCTGCAGCTTAAGTTCGACCAGCGTAAGGCCATATGGAGAGCCATTGCACGCAAGGTGCGGGCTCTGGGTGTCTCCAACCGCCGGCACACACACTGTCACAAGAGGTGGGATGACATCTGCTGGCTGAGCAAAAATGTGGCAGAAATTACGCTGGGGGTGCTCCCTCGGAGTGGCAGGTTGGCATGCAGGACCATGACACCACTAATGGCCCGCATTTTGGCAGTGACACAGCCAGAGCTGGATGTACGCTTCAGGGCCCATCAGCAGCAAGTTGGGGGTGAGTATTCTTTGAAGTATGATTTGGGGTGTGAGTGACTGAATGGATCCCAACCCTGAGCCAGTGCGGCGCTCTGTGATGTCTCTAGTGTGATGCAAAGGCTACTAAGTGGCCTCAGTGTTGAGTGCAGCTGTTATGCATTGCTACAACGTGTGGTTTCTCATGTGTTTCATACAATGACCCTTGACATTGAGAGATGAGATGTGGCCTTGTGACATATGCTACAGTATGAGTGTCACAGACATCACCTGGCAGTGAGCTGCAGTGAGCATCATGTTAGTGTGCATATATAGATGTGTACACACCTGACACCAATGCGCAACTGTAGTTGTGCTTCAAAGCACAACATGGTGGATAGCAGGAGCTTGTGGCCAATGCAAAAGGACATTTGGGAGTCTGTATCTGTGGTGTTCCCTTGAAGTTACTCCAAATGTGACAGAGACAACATGTTTAGATGTATACCTATCTCACCTACAAACACGTAGGTGTGCTTACAGAGAATAGCATGTTAGGTTACAAGGAGCCACAGGCCAGCTATTTGGCTGTATCAACGTCACATGGGCCATTAATATCAACTATGCATGTTTACATGCATCTTCTGATGATTGCATGAAGGTTGCACATGCTGACTGCACATGGAGGAGGGCACCATGGGAGTATCATTTTCAAGTGTTGTGCGTTGCTTGCATATGATGTTTGTGAGTATGTCACTATACTGAACCTATGTCTCTGTCTCTTGCAGCATCTACCGAGGGCACGGAAGGACAGGGGACCGACACCAGTGGGGAAGCTTCTGGCACGACTGCTACACATGAGCTCACTGTCACTGAAGTGACCAGCGCCTCGGAGGGGGACAGGAGTGCCCTGGAAGAATCACGCCCGGAAACACCAACCTCAACATCATCAGACTCCAGCGGTGACTCCTCGATGTTGACGGGCACAGGAAGGTCGGAATCTGCCTCTTCTTCCACCACACATCGTCCAGTGCCCACCCTCCCGGTTGCTCCCACAAGTGCTGTCCGTGTCCGCAGCCCTAGGAAGGGTAAAGTCTCCTTCCCCCCAGGCACCGCTGCCCCTGCCCCTGTCTCCCCTGCTGCCCTCAGTGTGGAGGCGGTTGACCTTTTGCTCCAGCTGTGTGTGGGTTAGACTGCTCTCCTGAATGCCTTCCAGGATCATGACAAGAAGTTGGCACAGGTAGTTGCCTTCAAGGAGAGGATTCATTCTGACGAGGGTGGCCTACACCGAACTGTCCAGTCTTTGTCCTCCACAGTGACGGCAGCCATTCAGCAGTCACAGGCTCCAAGTCCGGCTCCTGTCCCTTCAACAACCACCCTGCCAGTGGCACCACCTGACGAGAGTGCCCACACGCCAGAGCCCTCAGGCACCAAGTCCTCCACAGCAGCACTCCAAGCGGACCAGACCACAGACACCATCCCCAAAACACAAAACAGGCACACAGGAGCACAAAACCAAAAGCCCATCACGTGACACTCATGGGCATCAGGCCAAGAAGCAGGCATCAACATCACATTCATCAAAATCACCCCCATCCAAGGGCACTCCCATCCCCACACCTGCTCCCAAAGACAAACAAACACTTGCCCTGTCTGCTGTGAACCTGGTGCCTGCGACGACTAAGCACAAACACTTCTCTAAGGCAGATTCACCCACAACGTCAACTCCCACCCACACCCCTGTGAAGCTGGAACAGGAGAGCAAAGTGGGGGGTTCACCTGGACAACGGGGGATGCAGGGGAAGAGGCAAGGCCACCCCAAGCGTACAACCAGATCCAGCAAATCCCCACAGGGAGAACCACCTGCACCTGATACACCTTTGGCAGAGAGTGAGGCTGTGGTGCCCACCCCACTTCCCACTCCGGCAAAGACACTTGTGGGCTATCGAATCCCCAAGAAGTTGAGACCCAGCCCTCAACATTCACCCTCACACACTGTTTCTCCCGGAAGCATATCTCCGCCTCCCAGTGCAACCATTCCACCCAGTCCAAGCAGCCCTCAGGCTCCCACAGCCACCAATGCTTCTACCTCAGCCGGTCCTCTCTCTCCCAGGTCCAGTCCTCCAACTGGCCCCGACAATCAGCCATCTCCCAGTTCAACTGAAAGCAAAAGTTGAGGCAAAGTCCCCCTCCCCACACCATTTCTCCCACAGCGGTGCTTGGACTGCCCATTTGTATCCCTTGAGCTGGGGTGATTCCCATGGCAGTGGACGGTGTTGCCCATTCCCTGTGCACTTTCTCATGCACACATGTGCATACTTTGAATTTGTACTGGCCAATGGCCTTGCTGTTTGTTACTTTGGATGCCCATTCCCTGTGCAGCTTCTCATGCACACATGTGCATAGTTTGAATTTGTACTGGCCAATGGCCTTGCTGTTTGTTACTTTGGATGCCCATTCCCCGTGCAGTTTTTCATGCACACATGTGCGGACTGGAACTATGGACTGGCCAATGGCCTTGCTGTTTGTTACTTTGGATGCCCACTCCCTGTGCAGTTTCTCATGTACACCTGTGCGGACTGGAACTATGGACTGGCCAATGGCCTTGCTGTTTGTTACTTTGGATGCCCATTCCCTGTGCAGTTTCTCATGCACACATGTGCATACTTTGAGTTTTTACTGGCCAATGGCCTTGCTGTTTGTTACTTTGGATGCCTATCTGGGTATTATGTAATAAAGGCTGTTACTCCTGTTTCGGCTTTGTCAATGTCCTTGCTAAATAAAGGTTTTTATGTATGGGTATCGGTTCATGTGACACATGCTCTGTATGCCACTTTAACATTGCCAATTGCTTGTTTTACTTTTTCTGAGCTTTCCAGAGGTAACAAGCACTTTTCTGCTTCTTGAGTCTGAGGCTTGAGGGTGCAATGATGGTTGTTTGTGATGATCTACTCTTCTCCTAATCATTCTGTGCTCAGGTTTGCTAACTTGTACACATGTCATGTTAGTATGCAATACCACAACAAGGTGAATGCTATCCACATGATTACTTGCGGGGTGGCCAGGTTCCGCCATTTCTGTGTGCTCTTTCTTGATGTGTGCACAGCAGTGTTGGTGTGTAGTCATCTTGTGTGGGCCTGTCTTCATTGTCACATGGGTACATTAGGATGTGTGCACTTGAGTAGTCATACAGTGTGATTGGCCTGTCATTGTCAGTAGTGTTGATGTGTATGTGCCCCTGCACATGCCAACTACACACATGTATGATCCAAGAAATGAGTGCATGTTTGTTTACATTGTCAGACATGTGCTTCAGATTGTGTGCACATATAGGAGTTGTAGGTTGTGCACTGTGCAGTGTGTCGGTGTGTACTTGCACTCCTGGGGGACACCTACTTGTTGTCGCTGTCAGTTGTGAGTATGCGGAGTGTGTGACTGCAGAGTCTGTGTTGTGTTTAGTTGATCAGCCATGTGTGTTGTTTAAGTTTGTGCTCACTGTGCTGACCTGCTCAGCCACACTGACATTATTTGTGAGTTTTCTAATGCACTGCTGTCACGTGACACATTTTTGGCATGACATTGTGTGTGAGTAGTTTGTGCATTGTGATACATTATGATGTGGTTTGCATGGGTAGTGTGCATTTCTTGTGTGAATGTCACATGCTGCAATGTGGAGTCTTGTTCATGAGCTTGTTTTGAGTGCACAATAGTGGTTTGTCCTCCTATTTTTGACTTGTCAGGATTGTGCATGTGCATGCTTGTGGTACACTCTAACTCCATGTTCACTTGATGACTGGTGTGTTGTCTAGGTCTGTTTTAGCTGATTTGTCCCCTTGATCCCAGTTGGTGTTCATGATTGGCTTTTGATGATGCAATTCTTGTTTGTGTTGGGGTATGGTGTCTGTGCATTTGTCCAGAGTGACAATTTTGTGTATTCATGGTCTGTCTAGGGTCACATTGCCTTGCCACTGTTTGGCTGCACATGGCTGGGCTTGTTGGACTTCTGTGGATGTTGTTTGTGAGATTAGTGTTTGGCTATTGTTTTTGGGTCAGCATTGGTTCAGACATCCCTGAGTTTGAGTCTGACATTTGTAGATGCACCCCAGGGCGTGTGATTGGTTGTCAGTAAACTCACAGGACCTTATTTGCACCTTTATGTGTGTTTCTCACAGGTGTTGAGTGTTGCAGGTGTGAGATGGGTAGATGAGGGGTATGTGTGAATGTCCTACTTGGGTTTGACAGTCAGGGAGTGTGACAATGAGCCATGTGTGTTGTGCTGGTGGCATACACATGTCAAGTAAGTTGACACAGATGTGTGGCTGATCACTGTATGACTTCTGACACTTCCTATCATTCCTGAGACTATGCATAGCTTGCATTGATGTATCCCTGAGTTGTTGCACAGAGGTCACTGTGGTTTAATTTCACTCACTGTACCTCCCATGTCTGATTTGATGGCCTAAGGGTAGTGTGATGTGTTCCTCCTCTTGCATGTGATGTGCACATGCCATGTGGCTTGCTTCATGGTTTTCCAGCACTGTGCACTTCACTTTGGGCTAGCCCATTTATTTTCATACATTGCTGCTGACCTATGGTATGTGTATGTGGCAGAGTGTCAGTGTGGGATCTTTCTGAGGGACTTGACAAGCAGTGTGCACAGTTCAGTGGTTGTTCATATGCAGTGTGTCTTCATTTCTTAATTATACTCTGTTTGATTCACATTAGTGGAAGGTAGGTGTGAGGAGGAGGGTTGTCCAGCCCCTGACCCTCTGTGCAGGGTGTTCATCTTCACCCCCACCTTCCCAATCAATCTACCTTGCCTTTTGATGTGTGAGGTGCGAGGTCTAGCCACACCTGGGTGATAACTTGTGCAGGGGGGGCGGGCACAGGAGGTGCACACAGCATGTGCCCAAATGGGTGTGAGAAGCGTCCTGTGGGTAGGGTATAGGTTGAGCCCTGGGAAGCTGCCCAGAATGCCCATGCCTGGTGCTGGCCCTGCCTACTACATTGTGCGCAGGTTTTCCTGCGTCTTCACCGCTACGGTGAAGTGACCGGGACATTGCAGTGATTTCGCGGTTGATGGGTGACCCAGATGCGGAGGTGTGGATTTCTAGCAGGCAGGACATGTGTGAGTGCACTGGGGGATATGTTCCTGTCCCCACCAGAGTGTCTGGTGTGGACAGGAACCGTATTTCAGCACAGGAGTTGTGTGTTGTGGTTGTCTGCGGAGTTGTGTATTTACTTACCTGCGGTGTTGACGGCGACGGCGTCTTATCTGCTGGTAGAAGATGAGGTAAAGCAGCGGAAGGGCTTGCAGAGCTGGATCCATAGCTGTCAGGACGGCATGGAGGTGACCGGGATTCTGATTTCGCTCTCCGCAGTAGTGCTTCCGCCGTCTATGGGTGGCTGGTTTCTCCGCTGCGTAGTGATGCGCTGTTTGAGGCATCGTGATTTGTACAGGGTCGTAACGTCATTACGCACGGCGGTCTTTCTCTATTGGCTCCCTCTGCCACTGTTGCGGAAGGAAAACACTGGCGGATCCCGTAACACCGCAGCGGACGGAAAATGGGCTATCTTCATCCATCGTAATACGGCGGATGCGAGGACCGCTGCTGGAGTGCAGAAAAGGACGTTTTCCGCCACCGCCAGCACCGCGGATGTGCCAAAGTCCGCCATCGTAATCGGGCCCTAAAATACATAACACTAACTAAAAAACGATATTTTAACAGCTATATTTTTACAAACGATATTAATAATTTCGATATTTTGGAAAACGATATTTCTTACCTTAAACTTGATATTCTTGACCACGATATTCTGGCAGTCGATATTTCTGTATCACGATATTTTGCACTCGATATTAGTGCAAGTCGACATTTCCTACTCGATATTCTGACTGTTTACCCCAGCTCATATAGGGTGCTGCTGCTCCATTGTCTTTAATGGAGCTCTCAACATTCCAATGTTCTAAAATAGGTGACATCTTACATACCCTTTTCACTGTGTTGCAATGTTATATTAATCATGCTGTTATTATTTGAACTTCATTAATGTCAATTATTGGATATCATCATAGTTAAGGATATGTCACATGACTTCCTACAGGAAATCAGGGTCAAGTGTCACGTCCTGTGATGGTATTAAGGTCAAAGGGTATGTAATGTCACTTCCGTTACCCCTGGCATTTTGGTGAATCGTCACCCATAGCTTTCACCTCCTCAAGCGTTCTGCTGCAGAGCTGTCTTCTGTGGTGAATTCCTTTGTCTCTGAAGCTGCTGATGCATCCCCATATTAACTGAGTGTACACAGGCTGAATACCATCACTCACACTGCCTGGAGTTTCTAACACCCTGGGGGTTAATCTGAAAGGGAGAGTATGGGGTGTAACAGCCAGAGCAGCCGACTATGGCACTGTGGAATCAGGTTTGAGTCTCATTGTTGGCGCAACATCCTGTGATACTGGGCAAACCACTTAATATCTCCGCACCTAAAAGATAAACATGAATGTGTCCTTGTGTAATGTAACTGGTGCTCATTTGAACTTCTCCAATGGCTTAGACTCGAGGTTGCGTTATATAACACTGCTAAAAAAAAGTGAATGACATTGGCACCAACGGTGGCCTATTCTCTGTTTGCTAAACCTGTGTTGATGCTCATTTTAAATGACACTTCCAACAAGCAGTTGGAGAAGGTGACTGTAATAAGCTCCTTTTTGGTAGTAATATTGATTATTAATATTATGTATTATTTTTGTTGATTACAAGAGGCTGGAAGGCAGCTAATGCTGCCTCCACACTAGATCTAAAAGGAGCGCATTTAGGAACTACAATGGGCCGATGTGTAGAAGGGTAGCATATTCAAGTTGCCTCACGGAACCAGATTGAGGCAAATATGCCTCCTTATTAACAGATGCAGTGCCTCAAATGGGTGCTATATATTTAAAACAAGCATATACAGAATATTTAAATCATATAACGTTAGTTTAAGTTTCGCTCGGTTAATGTATTAATTCTTATAGTCTGCTCTTTGCTGCGCAGCCGTTTGCATTTTTAAATTAAAACAAAGCTTTTCCAGATCAAACATCAAAGGCATGCTATTTAATAATAAATATACGCAACTAAGCCGTCTGATAATCTATTATTTTTGGATGAAGTAATTATTACTTCTCCAGCACACGTACTCCTTGCATAGTGTTTCTAGGAGCCTCATGACACGAAAGTAATCTCTCTGTTCCGGGGCTTGCACTATCATGGGGCCTTGGCTCTTTGTTTTCCTCTCCAGTAAGTACAAGCATAAAAATACTCATCATGGAAAGTATATGCAAGAGTGAGCAATACGTCTTTGGATACTAGAGCCTGTCCCCTCCTCCACACGACCCTCCCATCCTGATAGTACATTGTATTTAACTTGGGTACAATTGCCTGGGCCACTGGAATATGTAGGAATGGACAGAGTGGCTGGCACAGGTGAGAGGGGTGGGAGGGTGGGGGTGAAGCGGGGTGGGGGTCGGGGGAGTCGACATACAACGGGATAAGTTAAATTAAATGTAAAAAAAATAAAAACACTTACCTTGCATTCACTGCATCATTGAGGTGACGATGCGGCGAGCTCAAGGTAGGTGGTTTTATTTTTTTTAAAATTAATTTAACTTATCCTGTCATATGTCAATTTCCCCGAAACCCACCCTGCCCCACCCCTGTCCCGCCCACCGCTCTTAACTGTGCCGGCCTCCACTGGGAATGGAGGATAAAATAATTCAGGTGGCTTGACTGAATAATTCAGCGCAATAAACTGGTAACGGCAAATGTATTTGCCACATTCTCTTACTTGTTAGCTAGCTATTCTATTTTATTTCTATTTCTATTTTAGATTGTATTATTTGAAAAAAATGGTAGAACACTATATGTAAAACATATGTAATACATAGAGAGAAAGCTGTAAACATTAAGGAACTCATATGTAAAATGTTAAGCATCAACAATAAATGAAGTTTTATCAAAGTAATGCTATGTGAGTCAAACATGTACAAGAGTAATGCAAGTATTTACGTACACAGCTTTCGTAATAAAAGGATAGACTCTTATATTTGTGCAGCCTAATGATATCTTAACAAGAAACAGAAATGCAGAAAAATATTGTGCACTGCATGGATAGCATTCACATGTCTCTGCAGGAGACCTGCCATACATGCAGGAAGCATTTAAAGATCACTGGACCGAACAGACGAGTGTGTTAGGTGCCAGCATTGCAAAACGGTTGAGAAGGTGAGTTTATTTAGATCCTGGAGTTGAAAGTAATAGCATAAGGACAGGGGAGAATTTGCACACTTGGGAGCATATTTACAAGCCTCTTCACCAGCGGAGCATCCTTTTTTTGACGCTCCATTGGCACACAGTGCAGGCCCATATCTTGAAGGCCACGCAAAGCCACCCTCGAGGCTTTTCATGTAGATAGGGTGTAAGGCCACGAAGCGCAAGTCGATGTGCTGCCTTACGTTGCAGCAGGAAAGCATGCCATAGGTGTTGCTGTGGGTGTTCCCACACAACACCTATGAATTTTGACACTGCCCCAGATTTACAACATAGAAGCTGATTACGATGTCGTTAGGAATGGCTCCGGATGGGATTCGGTATTGCAGTATCTGATTCAGAACCCTTGTTTCAGACCGAATCGTACAGATTTCCCAATGACTGATTACGATGTATGGAAACCGTACGGGCAGTCCGAATCGGTTCTGAAAGGCATTGGGTCAGTCCGAGTCTTTCAGAGCAGAATCGTACAGCTCTATGGGCACAGTTTCCAGACGAGCAATTACGATGACTGATTCGGACAACCGTTCCGATTCGGGTTGCCCGAGACGAAACAGCTTTCGGAATTGGTCTTTGGGGGCCCATAGCGGGCCCCCCTTCACCCAGAGGTGTACAAATGTAGCCCGTGGGGGTACCCAAGGGACCCCTCTTCCCAACCATGAACAATGTGGCAGGAACCATGGGGCGCCCACCACAGGGTGCAAGGTTTTCCCCAACCACCCCTCTTGTCAATGGGAGCCTGTGTTCTCGTTCGGAACACAGGCTCCCCTTGAAGCCAATGTGAGTCAGACTGAACGATGTTGGGAAGCATTGTAATCGGTTGTCCAGACTCATAGGACCCGATTCGTTCGGAAACTAGTCTGGAACCAATTTGTTCGGGACAGTTTCCAAACGACATCATAATCGGCCCCGTAGTGTGAATCTGGGGCAGCGCCAAAAACGTACACCTCCCTAGAGCAGGCATAAGATGGAGAAATATTTACATTTCTTCTCATTTTATCCTCTTTCCACATGTGTGGCATTCTGCAGCACACGTAGAATGAGGAAATTGCCTCTTGTGATTGCTTTTGTGAAGGAAGGTGCCGCTTCCTACACAATAACAATCATGCCAACAACACATACACCCTTGCACCACGGCGCACAGCTTCAAATTTAGCACTGGCTGAAAGGACAGAAATGCACCGTATCTTGTGAATACAATGCATTTCTGTCCTTTCAAATTGGCATAGGGCAGCGCAGCAAAATGGCTTGCGGAGTTACCATATGCCAATTCATTGTAAATATGCCCCTTGGAAGGTGGCTATCCATTAAATAAAAGAAAAATGTGGCTAGGTTATTACTGAAAATGGCTTATTCACAGCAGGGGCATAGCTTCAAAGGGGGGTGTTTGGGGTGCTACACCACCCCCCCCAATAAATCTATTTTGTAGTAAATAGTTGGGTACGGTGTTTTCACTGGGGTGTGATGAAGAGTCTGTTGGATTTCGCCTGGGAATATTACATACCTACACAGTCAAAAACACACACACACATGCACACACACACACAGGCACACACACACCCACCCACACACACACACACACACACAGTCTCTCGTCTATGTTTTAAATGTCTTTAACATGTAGGTTATTTTACAAAATATTGTGTTTTAAGTACCCAGTACAATCTGCACTCCACTTCTTTTCCACCGCCACTTAAACTCCCCTTATGCATTGCTTCTCTTGTAACATATTTTACCATACTGTGCCAGCATAGTTGTTGGAAAGCCTGAAGCTCACACCCCCTTAATCTTACTGACCAAGCTACGCCCCTGATTCATAGGCAGCTGTCTACGTTAAGTGAGTGTGGGCTGTATTGTGAGATAAGGGGTAAAAGTGTACAGGGTGACATGCACTTTCTCTTCCTTTGTAAATCAAGACTCAAGGGCATAACCTTCGGAGTATATCTCATCCCGAATATGACGGGAAGGAGTTTTTCAAGCAATGATTAAAAGTAGATGCAGTAACTATTATGCCCTATGGGTTGCAGGGGGAACAATTTAGCACACCCGTAATGGCACATAGGTTAATTAATGATGGAAAGGAGAGGGCATGCTTTTACCTTAAGCTTGGTAATGGTAACCAGACTTTGTTTGATCACTGATATGACATTCTGAAAGACCCATAGGGCCGCCCCATGGTGGGTGGGCAAACCAGGATTAAGCGTCACCAACAAGGACAGCTTGCAGACAATCCCTAACAATTGATATGGGGTGTCTGTGTTACAATGTGTAAGTTAACTATGATGCTTTCAATATAGTTATGGGTTTCCTCTAAGAGTATTTTTATACATCTTTTAGGTATAAGGAGCCCATAAGCATGTTAATTTATGAAACAGATTGCTGTTGAATCGAGTCCCGACCAGAGGTCAGAACTTGGGGCCCACACCATGGCAGTGAAATTTATAACTATTTGTGGGTTGGAATAGACTATCATAGAGAGTGTTCACTGGGGACATTGTTAAACAGTAGAATGTGGACAGAGACGGTACTATCTTTCTGCCTACTTTTTGCTTTTAAATAGGAGGTTGATGCCTGAGCGAATGACTGTGTACCCCCAGGACAAAGGTACTGTTAACGTAGTGGATGATTGTGTACTCCACAGGACAAAGGTGCAGTTAACATAGGGGATATTATGGATTGATTATATTGATGAGGTATGAGATTAGGAGTTGTACAATAATTTCTGGAATGCGTATAGAGCATGCTACAGGAGATCGAAGGGTGATGTTGAGTACTTCTCTCATTCCCACTTTGGTAGGTTGGTTGTACTTTCATCTCCTTTCACCATATAAGAGTTGAACCCATCCTGTCCTGTCTGGATTGATACACATAAAAATATGGACATTGGAATAGTTTAAAGAACACAAGGTGGGTGAGCCTCACAAATGGGGGGGCGCCTCTAAGTATAATTGTGATAAATGAATGTTGAGGCTGTGTAGAATGAATTAGGCTAATGATGTGATTTAATACAACAGAGCATGATTGGTGTCATTTTTGGAGATGATTATGACCCCCCATGCATTTCGGTTAAGTTACCACATTGGTGTAAGGTTGGGCAGGCCTTCAATTGGTAAGGGTATTGGTTTTTAGGAAAAAAAAGTTCTGTTGTGATGTTTGAGTAGCTAGAGGTCTATCTTTTGTGAAGGTTTCACTTTTTTTAAATATACATTTGTGGGAGACATCAGTTTGTCCTGAAGAAGGTGGTCAAATCTTCCTTTATCCACTAAAACGTGTCAACATACAGGTTGTACTGAATCTGGTGGACTTGGGGATGGAATAGATGACAAGCAGCAAGTGAAATCATGCATCTCGTGGTACGATCCAAAAATATTGGTTATCCAAGAAAGACAAATGTGGTTGTCCTAATGTGTCTCTCCCTTGGCATGTTGTGATCTATGTTTTTTAAGTTTTTGTTTTTAACAGAGTGCTTTGTATACTATGTGCACTGTATATCAAATTTCATTTTTAAAAATAAAAAAATATGAATGTTAGAGAATACTGCTAGCATTATTGATTAAGAACTTGGTGCTTTGTATTCTGCAATTTTAGATTGACAAAACAATTATATGTGTTTTTCAATCTATGTGGGATTACAGTTCTTCACAACTTTATGCTTTTGTTGAAAACAATTATGTTGGTACTGGGGGTATAACTGGATGACGATGAATTCTGGAATGACTGAAGGTTTCTATGTATGCTTGACTGTGTGATATTAGGTTTCCAAGGGGAAAAGATTTTTTGACTTTAAAGTATGTTCAGGTGTCCTGCTCCCTTGGCGGTGGGACTCCTCTCTTTTCGTTTCAGTAGACTTTTGAGGATTTCCAATTTATGACTGCATTCTGCAGCACACATAGAAAGAGGAAAATGTCTCTGAGTATTGTTTGTGTGCAGGAAGGGATACCTTCCTGCACAAAAACAATCCTGCCTACAATGCAGGCACCCTTGCACCATGACACAAGGGTTCCTGCATTGGCGCTAGGAAGCCAAAAGTTCACCATTGCTAAGAAAGGGCAGGAATGCACTGTATAAGGTTAAATACAGTGCATTCCTGATCCTTTACCTTTTACGCAGTACAGCATGGTGGCTTGCTGCATTGCATTGAGGGAAAGAATGATAAATACGGGCCTTAGTTTTTTTTACTAAGCATCAAGGGATTTCTTAAAATAACTTCTGTGTTAGAAATGAGGGTCTCTAGTTGGCAGAGGTAGGTACTTTTGTCCAAATAGGGAACCTTGCGTCTAGTCAGGGTAAGGGGGATACACACTTTAGATAACCCCTGCTCACCCCCAGGGTAGCTTGGCACAAGCAGACAGACTAATCCCAAAGGCAATGTGTATAGCATTTGTACTTAAAACACACAGTAATACAGTGTTAACACCACAAATGGACACCACACCAGTTAAAAAAAATAAAGTATCTTTATCTAAACTCAAAAAGACCAAAACAAAAAAAATCCAACATACGTGTAATAAGAATATGACTTTTAAAGGTTTCAAGCAACTGGGTCCATAGAAAACTATGGATGCGCGATTTCTCACAAAGTACCTGTAGATGCGTCAAAATTCACAAGGCCAAACAGCCACAGAGATGGGAAGCATTGAGAAACAAAGAGATGCGTCAGTTCCTGAGACCATGGGGAGGCGATGCTGCACACAGGAGAAGTGATGCGTCGAATCCAGTCTGTAGGGGGAAGTGATGCGTCAACTCCATGACAGGTCTGGTCCATGGTGATGCATCGGGAAAACCTGCCAGGTACGATGCGTGGAAATCTGGGATGGGTCGGCGATCGATGCGTCGGTGTCGAGCCGCGCTGTGTCAGTTTCTTCAGCCGCGATCCCTCGATGCATCGGTTCTTGCAGCCACAACAGGTGCTGCGTCGGTTCTGCAGCGGCCCAGCTATGTGTGGAGATTCTTCTCACACGGTGGTGCTGCATCGGGAAAAACAGCTGCAAGTACAGCGATGCACCGATTTCTTCAGTTCTTCTTATCTTCCAGCTCCCAGCAGCAGAGACAACCTCCAGAGGCCCACAACTGGAAAAGGCATCTCCTGGCAGGTCAGAACTCTCAGCAGCAGAGTTCAGGGGAGCTGGGGGTGAAGTCCCTGACACTTTAGAACAGGAGGCCAGCACACACAGGCCCTTGGAGATCTTCTTTAAGCAGGTTCAAAGCAAAGGTCCAGTCTTTGTTCTTTCCTTGGTAGAAACAGCAACTGCAGGCCATCCCCAACCATCACACAGCAAAGGGGCAGAACTCCTCCTCACAGCTCTTCAGCTCTTCTCCTTGGCAAAGGTTCCTCTTGAGTCCAGAAGTAATCTAAAGTTCTGGGTTTTTAGGTCTAATACTTATACCCTAAAATGTCTCTGTTCTCTTTGTGCAAGGATCTCTGAGCCCAGTCCAAACCAGTTCTATCCTCACTGGTGCAGTATGACCACAGGGGGTGGAGACAGCATTGTGCAAGGGAGACAGGCCCTATTCAGGTGCAAGGAAATCTCCTCCCACTACTCTAAATGCAGCCAAGGTCTATTCAGTCCAGCTCTGGGTCATCCAGGAAGGGCCAGGCACACCTCAACCCCCCCCCCAGTGGCTGTCTACAGCGAATGCACATTCCCAGCTCCTGTCATCCCAAAAGCAGACAGTCAATACACAAACAGGCAGAGGCACACAGAATGGTTAGACAATAAAATGTCTACTTTCTAAAAGTGGCACTTTCAAACACATAATTTGAAAACCATCTTTACTAAAAGATGTATTGTTAAATTCTGAGTTCAGAGAGCCTAAACGTTATTTCTCTATCTTGTCCCAATGGGAAGTTATACTTGTAAGATGTTACAAAGTATTTCCCATTCTATCATATGGGGCAGATAGCCTTTCAATAGTGAAAAGCGAAATTGGCAGTATTTTACTATCAGGACATGTCACACCTTTCACATACACTGCACCCTGCCCATGGGGTACCTTGGGCCTACCATAGGGGTGACTTACATGCAAAAAAAGGGAAGGCTAGGGCCTGGCTAGTGGGTGCACTTACCAGGTCGACATCGCAGTTTAAAACTGTGCGCAGACACTGCAGTGGCAGGTCTGAGATATATTTTCAGGGCTACTCATGTGGGTGGCACAATCAGTGCTGCAGTCCCATTAGTAACTTTTCATTTACAGGCCCTGGCACACTCAGTGCACTTTACTAGGGACATAGTAAATCAAATATGCCAATCATGGAAAACCAATTATCATCATAACTTACACAGAGAGCATATGCAACTTAGCACTGATTAGCAGTGGTAAAGTGCCCAGAGTCCTATAGCCAACCAAAACAGGTCAGGAATAAATAGGAGGAAGAAGCAAAAAGTTTGGGGATAACCCTGCAAAAAGGGCTAAGTCCAACACAACCCTCTTCCAGCCTAAAGCCAGGGTAGACCAATCCATACCTGGATGGGCTTCCCTGCTTGGGGCGATTGAACATGGAACCTGGCCCGCAACAGCAGGGGTCTATTCCCATTCTACACCTTCCTGAACCCAGTTGAATCCCTCTATCCATACTCTCAGGGCCCACTAAGGTGACCCATGGGGAACCCTTCTCCTCACCTGTAGACCCCATCTGTGCAGGGCCTAAACTTACTTTGCTCACAGATGTGTCCCAACAGGTAGACTGTACCCACAGGCCCAACACAGTGGTGTGGCCGATACCACCCCCGGGGTGTGACACCTGTCCCCCACCAGGGGCAACTCTGTCCACCAGGACAGCCAGCCACAGTGGCCCCTGACAGCTGTCAGTGACGAGAGCCAGGCCTCATGCATTTCAGGCCTCTCTAACCTCTGTGGTATCAGGGAGTGGGGGGTGGTAGCCCCAGGTGTCAGGCACCCTTTGTTCATTCTCCCTCCTGTCAGGTCAGGGATGGCATCCTGACACTCACCCACCAGCCCAGGGTCTGTACCCTGGAGCTAAACAGGAGACTGGGGTTGGTTCTCCCACACCCTGTCCTCCTTCCCGGGGCTGCACCACCCCACCGGAAGAAGTTCCCCTTCATTTCAGAATTGTCAGGGCACCTGTGGCAGGTGTCCCAGACAATTCTCCCACCAGTTCAGGAGTGCTATCCTGAAACTGGTACACCAGCCTAGGGCCTGTACCCTGAGGCTGGACACGAGACTGGGGTGGGCTCCCTCACACCCGGTCCTCCTCCCTGGGGCTTTGCACCCTCCCACCTGGAGCGGTAACCCCAGAAGACAAACTGGTAGCGGCACGGTTAGCAGTCGCCCCTTCCTCCAGGCCAGTAGGGCAACCTGAACCTGGTCCTCCAACCCAGGGTCTGTACCCTTAGGCCGGGTCTGTTCCTGGCAACCCAGGACTTCCGGGGGAGTACACCAACCCCCCCATGGGAAACACACTCCTCATGAGTTGTGCAAGAGTCTGCCTGGCGCAGGTCTCAAGCCTCCTGTCCGCCTGACAGAGCATGAAGACCCCAGGCCTGAAGTGGCCTCACCAGGGACAGTCCTGGAGTGATCTGACCTCCGAGCTGGCAACCCCTGCCCACTCTTCCTTCCACTGGGGACGGAGTGTCCCCCTCACCCATTTTTCTAGACTCATGCACCCTCCCAACTGGAGCAGTGCTGCCAGACAGCAGAACTGGTGGGATGCTTGTTACTACAGCAGTCCCTCCCCAGTTCACCTGAAACTTTGGCCTCCCGGTACAGACTAGGCCCCCTCTTGGTGTTCACTCATGGAACCAACCAGGCCCTGGGACTGGGTTTTGGGCAACTGGGGACACAGCCCACTCCCGCTCCTTCTCCTCTGAGACAGGACGTGAGACCCTACACCCCTCCCACTACACTGGGACCTATTTGGGCTACCACAAACCTCCCCTCTCTCACTTGATTGGGGAAAACCTGAGCCACCCACTTCAGGATCACTCCCAAAAGCTTCTTCAATCCCTCTGGAATCCACCAAAAAGTCTGCCTCCAGAGCAAGCTCCCTGGGGTCAGAGAACTCACACTCCACTGGCTGTTGGCATAGCTCTGGAAACAGGGACTTAAAATACAATTGAATCACACAGCCCCACACAAGCGTTGACCATGCTATTCTTTGCCTCACCATCCAGTGCCTCACACAAGTACCTCACATCACTCTCCTGAGACTAGCAAGACAGTGTCTGATTGTTTCTGTCACTCAACCTACATTCTTCTGGGCGGTTTCCATACTCACATACCAAGGCTTCTACCATGGGGGAACTCCTCTCCCTGTACCTTCCATCGAGAGTCAGTAGAGTGTCCCTTCCACCACTAGGAATATGAACCCCTGTGCCAGTTCCCCAATCCACCTCAGGGACACTGCACACCACTTGAGCTAGCTCATAACCCTGAACCCCTTGGTGTATGTCAACCCCCTCCTTCAAGTCAGGCGCCACTTCTCTGGGTTTGTATACTTCTCCCTCAGCACTAGACACTACATTTCTGCTGCCACCATCGGAGCTGGACTCCACCTCAAACCCAGCCAAGCTCACTTCATGAGCTGCACACATTTCCTTTTTCTTGGCTAAGACACTCATGGCCTCAAGCCTCTCGAGCTCCTCATCAAGCTCTCTCATTCTCAGCTCATGTGCCAAGATCACTTTCTTCTCCTCCAAGGCATGATCTTTCTCACTCTCCACTGACATCCTCTCCTTCTCTATGGCAGCTTTTTAGTTCTCAATTTCCAATTGCTTAATCTGGAGCCTAATAACCTCCATCTCATAATCCCTGGTCCTCTGCCTCTCCTCCATCTTCTATGGAGAAAAATAGGAAGAAGACACACTGCAGCCAGGCCTGGAGGGCACTCTCCCTACAGGCAGATCCTGAGACCGAAAGCTCCCTTCTGGCACACCCCCATCCACATCTGCATCATCTGTCTCCCCAGCTTCTCTGGCCTCCCACCAGGTCCTAGAGTTGCTCCTCATGGGACATCCAAAGCTCCTGCAGAACTGCTTGAGTTGATCTACTTTGTAACTACTTAACATTTCAAAGTCAAACTCCAATTCTGCAGCCTCACTTGCTGGTTTACCATTCAGAGACAGAGTGCGTGGGTACTTCAAGGGTCAATCAAAAATAGAACCAAAAATAAAACACAGGATGTGGTTGCGTAGTGGTCTGCACTAGTCCAGTGATGTACACCAATCACTGTGGGTCAAGTACAAATACAAGTTCAAATACTCACCACTGCCCACGAATGTTAGAAATGGGAGTCTCTAGTTGGCAGAGGTAGGTACCTTTGTCTAAATAGGGACCCTTGCTTCTAGTCAGGGTAAGGGGGATACACACTGTATATAACCCCTGCTCACCCCCTGGGTAGCTTGGCACGAGCAGACAGACTTATCCCAAAGGCAATGTGTAAAGTATTTGTACTGAAAACACACAGTAATACAGTGATAACACCACAAATGGACAGCACATCAGTTTAGAAAAATAAAGTATCTTTATCTAAACTCAACAAGTCCAAAACAACAAAAATCCAGCATACGTGTAATAACAATATGACTTTTAAAGGTTTCAAGCAACTGGGTCCACAGAAAACTATGGATGCGTGATTTCTCAGAAAGTACCTATGGATGCGTCAAAATTCACAAGGCCAAACAGCCGCAAAGATGGGAAGCATCGAGAAACAAAGAAATGCCTCAGTTCCTGAGACCATGGGGAGGTGATGCATGAGCTCTACTGCATGAAGGAGAAGTGATGCATCAATCCAGTCTGTAGGGGGAAGTGATGCGTCGACTCCAAGACGATTCTGGTCCGTGGGTTATGCATCGGGAAAACTTGCCACACAGGTGCGATGTGTGGAAATCCGGGATGCGTCGGCGATCTATGTGGCGGTGCTGCATCAGTTTCTTCAGCTGCGATCCCTCGTTGCATCGGATCTTGTAGCCGTGACAGGCACTGGATTTGTTCAGCAGTGGGGCGCGGTGATGCGTGGAGATTCTTCTCGCACGCCGGTGCTGCATAAGGAAAAACAGCCGCAAGAAGAGCGAAATGTTGATTTTTTCAGTTCTTCTTATCTTCCAGCTCCCAGCAGCAGAGACAACCTCCAGAGGCCCACAACTGGAATAGGCATCTCCTGGCAGGTCAGAACTCTCAGCAGCAGAGTTCAGGGGAGCTGGGGGTGAAGTCCCTGAGACTTCAGAACAGGAGGCCAGCACACACAGGCCCTTGGAGATCTTCTTCAAGCAGCTTTAAAGCAAAGTTCCAGTCTTTGTCCTTTCCTTGGCAGAAACAGCAACTGCAGGCCAACCCCACACAGCACACAGCCAAGGGGCAGTACTCCTCCTCACAGCTTTTCAGCTCTTCTCCTTGGCAAAGGTTCCTCTTGAGTCCAGAAGTGATCTAAAATTCTGGGGTTTTAGGTCTAATACTGATACCCCAAAATGCCTTTGTTTTCTTTGTGCAAGGGTCTCTGAGCCCAGTCCAAACCAGTTCTATCCTCACTGGTGCAGTATGTCCACAGGGAGCGGAGACAGCATTGTGCAAGGGAGACAGGCCCTATTCAGGTGCAAGGAAATCTCCTCCCACTACTCTAAATGCAGCCAAGCCCCATTCAGCTCCACTCTGAGTCATTCAGGAAGTGCCAGGCACACCTCAACCCCCTAGTGGCTGTCTACAGTGAATGAACATCCCAGCCCCTGTCAATCCAAAATCAGACAGTCAATATACAACCAGGCAGAGCACACAGAATGGTTAGACAAGAAAATGCCTACTTTCTAAAAGTGCAAAAGAAACAATTGATGGACGGAATGCTGGACAATGCAAACATTCACCCCCAATCACAAGGATCTGGGTTTAATCCATCATTCTTTTGCTCACCACACCACCCCAGTTTGGACCCAGCGTTATGCAAATCAGTCTTGACCCTGTTCCTTATGGGAACAGTCCAGCCCGAACTGCCAAGCCAGGTCCTCCCTGGACCGGAAACGAGCATCCTGGGACCGGTTTCAGGGCATCACCCTTCATCAGCCAGGCTAGCTTGAATCCAGTGGTGTAGTGAGCACGGGACCCACGTCTGGGCATACCCTTCCCACTTAGGGCGACATATGCAAAAGAAACAATTGATGAATGGAATGCTGGACAATGCAAACATTCACCCCCAGTCACAAGGATCTGGGTTTAATCCATCATTCTTTTGCTCACCACACCACCCCAGTTTGGACCCAGCCATATGCAAATCAGCCTTGACCCTGTTCCTTATGGGAACAGTCCAGCCCGAACTGCCAAGCCAGGTCCTCCCTGGACGGGAAACAAGCATCCTGGGACCGGTTTCAGGGCATCACCCTTCATCAGCCAGGCTAGCTTGAATCCAGTGGTGTAGTGAGCACGGGACCCATGTCTGGGCATACCCTTCCCACTTAGGGTGACATATGCAAAAGAAACAATTGATGGATGGAATGCTGGACAATGCAAACATTCACCCCCAGTCACCCAGATCTGTGACTGGGGGTGAGTGTCTGAAAAGTTTCAGCGATCTGTCCATCATCTCCTTGTGTTTGCTTTGTTCGCCCTAAGTTGGCAGGGTATGCCCAGACGTGGGTTCCTTGCTCACTTTGTCACTGGATTCAAGCTAGCCTGGATGATGAGGGGTGTTACTCCGAAATTGGTCCCAGGATACTTCTTTCCGGTTCAGGGAATACCTGGCTTGGCAATTCAGGCTGGACTGTTCCCATGAGGCACAGGGTCAAGACTGATTTGCATATATCTGCGTCTGAACTGAGGTGGCGAAGTGAGCTAAAGAACGATGATGGATTCAACCCAGATCTGTGACTGGGGGTGAGTGTCTGAAAAGTTTCAGCGCTCCGTCCATCATCTCCTTGTGTTTGCTACTTTCTAAAAGTGGCATTTTAAAACAAATAATTTAAAAATCATCTTTACTAAAATACAGTAGCGGCTCCTGGTGGGAGTGCTGCCGGGCGGTGACGTGGGGCGGGGGAGGGGCAGGGTGGGGGGTAGTAAACTCTGGAATACGGCTCAAAAGAGGTAAGTGAACAAATAAATAAATAAAACAAAATTCGTTGCGCGCGCTGCATCGCATTTTTTAGCTGGGTGTTGTACATTGTCAAATCCTGCAAACCACTTAAGCGATGTCCTGAAATTGCACATTGCCATGGCTTGTTTTGGGTGAGGGGAGAATCTATGGTAGAAAGTTAGTGACTCTGAGGCCAATTTGGTGCATATTTGGGCAATTTCAGGACCCATATGATGGGTCATAGCTGAGCAGTAACAATTTTATACTGATATCTGCTTGTTCAGTAATGGTTTAGGAGTCACTTTTGTACATATTTTTAACAAACTCAAGATACAACTAATGACAGAAGTGCAAAAGTGGTAATTTTCAAATGCACAGTGTGTGGGTCGCTAAAGTGGCTCGTCAGTGTACCAATACCCGGAAGCTTGAAGCTGCTATTGGTTCTCTTCAGCTGCAGGCTCATATTTAAGCTCTGTGAGCCAGCGAAAATGAGTGGTGTTTGCTGGCTGCCCCTAGGTAAATTCTATGAGCCATGAGAGTTATATTTTGGCAAGACAAGCTTCTCTGGAGGCGATATGCGCTGGTGACACAAGCAGACCTCTATGTTGAGATATCAACAACCACTTAGTTCTGCATTTCATACCCTAAAGGAAGCATAAATCTGTCAACGGCAACAAAACAAAGAGGGTGAGTACCTTGGTCAACATCAACTATTCCTGCGAGCAATCTGGTTAATCAAGATGATCTTTATGTATAAAAGACAAGTGAGTTCAGGAACTATAGTCTTCCTTTCATATGGTGAGGTTCTTTGCACAGATTTCTTGTAAACTGGACATAGATGTATCTCATATCCTTGACAGCCAGGTAAAGAAAGAAATAAAGGGGCATATTAACAACGGCCAGCGATAATTATCGCTGGCCGTGCTTAGCGTGAGGAATCCTATCGCCGGCTATCGCTGGAAATTATCGCCATGCTAGCGCTGTATTAACAACGCTTAGCGCAAAGGCGATAATTTTCCAGTGATAGCGATGTTTTCCATGGAACATCGCTGGTTTTCCAGCGATGTCCCATGGAAAACGGCGATATACTTGGCGATAGGGCCTGTGGTCTTAGCCACACAATCCACCCCCCATGTTAGGTATGCCTTAGTCAGGAATTTAGCAGACGTTAAATTCCTGCGTTAAGGCATACTTAACGCAATTTAAAATATCGCTAACCCACGTTGCTAATATGGCGATACCTGGGTTAGCGATATTTCCCCTGTTGTTTTCACAGGCACGCCCCTTTGCATCTCATTAGCGATGCGATGGGAGGCGTGCAGAAAACGGACGCTAAGTCAGGAATCACGCGCTAGCGTGTCCTTGTTAATTCGGCGATAAAATTATCGCCGCTTTTCGAATCAGCGGACGCTAAAGCGGCGATAATTCATTAACGCCGCCTTGTTAATATGCCCCAAACATTTTTCTGTGTAGCTATAGCGCAGTTACACTTTACATTGAAAAGGCATTTTTTGTTTTGCCTATAACTATCGACATGAATGGATCAGTACCAAATTCCACACTTCCTTAACTTCTTCAGCGAAGTTCCGCCATTCTAGATTTCAAAAATTTTACTTAGGCCAAAATAAGGTTAAGGAAATGGCTCTAAAAAGACCTGCTTTCCAGGTTTAGCTCCCATAGGAAATTGTGGGGCATATTAGCAAGGAATAGCGATATTTATCGCTAAACGCGCTTAGCGCGAATCCTGTTAACGCCGCCTATCGCTGGAAAATATCGCTGAGATAACACCCTATTAGTAAGGTTTATCTCCATAGCGATAATATTTCCAGCGATAGCGGCAAAATGCGAGAATATCGCTGGAAAACCAGCGATATTCTTGCATTAACGCTAAGGTGGATTCAGCATTAGAATCCACCTCCTATACCTTAAACAGGTAAGTCATAGTCAGTAGCAGGTGTTAAAATATAGCGATAAACGCGCTTAGCGCGATTTATTTTATCGCTTCGCCTGCCTTGATAATAGGGGTTAGTGGTGTTAGTGACTGTTTACAGTCGCTTTTAGTGGGGAACGCCTACCTTGCATGTCATTAGCGATAAATATCGCTGACATGCAAGGCGATGTAATTCCGGGCCTCTAACGCCTGTAAGCTGTCGCTAACGCCTGTTAGCGACAGCTTGCTAATAGGCGTTAAAAATATCGCCGATTTAGCGGCAAAAAGTGCCGCTAAATCGGCGATAAAGCCCTTGATAATATGCCCCTGTGTTCACTGCAAAAACTGCAGAACAGGTTTACACCAAACTTGGCATAATTGTAGAACCTCGCAAAGAAAACATTTTTTTCATGGTTTGGTGGAAATTCAATAAGTAGGATTTGAGTGTTCAGCGTTTACAAATGTGCCAGTGGGATTCAAGTGGGTAACACTTTTTATAACTTGGCAGTTTAAAATCACAATTTTTAAAATTTTATTTTTTGTCAATTTGACATTTTTCAAAGATATGATTGTTGAATAAAGGGGATTTGTTTTTTACCAGCATCTTGAAATTTGATTTGGGTCTAAATCAGAATTTTAGTGTCATTTCAGCAGAGACCAGAACCCACACTCCCCACCATGCTCAGTAAAATACTTTGCCCATGGCATATGAAAAAAATTCTTTCAACCAAGAACAGATTTATCAGGCAGTGAGATGGAAGAGGTGCATTATGCACTGTGCACCATAACTGGTGAATATCAGGTCATTTTCAGGTATGATTTCTTTAATCATGAATTGCCTTTTATTGTATTTTTTGAGTCAATACACACACACACACACTATGGTGGTCTGGGTCGTTTGCTCTGTATATAATGCTCCACTGCACTGGCATGTCAATAATTATTTGTTAGGACAAGTCACAATATGCAGGATCTCTGCTTTTCAGCATGTACAGATCTAAAAGCTGCTGTATACCACAACCACTTGTATTCTGGATGGATTCCCCCATTAGTCCACATCACTAGTTTGAAGCAGTGATATGTGTTGTGTCCTGTGTTTGTGTGTACGAGGGCTCTAGTGGTCCTCGGCAGACCCCTTACAAGTGTTATGCAATCTGGTGGGTGTGGCTGGGTGTGGTTAACAAAGTTTGTGATGCAGTGCATTCAGTTATCGGTTGCATGCTGAAGAATAAAGACGTGCAAACCAGAGCTCAGCATGTTGTTTGGTCTATTACATGCTCCTGGGTTGGGGAGGACGCTGCAATATGTAACCAAACTAATATTTTGTTTGGCTCAGTTTCCCTAGATGTAAAACAGGACATACAGCAGCACAGGTATTAGAGTGGCCTCAGCATCAGCATTTGCCACCTACTGAGGCCTAGTGGAAAAACATGGCAGGCCAAAGTACTGTGGTACAGAAAGCAAAGCAATGAAGGCAGACATGTTGGTGGGTAGTGATATAGTGTTGTTTATCAATGCCAAGGTACTCACTAACGTTTTCCCTAAGCATTGGGTGGGTGACCTCAGGAAAGGCACAAGGGTCTGGATGTTCACTCCACCCCTCCTCTGCAGCAGCTTCACTTCTGGGGTTAAGTGAAACTCACATAGAGATACTTAAAACCAAAGCCATATAGTCTCCCCCTTTTTCTTGCGTCTTTGCAGTGAAACCCACCCTACCTCTAAACTCTTCTTCTGTTTTTGTTTGTAAAGTGCAATGTTTGCAGACAGAGTTACAGAGCGGTGCCAAGGGACTTTGGTGTGGAAAGCAACTCCAAGATTGCACACAAAGGGTTCTGCAGACATATACCTGGAAGTCTTTTCAGCAGGGCCTCATGATGAAAGCTGAGATGACTCATTCTTTGATAGGGCAGTTGGAAGCCCTGCTCAGGAGTTATATTTTTCTGTGATACATGGTTCAAATGTGAGGCAAATCCTAACATGACGCCACCAGATACAAATTCCTGATGGCGTTTGGTAAAATATATAGGAAGTCAGCTAAAGTTGCACTGTTGCTGGCTGCCATTAGTCTATCCGTATGTTAATCCATTACGTTGATTAATAAACCTGTAATATATTTTTTTCCAATGGAAACTGTGTGTGAATCTCATTTGTTTCTGTGGTCTGTTACCTAATTTACTAATGCATGTATTGTCGGTTAACCTGGCTATGGAATCACAATGTTGTGAAAAAGCAACTTGGTGCCCTGTTTACACAGAATAATTGTTGACAGTAGTGTAGAGCTCTAAGGTCTACATAGACAGCCACAAGTGAATACACACTAGCAGATGAGAATTAAATCAGCTTGGAATCAGCACAAAAAACATCCCCGTAGACCCTTTATATTGCTGCTATCTGTATGGCAATTCACCAGTGAAGAAGGATCATTGTAGCACTAATCCACAATATATATGGAGATGCCTGTAAGCTTGCATGCAAGCACTTCAGCAGTGGCATACACGACTAATAAAATAGTTCGGCTGGTTTGCACAAGCTTTGGAAGTGCATTTTTCCAAATGGCTGTATGACATAAACAAGCTGAATTTGCACTATCTATGCCTGCCTGCAGTACAATTAAGAAAGAAGCAGTATAAAATAAGATTAGAATCAACCACAAAGTAGCTGGGCATGAGGGATTTTTGTGATAAAATACAGTATTTCTTCCATATCATAATTTCTCATACTCCATTATTCCTTCCCTGGCCATGCAAGCATTGAATACGTAGTGAAAGTAAATCCATCAGGTTTGTAATGAAGACGAATATGCACACCGTTTTAAGTAACTTGTGTTTGATGTTGTCCTCGTTTTGTGGTGAGTGGTCAGAGAAGGTGGGGGGAGAGTCACCATTGGTTCACTAAACTAATCTGGCGTTCTCATAGGCAATGTGCCTATACATGCCATCTCTGGTTTTGCCTAGGAAGGCAGAAGGGATGCATGCCCTAAGTATTCACTCAAAGAGCTGTGTGTGATGCCATAGTGTTGATGCATATGACATCATCGTGTGTGGTGGGCACATCATGGGAGGACTAGAGAACCTGTTTAGGGCATGATATTCCTCTACGTTGGTTTATTGGTTACGTGTTTTATTTGGTACATGTTGGAGCAGTGTAGATTCCCAGGGATAACAAAGGATAAGCTATCCCTAATTTACATCCATTTCCCTGCACTTAACAGGCAGTCCAAAATGACGACAAAATGAAAACTGAGGTGCTAGCCTCTTATAAAGCATACAAGAATCTGAAGAAAAATATATTTTTCTTTCAAAAACACTATCGAAGTAAACTCTGATCTGTGTCATCTTTTGTGATATGATGCATTTCAGTCCTGATAATAGCAACGTTATCTTGTAACCTTTCATGTTCAATACATTAAAATGATTTAAATTCTGTGAAGGCAACAATTAGTTACATGTCACAGCCACCATGCAGACAGCGTTTCTATTGCTACATCAGCAACCACATGCTAATTAAACATGCATGAGCACAACTGTCATGCAATATCACCCTTGAAAGTCTGGGGCATATTCACAAGGAAGTGGCGAAGTGAGGCGTTAGCCTTCATGGCTTAACGCCTCACTTCGCCACTTAAGAAACGCAAGGCTGCACCATATTCACAAGGATATGGTGCAGCCTTGCGTTTCCCCCTGCGCTGGCGCTAAGTGTAACAGCTTAGCGCCAACGCAGGCACCCTTGCACCATGGTGCAAGGGTGTCTGCGTGCAAGGGAATATTGTGTATGTACAGGAAGGTCCCCCTTCCTCCACATAAACAATCTTCAAATGCCGTTTTGTGGCTTCTATGTGTGCAGCTTAATGCAGCACACACAGAAGTTGCAAAACGGCATTTTCAAAAATGATTGTTTATGTGCAGGAAGGGGGACCTTCCTGTACATACACAATCATTGGCCTTTTGCTGTTTCTATGTGTGCTGCACAACGCAGCACACATGAAAACAGCAAAAACGAGGAGAAATTAAACATTTCTCCTCGCTTTGCAAGGTTAAGACCAGGTTTTCCCTGATCTTAATTCTGGCGCTGCCTCCTATTGACCCTGCTCTTGTGAATAGAAGGCAGCGTCAGAAGCAATGGGTGCTGCGGTGGAACGCCCACAGCAACACCTATTGCCCTCCCCTTTCACGCTAAGTATAGCGTGAAAGGGTGCCTTATTCACAAGGCAGCGTTAAGCCACGTTAAGTGGCTTAACGCTGCCTTGTGAATAAGGAGAAGCCCCTATCGCCACAGGAACGTCGAAAAAAGTGACGTTCCTGTGGCGATAGGGGCTTGTGAATATGCCCCTCTGTTTTTATGTTAGAGGGCATAAACTGTTTAGACCAACTACAGCTTCACCTCAAAAGACGCATACTTATGAGATCAAGAACAAGTTTCATGATGTTACTGTATACCACTGTATGCCCCCAAAGGCTGATTTACGGGGTTGGGTGACATTATGGAAGAAGAAGAGACTACATTAGGCAGACCATGACATAAAATCAAAGGAAACATTGTATCAAAATATAGTTTGATGCAATTAAAGCTTATAAGTAAGGCCTGGACTAGTCCCCTATCAAACGTTCACTCAAAACGGACGGTTTATGGTCAGCTTCATGTAAACCTAACACCATGGGGACTGATTCACAAAGATTTTGCTGTGATTTTCTCTTGCAGTACTTCATGCTTTCTGCTGAGGTCAAGGAGTAAGCCAAGTGTATTCTTGACTGACTAGTGGAATTCAGTAGTAATCCAGGTGTACTACAAGAGCAATTCACATCTGCTCATTGCTAAAGCTTTGTGACTCTGCACCATATTTGCATTCAGAAATTGTGGGTAATTAAAATGGAAAATCTGCATCTTTCTTGATAATTCCTTATCCCCTCACCCACAATGTTCTATCTTTGAGCTATATCATCTCCTGGTCTGTACTGGTTGACCTCAGGGGTTGGTTGAGAATCCAGTGAATTACCAATCGGTTCCCATACACAGGCCTCGTTCATGTTAACCATCAGGCATGAGGCGATGCTCCCAATTTAATAAATCAGGAATTAAGCCAGCGACTCACCATTGCAAGTGGGTAAATAATTGTGGTTTGCAGGCGACCTAGGGTGACCAGACATCCCGGATTTGCCCGGACAGTCTCACTTTTTCGATGACTGTCCCGGCATCCCGAGATTTATTGCAAAAATAAACAAATGTCCCGGTTTTGAGAGAGGGTCTGTGGAACATGCACATTTATCACTGTGCTGTGAAGACTCACGTTCACACCCGGCCTTCTCAGGGACAGAGTTTTGTTAAAAAGAGTCTCCTACTGTGCTGCCTCACCTAATTCAGGCAGCACAGCAGGATTTAAAGAGGGGCTAATCAACCCCTGCCCAGCCCTTCACCTGAGGCAAAAATCACAAGCTTACCTTGCAACACACCCCAGGATTTCAGTGGAAGCCTTTCATTTTCATGCTACAGAGGTGTGTGTGTGTATATATATGCTTGTATGTATATATATATCCACAAAAGAGTTGCCTCAAAAGATGGAGCCCAGACGGGTGAATAAATCTGCTAATTTATTGAAGACTGCATACACAGCAGATGCACAGCCAACAGCACAAAGTCTTTTAAAAAGTCTACGCCAACGCGTTTCGGGCTCCTGCCCTTCGTCTAAGGCTGACTTCTACAGCTGAACGAACCGCCATCAGTGAGCACTGTCATATATATAGTACCTGCCCCAGTGGGCGTGGCTGCTCCTGCAGCCCTATGGTACTCGTAGTGCTAACATCGTGTTCCTCCAGTGAGTTGGCATACGCGCTGTCTGTAAGGTGAGTAAAAAACCCCAGTGGGTGGCTGTTGCACGATGCCAACTGCTCTGTTGATATTACCAGCCTCCAATGCAGCACCTCGTCCCAATACGGCGAAAACCACGTCGGCATTGTCAGGGTCCGTAACAGCGGCAGGGCTTCCATCGCGGTTAGACTTGCCGCTATAAATCCACAAAAGAGTTGCCTCAAAAGATGGAGCCCAGACGGGTGAAAAAATCTGCTAATTTATTGAAGACTGCATACACAGCAGATGCACAGCCAACAGCACAAAGTCTTTTAAAAAGTCTACGCCAACGCGTTTCGGGCTCCTGCCTTTCGTCTAAGGCTGACTTCTACAGCTGAACGAACCGCCATCAGTGAGCACTGTCATATATATAGTACCTGCCCCAGTGGGCGTGGCTGCTCCTGCAGCCCTATGGTACTCGTAGTGCTAACATTGTGTTCCTCCAGTGAGTTGGCATACGCGCTGTCTGTAAGGTGAGTAAAAAACCCCAGTGGGTGGCTGTTGCACGATGCCAACTGCTCTGTTGATATTACCAGCCTCCAATGCAGCACCTCGTCCCAATACGGCGAAAACCACGTCGGCATCGTCAGGGTCCGTAACAGCGGCAGGGCTTCCATCGCGGTTAGACTTGCCGCTATAAATCCACAAAAGAGTTGCCTCAAAAGATGGAGCCCAGACGGGTGAATAAATCTGCTAATTTATTGAAGAATGCATACACAGCAGATGCACAGCCAACAGCACAAAGTCTTTTAAAAAGTCTACGCTGACGCGTTTCGGGCTCCTGCCCTTCGTCTAAGGCTGACTTCTACAGCTGAACGAACCGCCATCAGTGAGCACTGACATATATATAGTACCTGCCCCAGTGGGCGTGGCTGCTCCTGCAGCCCTATGGTACTCGTAGTGCTAACATTGTGTTCCTCCAGTGAGTTGGCATACGCGCTGTCTGTAAGGTGAGTAAAAAACCCCAGTGGGTGGCTGTTGCACGATGCCAACTGCTCTGTTGATATTACCAGCCTCCAATGCAGCACCTCGTCTGGGCTCCATCTTTTGAGGCAACTCTTTTGTGGATGTATATATATATATATATATATATATATATTGCCTACTGGCGGTCGCCAGTAGGTAGTTATAGTTAGAACCTAGTTTCCATAGGAAAAGCATTTTTTGATTTGCTAATAACTTTGGCGTCGTTTGACGAATCTTCCTGAAATTCTCTAAAAAAAAGGTCGATCCAGGTCAGCTCCTATCCTGAAAGTTTGGGGGTGATTTGTCAAGCGGGGGCTGAGATAAAAGGGGGGTCCCAAAACTCGTTTTCTCCATGTTAATTTCCATAGGAAATTTTGCGACGAACTACAGCTCGAACTGCTGAACGGAATTACCCCAAATTTTGCAGAACGGTAGAGCTTGGTTCAGAAAGCGACCTTTTTTTTAAATGGTGTAAATCCGTTCAGTAGTTTTTGAGAAATTCAAAAAATAAGAGTCAAAAAATCAATTTCCCATAGGAAACTTTGTGCAGGGCTACAGCCGAAACTACTGAACGGAATTACTCCAAATTTGGTAGAAAGGTAGTGCTTGGGTCAGAAAGCGATCTTTTTTAAAATGGTGTAAATCCGTTCAGTAGTTGCTGAGAAATTAAAAAAATAAAAGTTTTGATATCTGGGCGGAGCCTAAGTCGCGTGCGCGAGCTTCACTGTGATTGGCTGCTAGCACTCCAAACCAGGAAGTGTTGGCAGCCATCTTGTGGCTCGGTAGAAGCGAGTCACCCGAAAACGGAGAAACAAAGGTATAAAACAGGAGAAGGGGGCAGGGTAGAAAAACCCTGACCCACTAGGTCTGCTCAGGGGGTCCCAGGAGGACCGCCAGGGCCCAAAAAATCATTTAAAAATAAAAATCGGCTAAAATTCGCGTTGGGGTCGCGGGTTCTCGTGTTTTATTTTATTGAGGCCCTTGTGTGGGCTAGGTTGCGGGGGTATTTCTTAAAAAATAATAGCAGGGGCTCGCAGGGGCGGCGGGGGGCCGCTGGGGTTCCGCGCAGCCCCGGGGCTTCACTTATGTTGGGAGGGGTTTTCGCTGCCCCCCTTCTGGAGCCTTGTATGTGCTTGTAACTTTGGCGTCGTTTGACGAATCTTTATGAAATTATCCAAAAAGTTTCTCTTTTTTGGATTAGCTCTTATATTGAAAGTTTGGGGGTGAATGGTGTAGGAGGGGTGAGAAAAAAGAGGGTCCTAAAACGTGGTTTCTCCATGCAATTTCCATACAAAACTTTACAGAAGACTACAGGTGAAACTGCTGAACAGAATTACGCCAAATTTGGCAGGGAGAAAGGTGATGGTCCAGAAAGCACGCTTTTGTTTAAATGGTGTAAATCCATTCAGTAGTTTTTGAGAAATATCAAATTTTACAGATATCAATATTTGAGAATTCTGACATGTGATTGGCTGAGGGGTTACAAGCAGCAGCTTGCGGCTTATTGGCTGTGAATGGCTGAAACCAGGAAGTGTTGGCAGCAATTTTGTGATTTACTCCGTCAGCTCGCATCTCTCCGTGTAGAAGCCATCGGGTTTGTAGTTTTACCTCTGCGAGGCAACACTGACATCTGTGTCTGTGTGAGATATGCCTTTCAGGCTGCCTCTCCTCATATCACCAGGTCGCGGCTATGTCTTTAGAAGCCCGTCCGTCGGCTCGGAGCTCTGTGAGTCAGTCTGTCGGCACAACCCCCTACACTACCCAAAGACTACCCAAACACCACTGCACTGTCGTAAACTCAAAAACACTACCCCAGCACGATCCCCTACACTACCCAAACACCAGTGCACTACCCTAAACCCTAAATCTACCCCCAGCACGACCCCCTACCCAAACACCATTGCACTACCATAAACCCTAAAATACTACCCCCAGCACAACCCCCTACACTACCCAAACACCACTGTACTACCCTAAAGCATAAAACAGTATCAGTCCGGCGGCTTGCAGCCTTGCGTCTGCGAGCCGTAGTGTCCCTAGCTGTACATGTCCGAGTGAGTCGGTTAGGTGATAGGTGTGTGTCTGCTAGCAGGGCGGTTGGCCCATTGGTGTCCCTTTGCGAGTTAGACCGGACTCTCCCTCTGCGAGCCAGCACACTGGTGTGCGTTTGCGAGCCGACGGCCCGTAGCTCACACTGTGCGAGCCGAGCCGACGGCCCGTAGCTCTCCCTGTGCGAGCTGAGCCCATGGGCCGCAGGTGTCCCTCTGCAAGGCTGCTCGGCGGCCCGCAGGTCTCCCTGTGCTAGCCAGATCGCAGCTGTCACTCTGCGAACCGATATTGGGAATATAAGGCGGCTCTAAAAAGAGCCCTTGTGTTTATTAGTTGGAGCTACATATAAGTGCGGATGCACAGCTTCAGGTTATTCAGAAAAACTCGATTTCCCTGATCTGTGAAGTGTACTCATCACTTCTGTAGATATCAGCCATATGAAAACGTATGTTATTGTTGTAGATCGACCCCATTCTATAGTCTCTGATGTATGCAGACACAGCTTTGTTGACATTCTTCCTAGATTTTTTAATCTGAGGACAAAATTGGTTTGACCATTTCCACTTCTGTCTTTGGCATATATTGGAATATACAAAGACAGTTTGAGGCAAAAGCAATATCAATTGTCGAAAGGTGTCCTTCATTACCATTTCCAAACCTACCCCAGTCAATGTGCCTAGGTCGTTTCCACCTCAGTGTACAATCATGAGGTCAGGGTGTTGGAGATGCAAACAGGTTTTAACCAAAGGCAACAATTGGTGCCACTTCAATCCTCTTTGTCCAAACCATTTAATGTCCACATTTTGTAAACCTAGGTCTAAGTCAATACGTCTCTGTCCTGCATACCTCTTGCACCAGAAAACATAGCTATGTCCTACAATCCTCACTAGCATTTTGAAGGTATGGCTGGGAGGAATGGATAGATGTCTGTAGCTCATGCAGTCCGTTCGTAGAATAAGAGATATGTTTAAAGATGGGGAACTACTTTTTTTTACCATACAAAACGATACCTGATTGGGAGATGAAAAGCATTGTTTTTTAAAAGTAGGGTGCACATTCGTTTGGTGGAAAAGCATCTTTATGATTGGTTAAGAAAAAGCAGTTTAAACGTGGTGTACATATCATAGGATAAAATTTGCTCAACTCAACCACACCTGCTACTTGCATTTGGAAGGCACTGTTCGAACTTAAAACAATCGTGAACTTTTAACCTGCACGTGCCGTTAAATGTTCGAGAAAATGTTGCAATAAAATATCGTTAGGTTTAAAATAATTGATGAACTTTTAACTTGCACGTGTTGTAGAAAGTTCTAGAAAGTGTGTTGATAGAATACGATGCACTTCTGACTTCTATGTGTCCTTGAATATTAAAAAAACTGTTTATATGGAAAATGTAAAAAACACCAATAGAGAGAAGTTTTGAAACCTAAAAGAATCAAGGAACTATTCTAATTTGTTCATTACATGTATTTATGTGTGGAGCAACAAAATTACAGACACAACAGCACCAGGAAGAGGAAGAAGCAGGGAGTAGGGGGACGGGGGAAGATGGCCACAATGGTACACATGCACAATTAAGTACAGCACAACTATAGACACACCATGGCCAAAATGAAACACACCAACAAGGAGCACAAGTCACACAACCCACCAACATCACACCACTGAACAAGCATAGAAGTGAAAACCACACTGCCGGAAAGGGAGAAGGGTGAACAAAAGCTCACATGAAGGGACATCTCACACACAATGCAGCACACACACATAGGAAGCAGAGTACACCAACATCCAACACAATGTTGTCCAGACACAAAGATTCGTACAATCGAACACAGGACACAAATGCACTCGCCTGAGGCGGATAAGTGTCCAAAAGCGTCAGTACGAAACAGGCACATGAGAACGCATAAGTACAAACCCACAGTCCGGATGGGGTAGCAATTCACGTATGGCAGGCAGCCAGAGAGTCTGTGACACACACATTGGCATACAAATGAAGACACTACACATTTGGAGACAAGTGAAAATGTGGAAACTTTATAAAAAAAAGTGCGTGTCAGTACGGCCAAGAGTAGTGCCACGATATGCAGAGAAATGCAGCAGCATGGCTGAATAAGGAACATAGGAAAACGTCCCTGTTCACCTCAGGGTAGTCCATCACCAACACACGTCAGTGTCAAGCAGCGTTGGTTGTCCGCGCTTCGGACATGATTCAACGCCAATGCAGCCATGTCCACTGTTGTTTTGGGACATGTGACCAGATGTACAACGTGCAATGATGCGGAGGGACACGTGCAATGTGGGACATCGAGTCGTGGTTGGAGGTACCTTGTCACTCGTCTATGAACGCGAGTGCAGCTGCGTAAGCCACTATCTCTAATGAGTGATGGTTGGCCACAATATTTGACATGTCGTCGACGTAATCCATCAGCTGACCGGGACAGATGTGCTGACTCCAACCACTGTAGCCAATGTGCACCAAAGCAGAATCGGGAAGTGGGTCAATTTGCTCACTGCATACTACGACACGTGCAATCTCCCAGGCCCAGTTCCCAACATGCATGCCAAACATCCATGCATGCCATAAACGGGCATCACCATGACAGTCCTGGTCGTGGGCCAACAGGGGGTGCACACACCTGTCGTAATCCATGTCAGCTACCCACTCGTTGGAGAGGCACACATCCATGCACCACTCGGATAGGCACGTGCGACATTGCAATACAGGTTGAACGCAGGTGACGTCCGCAATGCGTAACCACAGCCGGTAAGTGATCCGCAGTACTGCCAAAGGCAGTGCACCCAGGACATGCAGCAGACATGCAAGGTATAGGTGGACGTGCATGGAGTCGACCATGTGTTCGGGATGCTCTGCCATTGCGTCAGTGGCTCTGCTTGTAGCTGCACTGGCTTGCCGTGTGCCAGTCTTGTGGATGAAATGGCACAGCTTGGTGCAATGAGCCGGGTCTGTGTGCAATGGGTGCAGGGCAGGGGTGTGGTGGGAGTACGTGTGAAGGCCATTTCACGCACGCTAACTACGACGAAGGACTTTTGAGTGTGGGATGTGTACTCGTTGTTCTCAAATCGGGCAGTGCGTAGTGTGGGAGACGGATGCAAATATTATCATATCTGTCAGGGGGCTGGCCACTTGCAAGTTCCTTCTCGGAGCAGCAGATGTGCTACTGCAAGATAGCTCAGACAAAGAACCTTTCATCCCTACAGTAAGTTCTCCAGCTGCATTCATACAGGATGTGTACAAAGGCCGGTCGTGGGTGTTGTGGGATGTCTGCGACCCTGGTCATCATGGATGAGATGCCCAGCACGTGGCACATGGGTGGGTTCACTGTGTGTTACATTGCCAAACAGCTGCTCCTCCCTCCCACGAGCCCCCACACTTTTGTACGGTGCACTGTTGTATCCCGTGTACTCCTACGGCACACCATTGTAATGCCTTTTCGCGCATGTCCTGCGGCATTCCAACCACATGGTGAGACTGCAGTTTGGAAGTGGTGCATGCCACTGTACAACATCGACTGCTGCGGCCCTTGTGGCGGCCACACCAGAACACAGAGACACACTTACCGCACTTCCTGAACACGAACATGTCCGAGACACCCCGTTCCCCTTGCCGGATAGGCCGACCCCTGCGCTGACCTGTGTACGCCGGACCAGCACACGCTGCTTGTGCATGCAGGAGGATGCATGCGTAGCTACATGTCCAGGCTCACTGCCAACGCTGAGGTGACATGGTAACGTCCGCTGACACTGTGATGTTGCAGGGCCAGTGCCTATCATGCTAACACAATGACCACACGGACACACTTGCTCAGATGCGGGTTCGGGGGGCGTTGGCGGTCCTGGGGTTGTTGCGATGAGTGTTGTGGACCTCATGGGTATCCGTGTATCATGCTCATTGACTGTATGGCACCTGTGGGTGTTTCGGTGTGGCTCTTGGCTGTGTTCCCTTTCATGCTGCAGGTAGTCGTCCTTCTTAACACCAGCAGAAAGTAGGTGTAAAATCCCTGGTGCTAATGCGGCTTATCGCCGGAATTTGTTTCGCATCACAGTTGTTGTCAAAGTTGTGATGTGGTTTTTTCGTGTACAGAAAAATAAACAAACTGGGCAGTGTATCCCGTCAAGATCCAGCACCTGACCCACTATTCCCAATCAATATAAATAGAATGACATTTCTTGATTGATTTTGTGTGTACACTGTAAGTGCACCCACTACCACAGTGCAATTCAATACAGAATTTTAGTATTTAGAATAAATCGCAAAGGTGCACCTCGTGTCTTTTTGCACGGGAATGCCTACTCTGCATTTCATTATCAGCACTTTAATGCAACTAAAGTTGAGATAAATATAACACACTATTCAGAAGCTGGTGCAAACTGCAGACATCACCAGTATTCCCGTGATAACTGCCCCAAAACTTAACACCATGGTGGACACCACGAAATAACAGTAATAAGAATGAGAAAGAGTCACACAGCACTTAAGTAACAACCAAAAACTTTATTGAATTTTTTTTTTTTTTAAACAAACTTTATTTTTTCGTAAACGTATATATAAAGGATAAACTAAATTTAACAAACTGAACACAAAACAACAAGGCGGAAGACTCCTGTCGGGACCATGAATGTCGACGACACAGCCTGGAAAATAAAGCACAAAATAAGGACGTGTGTAATGCGCATATCAAAGGAGTGAGACACAGAGAAGGAAAAAAAAGCCAGAGAGAAAAAGAGAGGGAAGGAAAGAAAGGGAGTGAGAAAGGGAGAAGGGAGATAGAGAAAGAGAAGAAAAGGAAGGAAGAGAGTGAGAGAGAGTGAAGAGAGGGAAGTGAGAGAGAGAGAGAGAGAGAGATACTGCCACCCCTGCGCATCCATGACCAAATAATTACCTGCTGCCACCGAAGTGTCTACCAGTGGGCAGTCCACGTGCCCGTCAAAGCTCTGCGGCCCGGCAGATCTCACAGATGTTGCTGAGTCCTGAGTCATGAATGGCAGCGAACACATCAGCTTCTCCGCGGACCGGCAGATCTCACACATGTCGCTGAGTCCTGAGTCATCAATGGCGGAGACCTCATCAGCTTTTGGTGCCGCTAACCCTGTGCAACGCAAGTCAGCGCCACGTGGTGGTAGGCCGCTGACGGCCATACAATTTAGGGTGCGACTAACCCTGTGCAACTCAAGTCCGCGCCACATGGTCGAAGGCCCCTGACGGCCACATCAGCTTCGGGTGGCACTAACCCTGTGCAACTCAAGTTCGCGCCACGTGGTGGTAGGCCCGTGACGGCCACATCAGCTTCGGGTGGCACTAACCCTGTGGAACTCAAGTCTGCGCCACGTGGTAGTAGGCCCCTGACGGCCATAGAGCTCAGGGTGCGACTAACCCTCTGCGCAACTTTTCATGAGTCTTTATGATTGCGACCCGTGGAGCGTCCGCCATCCAGTCACCACCGGCAATAAAGGATGAGACGTTGTGGATCCATTATATTTGCGTGGTCACATGGCCTGTGACGCATGTGCCGGATGGGTGTGGTGTGTGTGCAAACCTGCCCTCAGGGAGTGGCCATGACATGTTGACAACTAGACCACTGACCTGCACACCAACAGCGAGTACGCCTGTGACAGGTAGCTATGTGGGGGGTGTGAAAACATGTTTTCTCAATGGATTTTCCATAGGAAACTTTAGACAAGGCTACAGGTCAAAATGCTGAACGGAATTACGCCAAATTTGGCAGGGAGAAAGGTCTTGGTCCAGAAAGCGCGCTTTCTTGCATCGAGTGAAAATATAAAAGAAAGGTCTCGGGGGCAATTTAATATACTGGAGCTCTGTTTCTGTGAGATAACTCTTTCACGCTCCGTCTGCCCAACATCACCACTTCGCAGCTATGCCGTTAGAAGCCAGTCCGCCGGCTTGCAGCTCTCTACGTTTGCGAGCTAGTACGCTACTGTGCCTGTACCTCTGCGAGGTACTACGCTGCTGTTCCTTTGGGAGCGGACGGGTCGTAGTACTGCATGTGTGAGTCGAGCGGACGGGCCGCAGTTGTCCCTCTGCGAGCCTGGGTGCGAACTTTTCATAACTCACACTACATAAGCATTGAAAAACCATTTTGTGATTTAGTCCGTCAGCTGGCATCTGTCCGAGGCATTTCTGAAAACATATCTGAGTTCTTTCTGTGAGAGATACCCCTTTCACGCAGCCTCTCCCCACATCAGCAGGTAACGCACCCTCTTCCCACATTACCAACATACCCCCAACAACCTTCTTGGGCCCGGAAGTGTCCCTGTGCGGTTGGACAAACAAGAATCTTAGTCATGTATAGGTTTACATATAAAACATTTTATTTAAAGAAAACAACAACAAATAAAACTGAAGGGAGTCTGGTGCTGTGGTCACTGCCACGAAGTTGGGGTCACTGCCATTCAGGACTCAGGACACAGTTCCACATGTGGGATCGGCTTGTATTGAACAGGGTTAGTGGCACCACGTGTCGCGCCTTGTGTTGTACAGGGTTAGTGGCACCACGTGTCGCCGGCCTTGCATATGGAAATATGCCTCACTAACCAAAGGGAGTCTGGTGCTGTGGTCGCTGCCACAGACTTGGGGTCACTGCCATTCAGGACTCAGGACACAAATCCACATGTGGGATTGGCTTGTGTTGAACAGGGTTAGCGGCACCACATGTCGCCGGCTTGTGTTGAACAGGGTTAGTGGCACCACGTGTCGCGGCTTGCGTTGAACAGGGTTAGTGGCACCATATGTCGCAGGCTTGTGTTGAACAGGGTTAGTGGCACCATGTGTCGCGGCTTGTGTTGAACAGGGTTAGTGGCACCACGTGTCCAAAGTTGGAATTGCGAGCTCTGCTGCCCTCAGTGTAGACTGCTAATGAGTGTTCGTTTGCACTTGAAAATGAATTTGGTGATTGTACTAAAGCTATAACTGATATAAAAAATGTTCTTGAAGAAAGGATACTAAAAGGATATTATGTAGATTTTAGGCCTGTGATAGTTACTTGCCTACTGGACTCTGTAATTAATGAATCAATACTTAATTTTAATTGTGAGCCCTACTGACCGCATTGTAGGTGTATCATGAAAAGATGAAATAAGTATAGAATACACTGACGAATTATTGTATTTTCTGAGTACAATCTTCTTGTTAAAAATTAGCATTTAAAAATCGAATTGCGAGCTCTGCTGCCCACAGTGTAGACTGCTATTGAGTGTTCGTTTGCACTTGAAGATTAATTTGGTGATTGTACTAAACTATAACTGATATAAAAAAAGTTCTTGAAGCAAGGATACTAAAAGGATATTATGTGGGGTTTAGGACTGTGATAGTTGCTTGCCTACTGGACTCTGTAGTTAATGAATCAAGAAATAATTTTAATTGTGAGCCCTGATGACCGCAATTTATGCCAGAGGTAGCGGTCAGCAAGGGCCCATAGCCATGTGGCGTTGAGTTGAGGTGCACAGTTAGTGGCACCAGAAGCATTGAGACTGTATGAGCCTGTGATGATGCTTGGTGCGCACGGGCCACACTGGGAGCAATGTGTCTTGCCTACTGGTCTGCGTCATGTGCAATCGGGACTCTATGTGAATTGTGAGGCCTGCTGACCGTAGTGTAGGCCAGAGGTAGCAGTGAGCAAGGGCCCACAGCCATGTGCATAGGTTGGTGGCCCCACCGGCCTGCGTAGTTCAGGTTCAGTGGCACCACGTATCGCCGGCCTTCCATATGCAAATACCCGTCACTAATCGAAGGGAGTCTGGTGCTGTGGTCGCTGCCACGGACTTGGGGTCACTGCCATTCAGGACTCAGGACACAGTTACACATGTGGGATTGGCTTGTGTTGAACAGGGTTAGTGGCACCACGTGTTGCCGGCCTTCCATATGGAAATATGCCTCACTGATCGAAGGGAGTATGGTGGTGTGGTTGCTGCCACGGACTTGGGGTCACTGCCATTCAGGACGCAGGACACAGTTACACACGTGGGATCGGCTTGTGTTGAACAGGGTTAGTGGCACCATGTGTCGCCGGCCTCCCATATGCAAATACGCCTCACTAATCGAAGGGAGCCTGCTGCTGTGGTTCTCTCACGGAGTTGGGGTCACTGCCATTCAGGACTCAGGACACAGTTAGACATGTGGGATCGGCTTGTGTTGAACAGGGTTAGTGGCACCATGTGTTGCCGGCCTTCCATATGGAAATATGCCTCACTGATTGAAGGGAGTCTGGTGCTGTGGTTGCTGCCATGGACTTGGGGTCACTGCCATTCAGGACTCAGGACACAGTTACACATGTGGGATCGGCTTGTGTTGAACAGGGTTAGTGGCACCATGTGTCGCCGGCCTTCCATATGCAAATACGCCTCTCTAATCGAAGGGAGTCTGGTGCTGTGGTTCTCTCACGGAGTTGGGGTCACTGCCATTCGGGACTCAGGACACAGTTACACATGTGGGATCGGCTTGTGTTGAACAGGGTTAGTGGCACCACGTGTCGCCGGCCTTCCATATGGAAATATGCCTCACTGATCGAAGGGAGTCTGGTGCTGTGGTTGCTGCCACAGACTTGGGGTCACTGCAATTCAGGACTCAGGACACAGTTACACATGTGGGATCGGCTTGTGTTGAACAGGGTTAGTGGCACCACGTGTTGCCGGCCTTCCAAATGGAAATATGCCTCACTGATCGAAGGGAGTCTGGTGCTGTGGTCGTTGCCACGGACTTGGGGTCACTGCCATTCAGGACTCAGGACACAGTTACACATGTGCGATCAGCTTGTGTTGAACAGGGTTAGTGGCACCATGTGTCGCCGGCCTTCCATATGCAAATACACCTCACTAATCGAAGGGAGTCTGCTGCTGTGGTTCTCTCACGGAGTTGGGGTCACTGCCATTCAGGACTCAGGACACAGTTACACATGTGGGATTGGCTTGTGTTGAACAGGGTTAGTGGCACCATGTGTCGCCGGCTTGTGTTGAACAGGGTTAGTGGCACCACGTGTCCAAAATTCGAATTGCGAGCTCTGCTGCCCGCAGTGTAGACTGCTAATGAGTGTTCGTTTGCACTTGAAGATGAATTTGGTGATTGTACTAAAGCTATAACTGATATAAAAAAGTTCTTGAAGCAAGGATACTAAAAGGATATTATGTAGGTTTTAGGCCTGTGATAGTTACTTGCCTACTGGACTCTGTAATTAATTAATCAAGACTTAATTTTAATTGTGAGCCCTGATGACCGCAGTGTAGGCCAGAGGTAGCGGTCAGCAAGGGCCCATAGCCACGTGGCGTTGAGTTGAGGTGCACAGATAGTGGCACCAGAAGCATTGAGAATGTATGAGCCTGTGATGATGCTTGGTGCGGACGGGCCGCACTGGGAGCAACGTGTCTTGCCTACTGGACTGCGTCATCTGCAATCGTGACTGTATCTGAATTGTGAGCCCTGCTGACCGCAGTGTAGGCCAGAGGTAGCGGTGAGCAAGGGCCCACAGCCACGTGCATAGGTTGGTGGCCCCACCAGCCTGCGTAGTTCAGGTTCAGTGGCACCACGTGTCGCCGGCCTTCCATATGCAAATACGCCTCACTAATCGAAGGGAGCCTGGTGCTGTAGCCGCTGCCACGAAGTTGGGGTCACTGCCATTCAGGAGTCAGGACACAGTTCCACATGTGGGATCGGCTTGTGTTGAACAGGGTTAGTGGCACCAAGTGTTGCGCCTTGTGTTGTACAGGGTTAGTGCCACCACCTGTAGCCGGCCTTGCATATGGAAATATGCCTCACTGATCGAAGGGAGTCTGGTGCTGTGGTCACTGCCACGGACTTGGGGTCACTGCCATTCAGGACTCAGGCCACAGTTCCACATGTGGGATCAGCTTGTGTTGAACAGGGTTAGTGGCACCACGTGTCGCGGCTTGTGTTGAACGGGGTTAGTGGCACCACGTGTCCAAAATTCGAATTGCGAGCTCTGCTGCCCGCAGTATAGACTGCTAATGAGTGTTCGTTTGCACTTGAAGATGAGTTTGTTGATTGTACTAAAGCTATAACTGATATAAACAAAGTTCTTGAAGCAAGGATACTAAAAGGATATTATGTAGATTTTAGGCCTGTGATAGTTACTTGCCTACTGGACTCTGTAATTAATGAATCAAGACTTAATTTTAATTGTGATCCCTGATGACCGCAGTGTAGGCCAGAGGTAGCGGTCAGCAAGGGCCCACAGCCACGTGATGTTGACTTGAGCTGCACAGATTGGGAGCATACAGTCTTCTTAACCGATTATACTCTCTTACACAATTAGAATCAGCACTAATCTTGAATTGTTAGCCCTGCTAACCGCATTGTAGGCCGGAGGCAGCGGTCATCAAGGGCCCACAGCCACGTGGCGTTGACTTGAGCTGCACAGAGTTAGTGGTACTTGAAGCACTTAGCATGTGCGCATTCAGCGATGATGCATGGTCCGGGCTGGCCGCAATGGTAGCAATGTCTGTTGCCTACTGGACTGCATCATCTGCAATCGCGAGTCGCTCTGAATTGTGAGCCCTCCACACCGCAGTGGAGGCAGGAGGCAGTGGTCAGGAAGGGCCCACAGCCATGTGTTGTTGACGTCAGCAATGTCTCTTGCCTACGGGACTGCATCATCTGCAATCGCGACTCGATCTGAATTGTGAGCCTTGCTGTCCGCAGTGTATATCGAAGGCAGTAGTTTGTACAGACATAAGTCCGCAATGCTGTGCCGCTGGGGGCCTGTGTGGCGGAAGCCAGCGATCGGCTGAGGAGGCTGGCGGTCATGTTGGCGGCCTCATGGCAGGATGAGGGGCGCCGCCCTGGCAGACGCTTTGGCCTTCCCACAAGTGAACCACGCCCAGAGCTCCGGCCTATTTATTCACATCCTATGCTGAAGTGGCGTACGTCGGACCAGCCCACTCCGGTTACGCTTATGCTTACAGGGGGGGACGACACAGCTGCATGACTGAGATCTTCCCTAGTGTTTGATGTAACATGGTTAGGTCCACTGTCCACAACACTACAAGCACCAGTAGTATTTGTGCACATGGAGAGGTGTGTGTTCTGCATACTGAGATGTGTCCAGCACATCACCGCTACACTTTGCATTGTGTGCATTGTTAAACCTGGGTGAATTGCTTCCTTCACATATAGTTTGTTCACACCTGTCCCAATATTCAGCTATTGTGTGGCTGAGGGGCCATGCCGTTTTCGGAAAGTTCGCTGTCTTGTTCTGCGCTGCCTCAGCGGTAGAGGGGGGGCCTGGGGGTGGTCGTGGGTGTTGTGGCGTTCTTGGGTGTCGGAGCTGCTTGATCAGTAGGTCTATGACATGTGTTGGTCTTTAGATGTGGCGCTGGGCTCCCTTTCATACTGTATGTAGTTGTTTAATATTTAAAAAACAAGAAGACATTATATAGTTTAAATAACAAATAAAAAAAATTACAGTAGGGAGAGGGGTGGTACGGGGGGGAGGTCCTGAGGGTTGTGGCAGTGGGTGTTGTGTCCTTCTGGGGTGTCGTAAAAAACTATAAGTTAAATAAACATTATAATTAGAAGTTAGCATTAAATAAAACATTGAAATTCACTGAAAAAACCATACGTTTCAGGGACGTTATAGATAGAAATTAGTATTTAAAAAACCTTTGAAATTCACTGAAAAAAACATAGGTTTCAGGCACGTTATAGTTAGAAATTGGCATTTAAAAAAACCTTTGAAATTCACTGAAAAAACCATAGGTTTCAGGCACGTTATAGTTAGAAATTAGCATTTCAAAAACCTTAGAAATTTACTGAGAAAACCATAGGTTTCAGGGATGTTATAGTTAGTTGGACATTTCACTCATACAAAACCATAGAAATTCCACCATTATAGTTAGTTCAGCTAACTATAACTCGCGCCCCCGCAATGCACTGCTGATGACATCACATATTACATCATTCATGACATGGTCAGTGACATCACTGATGACATCACTGATGACATCTCAAATGACATCACTGATGACATCATCCATGTGACAATCTGATGTACCTCGTCACACACTAATATAACCTTTGATACACTCACTGTATACAGACTACCATTTTTGATACCATTGACACACTAATACCAGTTACTACATACCCACTCAGTGATTCCTAGGTCTAGACACACATCTACCCATTCAGCCGTACAATTAGTCATACATGCATTCACTGATCAATAGAACACTATCAAATGCACTCATACACCTATATAGACATTGACACACCAGCACTCATCCTAGTCAGTTATGTACTCATCCTAGTCACTCATGCAAAGAATCAATCACAGTTCCATTTACTCACCTACACAGTTATGCACACACCACCTCATTTATTCATACAGATAGTAACGCATACTTAGTCTCTTATATAATCACTAATACAAGTATACACTCATGCATACAGCCACTCTCACAATCACTGACTCTCACGTATAGTCATTTCTATACACCAACTCTCACATACACTGCCTTTTATATATGTACTTAGTTGGACATGTGCACTGAGACATCGATTCACTCACCAAGACGCCCATACACACACTTACCCACCCATACAACTGTTTCCAAATGCACTCTTAAACTCATACACCCTGTCAATCAACGACTCAAACATCTATGTACAGAGTCACACACCCCCCACCCAACCACACACACACTCAGTCTCTTATACAAATACGCAGGCAACTAATCAATAACCCATATAGACATTGATGTAGCTACTGACCAACCGATGCAGCAGCTTACACAACAACAGACAGAGTGATACAGACATTCACACACTTTAGACACTAACCCATGTATTCAGTAAGATACATTTAATCATTCACTTAAACAGTCAGTCACACACCTACTAAATCCTCCATCCAGACACTTATACATCCATTCATTCTTTAATACCGCTTGGTATATATATAATACATATTTAAATTTTAAAGAAAGCTACATTCACTGGATGATGTCATCAGTGTTGTCATCAGTGATGTCATCAGTGATGTCATTTGAGATGTCATCAGTGATGTCATCAATGATGTCACTGACCATGTCATGAATGATGTAATATGTGACGTCATCAGCAGTGCATTGCGGGGGCGCGAGTTATAGTTAGCTGAACTAACTATAACGGTGGAATTTCTATGGTTTTGTTTGAGTGAAATGTCCAACTAACTATAACGTCCCTGAAACCTATGGTTTTTTCAGTGAATTTCTAAGGTTTTTGAAATGCTAATTTCTAACTATAACGTTCCTGAAACATATGGTTTTTTCAGTGAATATATATATATATATATATATATATATATATATATATATGTACTCTCCCGGTTGCCCAGTTATGAGGACGCACTCCACTTCAGGTAAGTAACATACTTTATTGAGCAAACAGGCGACTTCTCATCCCAACTATAAAGTCCTTCAGCCTGACGCGTTTCTGAAGCATTTGCGCTTCTTCATCAGAGGCTAACATCGGCAAACATTAGTAGCTGCAACCACGTTGTTCTCTGCATACTTCTATTTAATTGGCTTTGGTGTGCCTCACGATGATGTCATTATCCACAAGGTACGCTGGAACACGTAGTTCGTAATTATGCAAATTTATTCCCTCCGGTGGGTTTGTTTGCCGATGCACAGTACAGGACACATTTCAACCCTTCAGTGGGTCTTCCGAATGAGACTTCGCCTGTTTAAATTAAGACACCTTCCATGCCTGCAAGACAAGAGGAATTGTTCCACTCCTGCGGACCCGTTTCCATTTCTCGGGTGGTGTATATATATATATTTATATATATATATATATATGTATATATCCTCCAAGTTCGGCTCAAAGTCGCCGAATTCCTGGTGCATCTCAGAGGCAGAAACTATCATAGAGAAAGGAGACGACATGGAAGACCTGACGGTCATAAATCTGTCCAAAAGGTCAATATCGGAGACTGAAAAATTACTTTTGCAACGAGGCTTAAATTTATGTCCTAAGAATAGTATGGATACAGCGCAAGTAAGGATTGACTTATATAAATATATAAGGAAAATAAAACTGGCGAAAATATTTAAAGAGAATCAACAAATGCGAGAGCATACTAGACAAATACAAAAACCAACAGCTGAACTTGCAGTTAGTGATGTGACTGCTTTTCTAACACTTGTAAACTTGGATGCTACATATGAGGAAGATAATACGGAATTGGAATCAGTGTACACACAGATCGGGTCCGGTCTAAGTGGTTTCAAACCAAAATCACGTTTCAATCCACATCTAACGCCAGGGAATAAAATAGATATGTTCCATGATGCAGTAACACATGATATTTACAACATCAAGAAAATGAAATATGATGATAATTTAAATGAGGCTGAAAGAGAGGTATTAAAAGATCTGATGCAAGATGAACAAATCATATTGAAAATGGCAGACAAAGGTGGAAACATAATTGTTTGGGATAAAAGTGATTATATAAAAGAAGCACATCGTCAACTTGAAAATGTGGAGTATTATGCCAAATTAAAAACGAATCCAATTTCAAAATTCAAAATAGAACTGGATAGTAAGTTAGAACAATGTAAGTAACTGGACTTATTGGATGTAGATGAAATGAAATATCTAAAAACGGAACATCCAATCATGGCAACAATATATTTTTTACCTAAGGTCCATAAACATCCAACCAGGCCGCCAGATAGACCAATAATTGCAGCAAAGGGATCTTTGTATGAACCAATAGCGAATTATGTGGACCACTTTTTAATGCCATTTGTCCTGAATCTAACTTCATACATAAAGGACACAAGCAACATGCTGAGATATCTGCAAGACATACCGTGGCAGGAGTCCTTCAGTTTGATTACGATGGATGTAATCTCATTGTACACGAATATCAAGAACAACATTGGCATGACAGCTTGTGAGTATTTTCTAAAAAAACAGAATATTTAGTACAAAAAAAACAATGAAATGATCATGGAGATGATCAATCTTTGCTTGACACGCAATGTATTCCTCTTTGGGGATGAGATCTACACACAATCAAACGGAACAGCAATGGGATTTTCGTTCAGTCCAAGTTACGCTTGCCTGGCAATGGGTTGGAGGGAGCAGCACTTTGCCTGGCATCCGGACAATGATATGTATACAGAAAAAACAATAGTATGGTTGCGATTTATTGATGATCTGCTAATAATCTGGGATGGCAATGAACAAGACTTCAAAAATTACTTTACAATTTTGAACACTACAGAAGCAGACTTCAGGTTTACATATACAATGAGCAAAGAACGTGTAACCTTCCTAGATACAGAAATTTACATAAATCATGGTAAAATTCAAACAACACTGCACTGGAAAAAGACCTCAACTAATGCTATATTGCATGCAAACAGCTTCCATCAGAACTCATTAATTCAGAGCATCCCCTACGGGGAATTTTTGAGGATTCGTAGAATAAGCTCGGAAGATACGGAGTGGAATAAGCATAGCAAAAGAACAGCTCAGAATTTCAAGCGGAGAGGATATTCCCCAAAATAATTGAGAAAGGTTTAAAAAAATCAGAAGAAAAAAACAGAGATGAAATAATTAAGGCAAAACCTCATGTCACTGAAGCATCAAAAATTAGATTTATAACAACCTTTTCACAAGAAGCTAAGCAACTGACAAAGATTCTAAAAAAGAATTGGAAAATATTAAAGCTTGATCCAGTAGTGGGAGAAATCGTGGGAAAACACCCTAACATTACATACAAGAGAGCAAAAAACTTAAAGGACAAAGTGGTGCAGAGTCATTTCTGGAAAGCCAAAACAAAAGTAAACAATGGTTACGAACTACTGGCTTTATCAAATGTCTAAATTGCAAGGCTTGTCAAATTGAAAAAAACGTGAAGAAAGTAACGGGAATAAACAAAAAAATATGGTATATACGTCAGTTGATCACTTGTAAAACCAATATGTTGTGTATATTATTGAATGTCCGTGCTCCTTAAAGTACGTGGGGAGCACGATCTGTGAATTGAAAAAGAGGATCCTTGAACATGTCAGAGCTACCATTAACAAGGACAGAAGCAATGCGGTTGCAAAACACATGGAGCAAAAACATGACAGCAATTGGAAATCTTTGAAGTTTTATGGTGTAGAGACTGTAGAGAAGCATGCACGCGGTGGAAATCGTGAGAAAAAATTGCGGCAATGTGAATCACGCTGGATATTGTCATTAAGAACATACACCCCGTATGGGCTGAACCAGGATGAAGAGATGTATGTACACTTGGAATAAATCAAGCTCGAACTATAAGCCTCCCTTAGTATGTTAGTTTGGACAATTTATTTTAATGTGATCTCCCCAGCATTACTGACATGGGAAAACTTAAATGAAGTGACACCAAAAATTGGAATATTTTCATTTGTCAGTTGATGGGGTGAACTATATGGTTTTTATAATTTTTCCCTCACCCCCTTTCCCCCTTTTGGGTTTTTTGTTGAGCAATTTGGGGTTTCAAGGTGGAGTTTTAAAATGTTTTTAGATAACAATATCACACTGAGAAATAAGGTCTAGTAAAACTAATGGGTATGGATTAGACTATAGAGATGAATAATATTGGGAAGGATTAAAAACTTGCAAAATAAAGTTCTTAAAGTGGTTCTAGTGAAAACTTGAAAAAGTGTATTATAATCAGTATGCCCACCGGAGGGCGAAATAGTGCAGAAACAAGTGATAAACCGCAAAGACTTTAAAAATAATAAGGAAAAGACCTTTGACTGTTTAGAATTAGAACAGGATACATGCTGAAATGTTTGAAAACATGTAATCACTCTTATGCAAAGAATATAATGTACCAAAATGAATTTGTCGGGGTGAAAACTACATGTCCCAGAAATCCCAGTGAGGAAACAGGAAGTCACATGTTGTTAATTTTGGAAGTATAATTTTGGTAGTGAAACACAAACGATCAACCGTGATCAAGGTCGAGGAGAGACCGAAACGCGTTGGTTGGAATCGTGGATTTGCCCGTTGATATTGGATTGTACATTAAAAAGACATTGTGAACGTCACTCGTGAGTGCGCTCCATTTCTTCTGGAAAGAGGGTTGGAAGTATATATGTATATATATATATATATATATATATATATATACACACACACACACACACACACCTCTGTAGCATGAAAATTTAAGACTTCCTTGGCCATGTTGGGGTGTGTGTTATATATTTACAGCCATTGACATAGAAATAGAGCTGACATGACCCTGACCAGTGCAAACATTTAGTCCTATTTTGATGTCAATGGCTGTCCCGGTTTTTTGTTCTGAAAATCTGGTCACTCTAAGGCAACCCTATTTTCAAACAGCTTCATAAAAAGAAGCTACAACAAAGAATGTAGGAAAGTCGGATTTTAAAAGAAAACGTTCCGGGCTATAATGAGTAAAAGGGGTAAGAAAGTTACCACACATGTTTGAACCGCAAACCTTGTATAAAATTTAATTTTAAGTTCACACTTTAGGTTAATTTTGCCTATATATTTTCAATCAACGTTCAGAAAACGATTCCTCAAGTCACAAATACCTAAAACTATAAATGAAATATAATTTTACAACTCGTATCATAAATCTGAGTAAATAACAAATAGCATGCAAAGAGCACCTCCTTGAGCTAGTAATAGGAACCCAGATCTCAAAATTTGTAACAAGGTAAGACATATTTTAGATTTTCTAACTAAGCATACCGGGTGTGATTTGTTTTAATTGGCAATTGTATCACATGAAAATGTTGTTGCATACATTCTTTCCAGTTTGTTCGTTTTGTAAAAGAAAGTTGTTTTAATTTTAATTAACTTATTGGGGCAGACTTACTCATTTTTCATGCAACACAGCACAGCATCTAAATGTGATGTTCTGCGTTGTGTGAAGGGGAAAACACAGGGCAGAGCCAAATCTACCAAGGTTGGCCTTCTGTTGCTTTCATTGCCATTGCTAGACTTTAATTAAACTGCCATGTGCAACACAGCGTCGTAACCTGTTGCAGAGGTGAGTTTCACTGCTTAGCAAAGCATTTATCCTGGAAGCATACCCTTGCACAACACATTTCTATGCTGAGACTCATTTCAGAACACTTTCACACAATGAATATGTGCTGTTGCACTTCAGCACACGTGCAATCCGTGAGGTTTCTTTGAAAAATGAAAACATTTCCTCTTTTTAACGCCTGTGACTAAAAGCAAGAGCTGGCTATCTTAGTAGTTTAGATTTTGCATCAAAACTTAGGGGCATATGTACAAGGTGTGGCGATAACAGCGTTAGCGGCAGTTTTTTTATCGCGTGTATCGCGGAAAACTATCGCCATGTTAGCGGGGCATTTTCAAGCCGTCGCTACATGGCGATAGTTTCAGGGATCGGCAGTGAAAACTGCTGCTAACATTAGCGCGATGGCGATAGGAATTCCGGTGTTAGCGGGCGAAAACCAACAAAAGGCCCATTAGCGGCAAAAAAACTCATGTTAGTCTGCCCAACGTGATTTTTTTTTGCCTCTAATGCAAAAAATAACCTATCAGTCGACCTCCAATAGAAAATAGGCAAAATATCCTACAAAATGCAGAATGGAGCAGACAGGGCCAAGTGCAGCACACATCAACTACCCCCTCAAGCCACTCAACATCCAGGATGACCATGATGAGAGCCTGGATGCCTCGCTGAACCTGCGTCTGGAGCCTGGATACCTCGCTGGACCTGCGTCTGGAGCCTGGATGCCTTGCTGGACCTGCGTCTGGAGCCTGGATGCCTCGCTGGACCTGCGTCTGTAGCCGGGAGTGGGATGCGGAGGAGCTGTGGAGTCGATGAGCCGTGGCTGTAGACATTGAGGCGCGAGGATTGCCCGTACCTGCTGGTGAAGTCTGGCAAGTCGCATGGAGACACGTTGCTGACCTGTGTGAGAAGTCGCCTTGTACCTCTTGGAGCTGTGAATGGTAGAGGCGCTCCTGCACACCAACATAGGGAGGTCTGCATCGCATACTACGATCCACCACTACACCAGGGTGCACAGAGGGGATTACCAACGGTGGGCGGTGCCTCTCTATATCACAGGCTGGATGATGTTGGGCTGGCCGGACGCTGTGGAGGGTGAGGCCCCTGAGCTGCGCCGAACTTGTGTGGCGGTAGTGCTGCAACTTCACGCCTAAGGGGGCCCTGCTGCATCAACTGCATCGGGAGGTTCACCAGCGGACTTGGCGGCGACTGCTGTACCCAGGCTTGTGAAATTCCACCTGGCTGAGGCTCCTGCTGGCTGAGTCACAGATTTGGAGAGAGTGCAGCGGATTGCGCCACGGTGTCAATGTCCAGGTAAGGCGAAGGTGGGACGCGTAGCGGAGGAGGCCCATGGGTCGAGTCGCCCAGGCCTAGCCCTGTAGGTGATGCACCCCCAGTGGCGGCTCATCCGCTATGGCAGAAGAGCGTCGCCCCACTGCTTTCAAGCAGTGCAAGAAGAGGAAAAATTATCACATAAAGATAACTTCCTGATGTAATCGTGCTAAGTTTCCTTTGCGGGCGGGAGGGTGGGTAGGGCTGCTTCACTCGCGGAGCAGGGCAGGGGCGGATTGGCATGCCCACTCAAGTGCGCAATGACTGTTTGGTCGGCCCGCTCAGGCCGCCCAAAGCAGTCATGCGCACTTCCCTGTTCGCAATGCAGGCTGCATTACAGCCTGCATGGAGAACATACCCATCCCTCCAGCCCCTGGCTGCATTCCTTGTCCCGGCGCCAATGACCAATCCCAACGCCGCATCACAGCGTTGTGATTGGCTCAGGGGAGGGAGCCTGGCTGCCTACTTACTGTTCCTGGAAGCGGACGCAGGAGAGCAGGAGCAACGAAGACACGGAAACCGGCATTGAGGTAAGATTTCCCTCATTTAAATATTTCCAACACCGCTCACACACACCCCCCCCACGTCCATGCCCCATCCAGTGTTCTTTCCGGCCTTTCCCACCTCCTAGCTGTCCAGAGACCCCCGCAGCACTTCTCAATGGCGGCCGCTGTGCGGCCATGCGCAGCGGGCGTACCACTGGTGTGCCAAAGGTATATATGAAGTTACGACGCATACCATTACATCACATTCCATTACAATGCATACTAATACTAGGCATATTGCAACAGTAGGGAAGGTGTTGCATAGCGGAGATGTAAAAATTACTATTTCCACTTCAGTGAGTGCAACCCTAAAACTAACCTTTGCACCCCCAAAGCAAACCGTGGACCCTAAAATTCATCTGTGAGCCCCCAAAACACACCCTAAAAATCATATTTGACCCAAATGCACACCCCAAATTTCATATTTGACCCAAATGCACACCCCAAATTTCATAATTGACCCCAAAACACACCTGAATTTCAAGAATTGACCCCAAAGCACACCCCAAATTTCATCTCCAACACACGAAACCCATACCCACCCTAAAACTTAAAAATACCCCATTACTGACCTCACAATGCGTTGTAATGGAATGCGATGTAAAGGCACCTGCGTGGTTGGAGTAGCATTGTAAAGGCATTACGATGTAATGCCTGCTTTGTAATGGACGTCTCCCATGCCAAAGGCAAGCCATAGGCAAGCCCGTCTTCATCCGTCTGCCCCTGGACCTCGCTCAGCATCAAGGACCCTTCCTCTCAGACACTCCACCGCTACGACACTAGCAACCTCCTCGCCATCAACGCTGGACGCCACATCGCCTGCCAGGACCAACTTCTGCTCCGGACCGGACATCGCCATCGCCATCACAGGCGGCTACTGAATCACCCGCAAGGACCACCCCGACCCTCCAGGAGGAGGCATTGCCATCACCTACAGAAGCACACTCCGACTGACCACGCACTCTAATGACCCAACGGTGACCATGGAGCACCTCAACTCCCAGATCCGGACCAAGCCCATCTTCTGCGGCACCCTCATCTGCAGGCCCCCCATTCTCCGATACCATTGCACCCCAGGCTCTCCCATCCACTGACAACATCCTACTCGGTGAACTCAAGTTCCACCTGGACAACCCCAGTGACCAGAACACCACCCCATCCTGGGGAAGCTCACCAACATCAGACTCAAGCTGCTAGTCACCGCAGCAAGCCACATAGCAGGACACACGGTCAAGCACGTCTCCTCCGCCAGCGGGAACTTCAACTACAGCCACACCACCGCACACTCCTGGACCGACCATCATTGTATACATCACGTCTTCACCATGCCCACCGTGCATCACCGCCATCAACGCCCCCCCTTGCATCTGGATCAAGGCCACCAAAGAACGTCTCATCAACTCCCTCAGCACCACCACTCTGCTAACGCTTACAGACAATGACACCGCAGTGCGCAACTGCCACAATGGATCTCCAACTGCGCCGACACCCTGGCAACCCTCAAGAATGGACCAGGCAAAACTAGCACCACTTAGCGCCGTATTTGCAAAGTGACGCATGTAGGCATATGCGTGACCTTGTGAAGCCCTGTGCCACATCATACCTGCATCAGGTAAGATGTATGCAGGGTGTGCGTTCCCACGCAACAAGGCCTCATAGGAGTGGCACAGTGAAATCCCTCAGATTTCACTGCGACTATTGTAGGATGGCACTGCGTCAGTACCTTACGCCTGCCTGATGGCAGGCGTAAGGGTGACGCAGTGCCACAGGGATAGGCTGGCCCCATGCATTGCTGGAGTTGCATCATGCTTGTGACACAACAGCAGCAATGCGTGACATTAGCGCAGACAGATACGTCAGTATTCCAGATGTATCTGTCATTACTTGCGTCATGGAGCGCTGTCCAGTGAAAACAGCGCATCCATGGAGTGCCAAGAAGGGCGTAGTGAAAAGTGTTGCGACACTGTCTTGTCGCAGCGCTGCAACACTTTTCATGAGTGAGGCCCAGGAATGCGCACTATCTTATTGATGGTACGCATTCCTGCCCTGTAGTTTTGTCGCAGCGCAGCAACATTGCTTGCAGCGCTGTCCAGCACCAAAACCTGCTGACATGAGGCCCCAAGTGTTATCTCCATTTTAAGACCAGCTATTTTCTAGTCTTAAGTCCCAGCCGCTAACGGGCTTCAGCAGCTGTTTTTTTAACTTATCGCGGGTCTGGGCGATCATTGTAAATATCGCGAAGTGGGGTTAGGGTGCGTTTTTACACGGGAACGCCTACCTTGCATATCATTAGCGATAGTTATTGCTAACATAGGTGGCGATGCTGGAAACGGCCGGTATTGCCAGAAATCTGTCGCTAACAGCTGTTAGCGACAGCTTGTTAATAGGGCGATAAAAATATCGCCGCATTAGCAGCAGGAAAGGGCCGCTAACGCGGCGTTAACTCCTTGTACATATGCCCCTTGGATTTTTGTGCTGATCCATCTAAGTAACGTCCCCTTAATACGAACTAATACAAATCAGTGCAAAGTGCTTTTTTTTCGCTAGGAGAAAGGTACTTTTCCAGCACAAATTACCGTTTGCACTGGAAAGTAAATACTAACGTGCTGTTTTGTGTCACTTTGTGACCGAACAAAGTTACATCCCTATAGTTGGATTACTACCTAAACACAGTAATAAAGTTTGAACCTTGAGCTTTGCTACTACAGATTTCAAACATTCAATAATAAATCCGAACAAAACTATGTACACTTTTCTGGATTACAATTATAAACACATAAAACTCAAATCCATAGTTGCATTACTAAGCATGAGCAAAGTGCCTTTGTGACTACAAAAAACTTAGCAATTAGTCAAGAGTTTAGAAGCTATGCTAGCAACACGTAACATAAAAATAAACGTAATTTTTAATGATATTTAACATCATGTATGGGCCCATTCAGCTACAATTATAAATGCATTCTAACGGGAAAATTCCAGACTGTTATCCCATAAAATACATGGCAAAATAGGAGATTAGCAGCAAGAAAGAACAAGCAAAAATGTAGCAGTTTATCTCAAACACTGGTTTTCATTCATTGCCTAGTGTGAATGTGAGATTAGGTTGTCTCAGGTCTATACTGGAAATTGTTCAAAACAAATTAGCATGGCCTCCTATGGGGCTTCCCAGCACTGCATATCAATATATGCAGCTCAGTCAGGTCTTCCAGTGTGAATACTCTTTGGAGCACATGTCTACAACATCTGCACCACAATTTCTCACAATACGAGATAGATATTTTCTTCTAATTTCCTGGTAAAGAAGGCAGAACACAAGAAATGCAATTCATATTCAGTTAGTTTTATTTTGTATATTCTGAAATGGAAGTGTAGGCACCATTTGCAGAAGAAGCTTCGTTTAACCCCTTGGCCGCGGCGGTAATTCTGCCGCGGCGCTGGGGGGGTGGGGGGTGAGGGCGGCGCCGCCATGCTCGTGACGGAACCACGCCGTCATGAGTCACAGGCGAGCTGTGCTCATGACGGCGTGGTTCCGTCACGACCCCGCCCACTCACTAATTCGCCCGCACAGGCGGGGAATCAGTACCGCGTGGGCGGAGCAGCCGCAGCATGACGGAACCACGCCGTCATGAGCACACGCCGCCCGTGGCTCATGACGGCGTGGTTCCATCATCCGCAGGGAAGGGGTTAATAATATTGTTAGAGGTAGTTTATTCAATACATCTCTAATAAAAACAATTCTGATCCTTAAAAGGCGGAGTAAGGTCAATCATGGTTCACAAGTCACTGTCAAACACGTTGGGATATAAGTAATAACAGATCTCACATCTGCTCATTGACTCAATCTTTAACTATTTCTATTCTAGGGTTAATGGTTGACTTGCTCTGTGCAGGTCAGCAGACAATTCGCTCAGACACTTGTGATTAAGCTATGATTCTGTATCTTTTTGCACATTACATATATCTTTAGGGAGATACTATACAAAGGCTAAAACTAATTTATGTATGTATGTTTGTATGTACATGTGTATGTATATGGTATTTGTATAGCAAAAAAGCAGCGGAGTGTTGAATGGCATTAAAAGCAAAGACACAGTCAACAAGCAATTGGAAAGGTAGTTGGATTCAGTATTGTAAAGGGGATCCATATCAATGCCAGTGGTAAAGGCAATGAAGGGCTCCTTTTATTGTTTTGCAAATGTAGATAATTTTCTCTTGAAAGAAGGGAGAACATTTATTGCAAAGCAATTGAGTGCAAACAGACTGGGAAATGGGATTACAATTATTGAAAGTTCTTTTTTAATATTAAATTTTTATTTTATTTATTAGTTGCATTACAAAGATGGTTAGAATAATAAACTGCTTACAAGTTAATTCAATAGCCTTTTTCAAATAGAATACGTTTTTCTTTATGAGATGTTTGGTCATCAGAAGAAAAGTGAAGATGCCATTTTCATTTGGCATCTCTTCAAGTTATAATTTATGTAGGATTTCTGTGAACAAGGAAGGTCACAACTTTTCCCTTACTTTTGTGAAGAGTTAAGGGTGCAATCTTGTCCGCAATTGAGATGGAAGAGAAATAATTCTTCAATTGATCAGCGCTACTTTTGTGCTAAGGTCTACTCATAGAAGTGGGGTTAGAGGAACATTAAAGCTCCTAAAACTACATGAAAAAGTAAAAAGGAAGGGGTCAATCCACACTAATGGAGGGTTTGAGGTAGAATGGATGTAATAAGAATGAATCCATACTACATCTAAAGCATGACCTGCTATATGAGTAGCAGATTTAATTAATTGATTAACGCCAGAGTTATTGATATACTGTGGCTCTGTGTTCCTTTTTATTCAAATAAACTTTACCCAAGATAAGGCAGTGTTTGTGATTTGTGGCCAATGCTATGAATAAACCTGAGCATTTTGGAAGAAATGTCGAAGGAGTAGAGAGAGGGCAATAGATAATCATTAAAGAAATAGATTGGTTAGGAATTATGGTAAAATATGCTTACAATCATTCTGTTTTAGCAATAGCTACATTTTGAATGTTCAATACTTCGAGTTAATTTTGAGAATTATTGGCCAATTCACTACCTTATTTTATGCTTTGGACCATTATGTCTAATAAATGAAAAACCATGCAGTAGGTAATCAGTAAGGCTTGTTTCAAATCCACCTTTATGCCACTTTTATGTAATGCAAAGTATATCAAGCTTGTGAAAATTAATAAGTTATTAATACAAGGAGCATGCTTAATCCAGAACTGTGCATTAACTAAGTCGATTTTATGCTCTTGTAATGGACCAACTTTGTTGCATCTAGTGTGGGGAAAAAAAGATGAAGCAAAGTATTGGTGTTGTCAGATCAATAATCCGTAGGTAACATATTTGTAAAAATGTAATAGATTGCAACTTATAGTTTCATCAAAAAGCAAGGAGGTCCATCCATCATGAGACCGAGGAATGTGCAAAAAGAGTAGCTTAATCTTGGAATAATAATGTTGAGTGTAGGTGGGCATTGAGGTGGAAAACTGCGTAGAGGCCGGCATCCGATCCTGGCCCAGTCCAGACAGACACAGACAGCTTTGCTTCTGGAGCATCTTTGGTGTGATGCTGGTGTGGATTTACTGCCAGTACCTTTTTATGTTGGGGTGGACACATTAGTCTATTGTGATAAGAAAGCCTGGTGTCCCTCCACCCCCAAATATGGCACTGGGGGAGTATTAACATGGTAAACACATAAAAGCAACTGGTGTGTACCGATTCTGAGGCAAATGCCTCCTGCACAGCTGGCTACAGTTTACAATCAAAGACTCAGATGTGGAATACAGCAAATGGCAAAGAGCCTACAGAATTGAATGTACTTTTACTCAAATAGGTAAAAAAGACCATATAACAGTGTGCTAAAATACAAATGCATACGTACACCATAAAGGAAGAAAAAGATAATAGTGAGATACAAAAGCATCAACTAAGGGGACAAAGGTCAGGATATGAAAACCTAGTGATGAGTATATGCACTGCCAGAACATTTTTAGATTGTGGTGGACACATGAATCTAGTGTGCTCAGATACCCAACTTTACCTCTCTTCCCTGTATGAACTTGGGGGAAGTATTATTGGTGGTAAGCACAAATGAGGGATTGGTGTATTCCAATTATGGGGAATAAGACTCTTGGGAAATCTGCTACCTATTACACCCAGAAGCTCAGACATGGAATACAGGAAACAACAAAACGTCTGCTGATTGGAGCGTACTCTAACTCAAACAGGTAAAAATGGCAAATAACTGTGTTAAAAGCCAAATACGAACTTATAAATATAAAAGGAAGATTCAAATGGAGAGAATAAAAATAATTGCAGTAAAAAGCAAAAATTGCAGGGAACAATGTACATGATATCAAACCTTAATGCTGCAGGGCGACTGTGGAAGTACATATTTGCATTGTAGTGGGCACATTAAACTAGTGTACTAAGAAACTCAGGTTTCCCTCTCTTCCCAATATACCACAAGTGAAGTATCAACAATGGCACTCACAAATGAGTGGCTGGTTGTGCATTAGACTCAGATGTGTAATACAGCAACCAGCAAAACGCTTGCTGATTAGAGTGTACTTTAAGTCAAACAAGTAATCTTTCTGGTTAATTAGTTGAGGTAACGAAGCATCACGGATGTGAAAATGGTTATCACTCGGAAAGTGATATAAGTACAGAACTTTTGGAATGATAAACATTAATGGAACAGGACATCACATTTTGTCTTGTGAAGCTGGTAGAAACGCTAAACATCAACTGACCGGGAGTTCCCAGTATAAAAACTGTAAAATTGATAAATAAATCAGTGTTGGAAATCACCATCTTTTGTATCTTGTACCCACAGATTTTTTGCCTTGACTTGGTGGTTGTAAAACTTTGTACACGTTATCCTTGCTAACCAGCATAACTTGCCTCTGCTTCCCTTTTCAACATATTGAGATTGGCATACCCCTAACTGTCATATTTTACTTACCTATAGGTCCGTAGTATATGATATCAAGGTATACTCAGTGGCTGTAAGTGAAATGGTGCCAATGGATTGCAGTGCCCATTGTGCCACCCACAGCACTGATGATACAAACATGGCTACAGACCTGTAGTGTTGCACCCCTGTACAGGTTTAAACTGCAAATTCGACCTGTCAAAATAACCCATTTTGACAGGCCTAAACCCACCTTTTAAAATATTGATAAGTCACCCCTAAGTAAGCGTTGTTGTCCAGAAGGCAGGGAGCATGGTATTTAAAAGTAGGAAATGGAAACGTTTAATGGTAAACATGCCCTTTCAGTAAAAAAGCACTAAGAGCTATTTTCACTGTAGCAGGGTCGGCTGTTTTATCGAAACATTGGGAGATAATATTACAATTAACTAGTGTATCTCCATCTAGAAACTGCTACAACGTTCATTCTTGGACATTTAAAAATATTTATTCCTGGCCCAATTCAAACTCGGATTTGTAATAAATATTCTAGTACAGGTACTTTTAGAAAGTTACTTATTAATATTACCCTGCTTAAAAACTACATGGTCATTCTGTGCCTTGCAACTGTCAACAGATGAATCCCCTGCGGTGAGGTGGGAATTGCTCCCAGGGCAGGGATGTGGTGTGGTGAGGTACTGTTCTTCCCTGGACATGAAGGCCTGGGGGCGGAGCCCGGACCCTTGATTAACTTCAAAGAGGCCTCTCCTGTCACTGCCGGATTTAGCTTTCAACTAGGACTGCCACCTCTATTTTACTCCTAGTTAGCTGGCACCAATCCCAGTGGGAGATTGAGCTGCCCCAGAACTCATTTAGAGGGACCACATGGGGACAGGATGCTGACAATTTCAAAATGAATCTGCCCTGGACTCTGATGCTGACCTCTGCTGGAGTGGGTCTTGACACCTATGTACTGTACCCAAGGTCCTGGACCCTTGGCTGTTGTGAAAGTGTTTGCTTCCTAACAAGTCCTGAGACCTGGGACGTAGAAAGCTTTGCGAGGCGCGCTGACGTCATAAGGGGATTCCCAACACGCTGGAAGCCATTTGCTTCCAGCGAGCCGGAGACAGAGGAGGTGAGTTTCTCCTCGTGGGAGAGGGGGATTTAAAAAAAGAGGCATCAGAGGAAAGGAAAGGGTTTTCCTTTCCCCTGATGCCTCTTTTGAGCATTCCTGCTGCACGATCGTGCGATCGTGCAGCAGGAATGCCCACTAGACACCAGGGATTTTTTTTTTTTTAAAGTGAAAGTGATTAACTGTTTGCGGGGAGCGGCCCCTTAGGCAAGGGTCGCTCCCCTGTTTGGGGGCCATATGTTTTGGCTGGGCCAATCGCGCCATTTTTTAAATTAAAGTGGCCACTAGGCCACCAGGGATACATTAAGGGGAGTGGCCCCTTGGGCAAGGGTCGCTCCCCCTTGGGGGCATTGGTTTTGGCTGTCTGCCCCCCGGGGGGGCAGATCTCGCCATTTTTATTTATTTAGTGGTCCACTAGACCACCAGGGATTAATTTGTGGGGAGTGGCCCCTTGGACAAGGGTCGCTCCCCCTTGGGGGCAATGTTTTTGGCTGTCTGCGTCCCCCTAGGGGGGCAGATCTTGCCATTTTTTTAATGTAGTTGCCCACTAGACCACCAGGGATTAATTTGTGGGGTGTGGCCCCTTGGGCAAGGGTCGCTCCACCTTGGGAGCAATGTTTTTGGCTGTCTGCGCCCCTCTAGGGGGGGCAGATCTCGCCATTTTTTTTTATTTAGTGGCCCGCTAGACCACCAGGGATTAATTTGTGGGGAGTGGCCCTTTGGGCAAGGGTCGCTCCCCCTTGGGGGCAATGTTTTTGGTTGGGGGGGCAGATCTCGCCATGCTTTTTTTTGTAGTGGCCCACTAGACCACCAGGGATTAATTTGTGGGGAGTTGCCCCTTGGGCAAGGGTCACTCCCCTTTGGGGGCAATGTTTTTGGCTGTCTGTCCCCCTGGGGAGGCAGATCTCACCATTTAAAAAAAAATATCAGGCCCACTAGACCACCAGGGATTTATTTGTGTGGAGTGGCCCCTTGGGCAAGGGTCGCTCCCCTTTGGGGAGCATTAATTTAGCCGTTTCTGCCCCCCTGGGGGGCAGATCGGCTGATTTTTTTTTTATATGGCCACTAGGCCACCAGGGATTTTTTTTTGTTATGTTGGGGAGCGGCCCCTTGGGCAAGGGTCGCTCCCCTTTATGGGAGAATGATTGGGGCCATTTCTGCCCTCTTTGGGTGGCAGATCAACAGTATGTTTTTATGCCCATCTGCCAGCCACTAGACACCAGGGTTTTTTTTAATTTTGGTGTTGGGGAGTGGCCTCTTGGGCAAGGGTTGCTCCCCTTTTACGGGGGTGAATATTTTATTTATACTCTTAGGCCCACCTACCCCTTAGCTTGGTTGGTGGATTGTGTGTGGACTGGTGCATTATTTGCATATGTGATTGTAATGTTTTTTTCTCCTTTTTATTCTAGTGTAAAGCTTTTAATTCTTGTTTGTGGTTTCAGCAGTGGTTGTTCTGCAGTTTTGCGTAATTGCATTTATTTGGTAAGAAAAACATTTTTGTTGTGTTTACTCCAAATGAGTATTATTGTCATGCATGAATTAATTTTTTTGTAAGTGGTGTCATAATGGCAGCATATTTAGTTAGTGTTCTGAGCATGAAATTCTTTGCGATGTGTTTTGCATTGTCTTGTGTGTAATTTTCTTTTTCTTTTTCTTTTTAGTGGGATATTGTTGATCCTTACTGTGGCTTTGCAGAGTAGGTGGTGGTGAGTCTAGCTGCTTCTGTCAAGTGAGTTGTTTAGTTTTGGAGTATATAGGTCTTTGTGATAAAGACACATTTTGTTTATTGCTTATTTTACAAATTGTTTGTTGTTGTTGACTTGTTTGACAAGTTACCTTTATTAGTAAGGATTATGGCTAGCCGTAGAATTACTGTCTAGCATGTGGTTGGTATGCTTTTTTAATCTTCCTCTGAGCAGGATTATGAGACTGACAGTGCGTCTGAGGGAGAGGAGGCAGTGCAAGATTCTGGCAGTGAGTTTTCTGTCCACGAGGAATCATATGATGATGAAGCTACTCTCAGTGCAAATGAAGCTACTCTCAGTGCAGATTAAGTGCCTGTTTTAGAGGAGGACACTGATGTGTCGATGGTGCCGCAAGAGACATCGGTATTGCAGCCTGAGGGTGCAAGGCTTCCTACTGGAAGTGCTGGACTCTGGGTTGATCCAAACATGGTGCAGCTGGTGTTGCCTGCCTTTAGTGGTGATGCAGGGTGTAGAGTGGATTGTGAATTTTTTTTGCCTATACAGTTTTTTCAGTTGTTCATGGATGATGTATTTTTGGCTGAGATTGTTGAGCAGACTAATTTGTATGCTGAACAGTTTTTGAGGGACAACAGTGCCAGACTTAGGCCCTACTCTAGAGCTACCCGGTAGACTCCCACAAATCTGGATGAGATGAAGAAGTTTTTGGGTTTGACTTTTTTGATGGGCTTGATAAGGAAGCCGTCCATGGCTTCATATTGGTTGGGAGACTGAGGGGAACACTGTGGAGTAGGACATTTGTGCCGGCACCGTGAATCCACCCACAAATATGTGGAAAATGTGTTTTTTTCAGCTAAATTTGAGGTTTGCAGGGCATTCTGGGTAGGGAAACGTTGGGGGATCCACTTAATCCATACTTCATTGGACTCCCCAGGGTGTCTAGTTTTCAGAAATGTGTAGGTTTGGTAGGTTTGCCTAGATGGCGGCAAGCCCAGGTCCAAAACCTCAGGTGCCCCCCCCCAAAACCAGGTAGTTTTGTTATGGGTCATTTTGAAGTCTCCACAGTACGATTTGGGCCATTTCCTGTTGCAGCCACTATGCCTACCCACACAAGTGAGGTACCATTTTTATCGGGAGACCTGGTGAACGCTGGGTGGGAGGAAATTTGTGGATCCACGCAGATTCCAGAACTTTCCCACACAGACATTTGAGAAAAAAGTGATTTTTTTCAGCTAAATGTGAGGTTTGCAGGGGATTCTGGGTAGGAAAACGTTGGGGGACCCACGCAAGCCATACCTCACTGGACTCCCCCGGGTGTCTAGTTTTCAGAAATGTCTGGGTTTAGTAGGTTTCCCTAGATGGCCGCCGAGCCCGGGACCAAAAACTCATGGGACCCCACTTGCAAAACCAGGTTGTTTTGCGATGGATAATTTTGATGTCGCCTCAATAGGTTTTGGGCCCTTGCCTGTCGCGGGTACTTGACCCACCCATGCGAGTGAGGTACCATTTTTATCAGGAGACCTGGGGGAACGCTGGGTGGGAGGAAATTTGTGGAACCACGCAGATTCCACATATTTCCCACACAGGAATTTGAGAAAAAAGTGATTTTTTCAGCTAAATTTGAGGTTTGCAGGGGATTCTGGGTAGGAAAAGGTTGGGAGACCCACGCAAGCCATACCTTGCTGGACTCCCCCGGGTGTCTAGCTTTCAGAAATGTGTGGGTTTGGTAGGTTTCCCTAGATGGCCGCCAAGCCCGGGGCCAAAAACGCATGGGACCCCCCTTGCAAAACCAGGTTGTTTTGCGATGGGTAATTTTGATGTTGCCTCAATAGGTTTTGGGCCCTTGCCTGTCACGGAAACTTGACCTACCCACGCGAGTGAGGTACCATTTTTATCGGGAGACCTGGGGGAACACTGGGTGGGAGGAAATTTGTGGATCCACGCAGATTCCAGAACTTTCCACCACATAAATGTGAGGAATATGTGGTTTTTTTACAAAAGTTTAGGTTTGCAAGGGGTTCTGGGTAACAGAACCTGGTGAAAGCCAGTCAAGTCACCCCATCCTGGATTCCCCTGGGTGTCTACTTTTCAAAAATGTATAGGTTTCATGGGTTTCCCTAGGTGCCGGCAGAGCTAGGGTTCAAAATTTACAGCTAGGCACTTTGCTAAAAAAGGGTCCGTTTTCACTGTGAAAATGTGGTGTGTTCACGTTGCGTTTTGGGCCCTTTCCTGTCGCGGGCACTAGGCCTACCCACACAAGTGAGGTACCATTTTTCTCGGATGACTTTGGGGAACGCGGGGTGGGTGGAAATTTGTGGATCCACGCAGATTCCAGAACTTTCCACCACAGAAATGTGAGGAAAATGTGTTTTTTTTTACAAAAGTTTAGGTTTGCAAGGGATTCTGGGTAACAGAACCTGGTGAGAGCCAGTCAAGTCACCCTATCCTGGATTCCCCTGGGTGTCTAGTTATAAAAAATGTATAGGTTTTCTAGGTTTCCCTAGGTCCCGTCAGAGCTAGGGTTCAAAATCTACAGCTAGGCACTTTGCAAAAAAAGGGTCCGTTTTCACTGTGAAAATTTGGTGTGTCCACGTTGCGTTTTGGGCCGTTTCATTGCGCGGGCACTAGGCCTACCCATACAACTGAGGGACCATTTTTCTTGGAAGACTTTGGGGAACGTGGGGTGGATGGAATTTTGTGGATCCACGCAGATTCCAGAACTTTCCACCACAGAAATGTGAGGAAAATGTATTTTTTTGGACAAAAGTTTAGTTTTGCAAGGGATTCTGGGTAACAGAACCTGGTGATAGCCAGTCAAGTCACCCCATCCTGGATTCCCCTGAGTGTCTAGTTTTTAAAAATGTATAGGTTTGCTAGGTGTCCCTAGGTGCCGACAGAGCTAGGGTTCAAAATTTACAGCTAGGCACTTTGCAAAAAAAGGGTCCGTTTTCACTGTGAAAATGTGGTGTGTCCACGTTGCGTTTTGGGCCGTTTCCTGTCACAGGCACTAGGCCTACCTACACAAGTGAGGTACCATGTTTCTCTAAAGACTTTGAGGAACGCGGGGTGGGTGGAATTTTGTGGATCCACACAGATTGTAGAACTTTCCACCACAGAAATGTGAGGAAAATGTGTTTTTTTTTACAACATTTTAGGTTTACAAGGGATTCTGGGTAACAGAACCTGGTGAGAGCCAGTAAAGTCACCCCATCCTGGATTCCCTGGGTGTCTAGTTTTCAAAAATGTATAGGTTTGCTAGGTTTCCTAGGTTCCGGCAGAGCTAGGGTTCAAAATCTACAACTAGGCACTTTGAAAAAAAAGGGTCCGTTTTCACTGTGAAAATGTGGTGTGTCCATGTTGCGTTTTGGGCCGTTTCCTGTCGCGGGCACTAGGCCTACCCACACAAGTGAAAGTACCATTGTTCTCGGAAGACTTTGGGGAACGCGGGGTGGGTGGAATTTGGTGGATCAACGCAGATTCTAGAACTTTCCACCACAGAAATGTGAGGAAAATGTGGGTTTTTTTACAACATTTTAGGTTTGCAAGGGATTCTGGTTACCAGAACCTGGTGACAGCCAATCAAGTCACCCCATCCTGGATTTCCCTGGGTGTCTAGTTTTTAAAAATGTATAGGTTTGCTAGGTTTCCCTAGGTGCGGGCAGAGCTAGGGTTCAAAATCTACAGCTAGGCACTTTGCAAAAAAAGGGTCCGTTTTCACTGTGAAAATGTGGTGTGTCCACCTCGCGTTTTGGGCCATTTCCTGTCGTGGGCACTAGGCCTACCCACACAAGTGAGGTACCATTTGTCTTGGGAGATGTTGGGGAACGCGGGTTGGGTGGAATTTTGTGGATCCACGCAGATTCCAGAACTTTCCACCACAGAAATGTTAGGAAAATGTTATTTTTTTTACCAATTGTTAGGTTTGCAAGGGATTCTGGGTAACAAAACCTGGTGAGAGCCAGTCAAGTCACCCCATCCTGGATTCCCCTGGGTGTCTACTTTTCAAAAATGTATAGGTTTGCTAGGTTTCCCTTGGTGCCGGCAGAGCTAGGAATTCAAAATCTACAGCTAGGCACTTTGCAAAAAAAGGGTCCATTTTCACTGTGTAAATGTGGTGTGTCCACGATGCGTTTTGGGCAGTTTCATGTCGCAGGCACTAGGCCTACCCACACAAGTGAGGTACCATTTTATCGGGAGACTCAGGGTAACACAAAATGGTAAAGCAACTGTTATTACTATTGACTTTCGATGCATTTCTGCCTTCCAAATGAAAGACAATGTGTAAAAAAGAATTCATTTTGAAAAATGACCTATAATTCTCATTCTAGTATGGGTACTCACAAATTCGGAAATGTGCAAATAACTACTGTTTCTAAACTCTGTGGGGCATATTAGCAAGACCCACGTTAAAATTATCGCCGTATTAGCGGCAGGAAACTGCCGCTAAAACGTCGATAATAGGCTTGCTAATATGCGTTATAGAATTCCAATAGAAGCCCAGGTTAGATGTCCTGCACATCTAACCTGGGCTTCTATTGGAATTCTATAACGCATATTATCAAGCCCATTATCGCCGTTTTAGCGGCAGTTTCCTGCCGCTAAAACGGCGATAATTTTAACGTGGGTCTTGCTAATATACCCCTATATTTTTTTCCAATTTCAGAAATACATAGGTGTCTTTCACACCGATTTTTCCATGTATATATTTTCCCAAATTAATTGCTATATACCCGGTACATAATGAAAAACTATTGCAAGACACTGGTCAGTTATTGGCTCTGGGTTCGTCAGGTTCTTGGTGAACCTACAAGTCCTATATATCCCCACAACCAGAAAGGTCCAGTGGATGTAACAGTATATTGCTTTTAAACAGTTGTCACAATTAGAAGAAGTTACAGGTGAAAACATTGGCACAAATGGCTGTTTTTTTCAACTAATTTTCAATTTTTCCTATATTTAACTGTTAGTTTCTATAAAGAATCCTTGAAGGATCTACACAAATGACCCCTTGCTGGATTCAGAATTTTGTCTACTTTACTAAAATGTATAGCTTTCCAGGATCCATTATTGCTTTCATACCCATTTCTACCATTAACTGGAAGAAGGTTGAAAGCACAAAAAATAGCAAAAATAGTCTATATCACAGTAAAATGCCAAAACTGTGTAAAAAATGTTGGTTTTCTGACAAAAGTCTGTCAGTCCCTAAAAGCTGGGAAAATGGTGATTTCAGCCCCATAAACCCTTTGCTGATACCATGTGCAGGAATAAAAACAGCCGCTTTCCTTTGCAGCACTTTTTCCCCATTTAAAAAAAATAAAAACATTTAGCTGTATTTTGGCTGATTTCTGGGTCCCCTCCAGGGGAATCCACAAACCCTGGGTACCTTTAGAATCCCTATGATGTTGGAAGAAAAGGACGCAAATTTGGCATGGATACCTTATGTGGCCAAAAAGTTACAGGGGGCTAAGCGCGAACTACCCCAAATAGCAAAAAAAAAAGCTTAGCACAGGGGGGGAAAAGGCCTAGCAGCGAAGGGGTTAATAACCTTCCAACCCTCAAAACTGAAACCCACACAAAAAACCTACTAGATACCTTGCGTTACTTTGTATTGACTGAACCACTCAAGGGCATGCAAATCTATTTTGTGTGGCTAAGTAAATGTCAAAAGCATTTTTGATTGCTGAAGTTCTCTTGGTTGCTGCAGCAGCTCCCAGCTTGCGAGGACGCTGTAATTTTAGCATTACCCAGATGAAAAACTGGAGGCGATATCTGACGTTGGACCTCTGTGAGCTCTACTACATATGCCCCATTTACACTTTTGGAACTGATTCAATGTGGCTCACAATGCAGCCCCCTGTGTCCCACCGGCATCAGCTGTCTGGCAGTTACTTGATCCCATGGCTCTTTGGTGCTGCGTTGTCTTACCCCCCTGCATGGTCCTAACACCCGGGTAGATATGCCACACCCCGTCGCACAAGTAGTGTAGTAGGTCTTCGGTTTCCCGTGTTGCATTCTCTTAGCCCCTGTTGGGCAAGTTTGTGGACTAGTTATGGTGGGCTCCTATCCAGAGCTATGATTTGTCCCTGTACCCACTAGGATGAGCGTGTCATACCAAGAAAGGTTGGATAGCCTATGGGAGTGCACTATATTGGTATGGACCACTGCAGTGGCGGCTCCTCCGCTAAGGCAGAGAAGCGTCGCCCCACTGATAATTTAGCAGTGTAAAAAATAAAAATAAAATGATAATAACATAATGTTATTATCATTTTCTTTTTCTTTGCGGAGCTTGGAGCCAGGTGGGGGTGGGGCTAGGCTCCGTGATGCCAAACAGAGTGAGGAGTGATTTGCACTCCTCTAAGTGCACATGACAGTTTGGCCTGCCCTTTAGGGCTGGCCAAACTGTCATGCACACTTTGCATGTTCTCCATTGGGCTGTGTTGCACAGCCCCGTGGAGAAAATGCCGAACAGGAGGCTTAGACGAATCACGACACTGCTCCTGCAGCGTTGTGATGGGCACTTTGCATGTTCTCCATTGGGCTGCGTTGCACAGCCCCATGGAGAACAAGCCAAACAGGACGCTTAGACCAATCACAACACTGCTCCTGCAGCGTTGTGATGGGCTGGGAGAGCCAGGATGCCTGGGTGCTTCCGGCAGATCATGAGGAAGAGGACAGAGGAGAGACGTGAGGCAGCCCAGCCGCAAAGGAATAGGTAAGTTACTTTTTTTAATGTTTTTTTTGTAACTCCCCCCGGCCCCACCACCCCCATTCCAAGGCGGCTGCCACTGGACCACTGGTTGGTACTGCTACTTGGCATGGACTGCTGTCCCATTTGTATTTACTACATAAGCGTCATATTGCTTTTGTGATTTTTGTTCTACCTACCCAAGATGTATGCTTAATCATTAATAAAGTGTTACTTGGAAAAAATAGTTGCCTTTACCCAGTGGAGGGGGGTGGGGTAAATCCTTTCTTCAGCTCCCGACTGGAGCCAGCTAGGGTGAGACTTCCACACTTCCTCTGCACTCCTGAGTGGTTATTCAGGGAGAGCTCCCTCACAGTAGGGTTCCAACCTGCTGAACACAGTCTCAATCTCTTTGGGTGCCGGCCCAAATCCTTTGGCAACGTTGGTTCTGGTAGCCTCTCTTGGCATATGTGGTTGCCGCAGTGCGGGACAATATGAGCACAGCCTCCACTGGCACAAGCATGCAAGCCAAGATGATTAGATAACTCAGTACTTCTCACAGTAGTAACTTTACTTGTGGTCCCTTCTGGCATATGGAGTCATTGCAGTGTGGTGATACATTCTTAGCAAGTCCCGCACAATGCTCAACACATGACTCATTCAATGGCAGCCCTCTGCTGGCATAAGGGTGTCACCAAGCCAGCAAGACACATGGCAACAACCTGATTGATGAACAGCTGAATCAGCACACCTCACACAGGGAGGTCACATGGCAGGGCATGGACCTCGCTCCCTCCAATGCTCTCTGCTTTCTCACAGGGCACACTGGTCTTTTAAAGCAGGCTGGCGCTGGTGTTCCAAGACAGGTGGTCTTGGTTGTCCTTGGTGATGTTCCCTAACCCAGCTAGAAGGCCTTTGCCCCAGTCCTTGAAACAGGCAGAAATCTTGCAGAGGTCCTCTTTTCACAAAGCCCGTCTGGCTGCTTGGAAGATGACAAAATTTATGGTCTCGACCTCCCATTCTTTTCATCCATTTCCAGACATCAAAATGTAAATTAGAATCTGAGTCTATGAGGTTTTATGTTAGGTACATGAAAGGATGTCTGTCACAGCAGGCATGTTGGGGCTGCGCCACCAAAGAGACACAACCCAGGGCAAAATCCTAGTAGATCTGAGCCTAAATACCTAGGAATTTGATTTGAACACAACCTGATATGTTTCATGACACATAATGAGAGTACAGCACTTACAAAAATTAAGGACCCACTGGAAAAAGGGTTGATCAGATTCATCACATTGTTAGGGTCATAAAGAAACAATCAAAATGATGATCTTCCCTCTTATCAACTTCCTGATAAGCAGTAGTCCTATACTATCCTATCCTAACCACCGGGACAACGGTTTCTATCAATGAATTAAAAGTTTAATTAACTGTTCCGTCAACATGACCATACAACCTGTCAAACTTTTAAGCTATTTTGTTTTAAAAAAACAAAGTGCCAAAGATTTTGTTTCTGAAAAAAACGAATGTCTCCCAAACCATAGGAGTTGTCTCCCATAGAGCGGAGGTTGTTTTTCAGTTTTAACTGGTGGTGATGGAACAGTGAAAACTGGCCATATGTCTTCCCACTCTTTATCAGGTGGGCAGTCAAATGGCCAAATATCTGACAACCCTTACTCTGTTGAGCCGCCTGAGATGTATGTCAGTGGCAGAGACTGTTGCTGACATACATACAGTCACCCAGCACTAAATGAGGCGGGCAGGCCATCAGTTTGGCAGAGAGGGTACTTCCTCAAAGTGGCAAGAAAGTACCCTCTGCTCCAAACTCTAAATCAGGTAGTAAGATTTCTGAAATCACTAGTAGGCCTTAATCTACCAGACTACCATAGGTACCAAACTGCATTCTTAGGCAAACACTCTCATCAACCAACATAGGGGCTGATTGCGATGGCGGGCGGAAGCACATCCGCGGTGCTGGCAGAAAATGCCCTTTTCTGTACTCCATACTCCATCGGCGGTCCTTGCGTCCGCCGTATTACGATGGGAAAAGATAGCCCATTTCCCGTCCGCTGCGGTGTTTCGTGAACCGCCAGGAATCCCCTTCCGCAGCGCTGGTGGACGGAGCCAAAAGGGAGGGACCGCCGTGCGGAATGCGGTTACGACCGCCGGTTGTATTACGATGCCACAAACAGCCCACCACACCGCTGCGGAGAATCCGGCCAATCGAGGATGGCGGTGGCAATACTGCGGATAGCTCCATGTATTCCTGTCCGCTGGGGAAACGGCGGTCTTTGGCCTTTCCGCAGCAGATCCGACCGCCGCAGTCGGATTTTCAGCTTTTCCGCCGCTGAATCCTGGAATCCGACCACCGCGGTAGGGAGTTTCAGGCGGTGCATCCTAATCTGGCCGGCGGTTTTGCTGCGGTACCTGCGGGTGGAAATTTCCCTCTAGCACAGCAGTCAGAATGCTTTTCCGCCCGCCATCGTAATCAGCCCCATAGTATCAGTGAACAAAAACATATACACCTCCTTAACCTTACCCCTATAAGTATAACTAAAAATATCATTGCAGAACAGTACTCACTGATTCTCTCTGACACAGCTCAAGCAATCTGCAAAGTTGACAAAAAAATGATTACAAAAATAAGGCACTCCACCCTAGCCTCCCTCTGGCACAACCATAAAATCAAATTTGAAGTTAAAAATATCTTCTGCAAAGATTGGGCACAGACAAGCATACTTTTCATCAAAGGTTTAGGCTCACACTATAACCCTCTACCATTTTCATATATAAAACACAAATTCAATCTAGACAATGTTGATTTTTATAAATAATTGCAAATGAAATCTAATTTAGCCAAACACAAATCACCATGGAACCAGACCTATCTCTTACCCTTGTTAAGTTGGCCAAAGGGGGACAAGTAGCATCAATAGTATATTCCTTATTTTCGCCTCAGACATCAAAACTCACAGAACCCCTACAAAACAATGGATGCAATTACTCTATTACAATCCTGTCTCCCCTCCTTAGAAATCTGCTGGAATCATACATGGTCTAAATTAACAGAAGACAAAATCACCCCTTCTCTGTGAGAATGGAGACTGAAGAATGCTTATAGGGAGCATTGGATCCCTGTTAAATTTTTCAAGTTAGGGTTAACAAACTCTGACCACTGTGGGAGCTGTAAAGAAAGCACAGGTGATCTCAAACACTTTATTTCAATGTCAACTTTCTAAAAATGTTTGAAAGAAGTAAGTGTAATCATCTATCAAATACTAATTATCAACTACATCCTCTACCTCGCTGCCATTTTTCCAGCCGCGGCCTGTGCAGGTAAGAGCGGTGGGTCAGTGGGGCCAGGTGGGGGGGGGGGGATTTCAACAGTTGGCAAGGGAAAATTAATTATTTATTTAATGTTCCGTCGTGGTCGTCTGTCGAATCCCTTCCCAACCCGTCCCCACTGCTCTTACCTGCACGGGCTGCAGCTGTATTTTTCTAGGGATTTTTTTGGTCCACTAACCCCAACCCCCTCCAGAAAGTTGAGCTCCTCCTGCTGGACATTCTCATAATAATTGGTCTCAAATAACTTCCCTAACAAACTCATCCACCTAAATAACACAAAAACGAAGATTAGGAATAAACCCGACAAATACATGTCCACTCAGAAACCCACATAGATTAAGTCACCTATTAAAACAACAACTCACAAACTATTTCCAAGGATCCAATTAGCCCTACTCTCTCACCACAAAATCTGTAGTGAACCAGCGCATTCTCAGTTTCAAAGTTTTCAGGATGCCCGCTGTCCTTCCGAACCTCTCACCCTCAGTCCCCACCCCTCTATTCTGTCTGCTCTTCCTTTACTCCCTCTTCTCTATCTCCCTTCTATTTTCTTTATGCTTTAGTTCCTCTAATATTTTGGAATACATTTCTACATTTATCATGGAAAATCTTATATTTGAAACATTAACCTTAACATATGTTCAAACACGCTCTACAATTAATGGTTGTGAACTTACTTCTCATTAACTACTCCATGCCACTAGACAATTTCTGTTTGTTTGAAAATCTAATAAAATGTTTTTGAATTTAAAAAGCAAGTAATAAAAAAGCATATAACAGTGTGCTAAAAGCCAAATACAAACTTACACCACAAAGGAAATAAAGATAAAAGTGGAATAAAAGTGGAGAGAATAAAAACGATTGAAATAAATAAGCACAAACGATTACACACATTAATGACAAAAACATCAGCAACACATCACTATTAAAACATAGTTTACTTGATTAGCTTTTAGAAACTTTCATTTTATTTATGGAGTAACTCGCGGTGAACAGACATGATATTGAGTTGGAAATATCGAGTAGCAGTAGTATCGAGTCCAAAATCTCGGACTACAAAAATATCGACAGTCAGAATATCGTTGTCAAGAATATCGAGTTGAAGGTAAGTAATATCGTTTTTAAAAATATCGAAGTAATTAATATCGTTAGAAAAATATCGTTGTTAAAAATATTGTTGTTTTATTTAGTATTATGTATTTTAGTGTGTATTTTATATGTATGTGTTCTATTTTTTTGTGTAAGTATTGCATTTGTTTTTTAACTCCTTAACCGCGGCGCAAATTCCGCCGCGGTGCGAGAGTTCTATTGAGTGGGCGGGGCCGCGTCGGCCAACGGACGTGCGCAGCACTAGCGAGGTAGTGCTCGCGACGGCCGTTGGCCGATGCACGCACGGAAGGGGTTAATATATGTGTTAAATTTTTAGAAGTTAATAATTTTTTTTAAAGTAAATTTTGCGTTTTAGTTCCGTAGCGGGTTGTGGGTTTATAGGGGAATAGGGTGGGAAGTAATTTAATTATAATACATTTATTAATAATTTTTATAAGTTATTCATTTATTTTAATTAATTTTTGCGTTTTTGTTCCGTAGCGGGTTGTGAGTTTATAGGGAATAGGGTGGGAAGTAATTTAATTATAATGAATTAATAAATAAATTTGATTAATTAATATTTATGTATTTAATATTTTATATTGTTAATTGTGGTAATTAATTAATTAGTAATTAGTTATTAATTGGTTGTTAATTATTAATAAATATTTGGTAAATACCTTAATAGTGTAATTTTTTTAGGAGCGGGTTGTGGGTTTATAGGGGAATAGGGTGGGAAGTAATTTAATTATGGTTAATTAATTAATATTTTTAATTAATTCATATCTATGTATTTAATATTTTATATTGTTAATTGTGGTAAATAATTTATTATTAATTAGTTATTAATTGGTTGTTAATTATTAATAATTAATTGGTAAATATCTTAATTGCATTATTTTTTTAGGAGCGGGTTGTGGGTTTATTGGGGAGTAGGGTGTGAAGTAATTTAATAATTATTAATTAATTTATATTTTTAATTCTTTGATATTTATGTATTTAAAATGGTATACTGTTAATTGTGATAAATAATTTATTGGTAATTATTTATTAATTGGTTATTAATAATTATTAATTAATTATTAATAATGTTATTTGTGTTATTTTTTTAAGAGTGGGTTGTGGGTTGATAGGGGAGTAGGCTGGGAAGTAATTTAATTATAATATATTTTATAAAATGTATTATAATATTTATTTTAAGTTGTTTTATAGTGTTAATAGTGTGAATTAATTTATTATTGATTGCTTTTAAATTGCTTGTTAATTTTAATTAATTAATTAATTACTTATTAATTAATTATGTTAATCATGTTATGTTTTACAATATTGGTGGTATCATTTATAGGGGAATATGGTGGGAGTAAATTTTTTTAAATTAATTACTTGTTTGATAATTAATTTTAATTATGTTGCTTGAGTGGGAATAGTAAATTATTCACCTATGCAATCCAACACTTTCCCTACTGTTGCACTATCTGGAGTGGGAATAGTAAATTACTCCCTCCGCTATCCAACACTTTCCCTACTGTTGCACTTGCTGGAGTGGGAATAGTAATTGTTACCCCTCCGCTATCCAACACTTTCCCTACTGTTGAACTCTTTGGAGTGGGAATAGTAAATTATTCCACTCCCCTATCCAACACTTTCCCTACTGTTGTACTTGCTGCAGTGGGAATAGTAAATTATTCCCCTCTGCTATCCAACACTTTCCCTACTGTTGCACTGGCTGGAGTGGGAATAGTAATTTTATCCACTCCGCTATCCAACACTTTCCCTACTGTTGCACTCTCTGGAGTGGGAATAGTAATTTTTACCACTATGCTATCCAACACTTTCCCTACTGTTGCACTCTCTGGAGTGGGAATAGTAAATTTTATACCCTCTGCTATCCAACACTTTCCCTACTGTTGCACTATCTGGAGTGGAAATAGTAAATTTTTCCCCTCCGCTATCCAAAACTTTCCCTACTGTTGCACTCGCTGGAGTGGGAATAGTAATTGTTACCCCTCCGCTATCCAACACTTTCCCTACTGTTGCACTCTTTGGAGTGGGAATAGTAAATTATTCCACTCCGCTATCCAACACTTTCCCTACAGTTCTACCTGCTGGAGTGGGAATAGTAAATTATTCCCCTCCGCTATCCAACACTTTCCCTACTGATGTACTTGCTGGAGTGGGAATAGTAAATGATTCCCCTCTGCTATCCAACACTTTCCCTACTGTTGCACTCTTTGGAGTGGGAATAGTAAATTATTCCACTCCGCTATCCAACACTTTCCCTACAGTTCTACCTGCTGGAGTGGGAATAGTAAATTATTCCCCTCCGCTATCCAACACTTTCCCTACTGATGTACTTGCTGGAGTGGGAATAGTAAATTATTCCCCTCTGCTATCCAACACTTTCCCTACTGTTGCACTCTCTGGAGTGGGAATAGTAATTTTTACCCCTATGCTATCCAACACTTTCCCTACTTTTGCTATCTCTGGAGTGGAAATAGTAATATTTACCCCTACGCTATCCAACACTTTCCTTAATGTTGCACTCCCTGAAGTGGGAATAATAAATTATTCCCCTACGCTATCCAACACGTTCCCTACTATTGCACTCCCTGGAGTGGGAATAGTAATTTTATCCCCTCCGTTATCCAACATTTTCCCTACTGTTGCTATTAATGTAGTGTCAAATGTAATTGTAAAAGATTATAATATTAAAAATGTATAAATTATTATATATATATTTTATTTTTATTTTTATTTTACTAGTATATGTATATATATATGTATTTATAATTTTTAGTATGTTTCTAACATTTTATAATTTATTATAATAATTATTTATAAATATTATTAAGTAAATGTATATATTATATTTTATATATATGTATGTTTAATTATTTTTAACATTATATTTATTATTTATCATTTTAAACATTTTCTAATAATTCTAACTATGTTTTTTTAATTATATGTATTATTTACTTTATTTTACATTATTTTTTAAGCATTTTAAAAAACGATATTTTTGACAACGATATTTTTTTCCGATATTTTTGTATTTACCATGATGTAGATAGGACTTCGATATTCTGGACAACAATATTTTTGTCCCAATATTTTTGTACCTCGACATTTTTGTTGTCAATATTCTGTCAGTGATCGTAACTCACATAAGTTAATGCAAGTATCTTTTTCTATGTATTGTCATCCAAGATTAAATTGGAGCAGAATCTGATAACCAAAATATTGTCTGCTTGCATGGCTACATTGAGACACGGTTAAGTCTGAACTTCTTCGAAATATTACATTTCTACCCTATCACAATGACAGGCGCATGAATTTGCTGTTCATAATAACCAGTTCTTGTGTGTTGAGACATTGAGGGGTTTAGCTGAATGGTCTGTGTCATCTACACAAAGAAAGACATTGACAAGTGTATTGTTCATATAGGATAATTCAAGAATATAACTTGATTTGAATGCACCATTGAGGTGGAAAACACTTTGCCAACTATAAAGCTTTGAGGTGTATTTTGTTTGTGATGGTTCCTTGGGTTGTTTCTAACGTGCACTTTCAGTGTAGTGACAAGTATGAGTACTATGTCATATAGAGATTAGATTGAGGGAGCAAACACTTAAGACATGTATGTGGCCTGCAGCAGTTTCTAGTTGGTAATGGACTTTGGCTAGTGCCTAATGAGTACTGGAGTTGGTCAGGATCTGCATTTTTGATTGTTGGGTGCAGTATCTCAGCAAGCTCTCCGGATGTTGTTGATCTGCAAGATTTCCGGTCATGTCATTCACTCATGGAATGCAAAAGAGTAGATCATGGACCTTGAGGTCATTCCTGTGTAGTGTAGTTCCTATTTCCCTAATAGGCTCTGCGCATTGGAATAATATAACCTATAGGTTTGACATAGGACTAAGGTTGGTATGTCCCTATCGATTATATTAAACTTAATTACCTGTGCCAGCTAGCTCAGAGGCCACTAGAAACTCCTTGAGAACAAGAAGGGAGTAGTTTCTGGCAACCGAAAAACATGACAACTTTGTTTCCCTTTAGAAGCGGAACATGTCTCAGAATCGTGGAAACAATAGATAACAGTTTCACTCATTCAATCGTGCATGCTTAGTTTCTACAGAGTTACACAGAAAGGAAAGACGGGCGTTTCAATAAAAGGGTTTTATTGAACAGTCTTGTTTCTCGTGTAAGAGATATGTGCTGTTATGATCACAAGACAGTATGCAAGATAAATAATGTGCAGCGTAAGCAGTAGAAATAAATAATACTGTGCTAGCATTATCTTTTAGCATATATTCACGTACATAAATAACATGAGCTAAAAATGCGAGTACTCATACGATGCGTCTCTATGCTAGTTCTACCCCAGTGTACCTAACCTAGTTTAGGTGTAGGGAAGAGTAGAAGTAGGTGGAGTATTCTCTAGTATGGTAGACTAAGAGTATGTTAAGTCTAGTATGCCAAGAGTCCATCGAGGTTCTTGTCAGCTCCATACCTTAAGAATGAGAGAGGTGGGAATCTCCTGCCGGATCTTGGAACTCTAACACCCCGCAAGGGGAATCAGAACACTGGAAGCTGGATAGCTGGATTCTCTGCGTGCAGGGATGACAGCGTCTTCTCAGTGCGTCAGGCCGGGATACGGGCTCCTCTGAAGTCGAGGTCTCCTCTAACTTGCTTTGGCAAGGGAAGGTATATTTATACCTGATAGGTGTTGAGGAATGTTAGCATTGACGTTAGGTCGGACAGGGGAAGACGTCAGGAATGAACCCTTAAGGTATAACGGTTCATACATAATAATGAGTTCTTGGATAAATCAATAGTCCTGTGCTAGGGGAAACTCCCAAGGCTTAAGGGTCTGGTTTCTAAGAACTCGTTGTGACGTTAGGGTGGACGGATGTCGGTGACCATGCCTGTATTTGGAGTGCACGGTTAATGCCTAAATAAGGACAGGGATTTCTATGCCTATATAAGGGCATGGCGAATTGTGCCTATATAAGGACATGATTTAGGAAAACCTATATACAGATACCTAAAGCGGAATACAACACCCACTCCATCTTCGAATGAATGATAATACTAAATGCTAAACATTGTAAATGCTAAACATAAAATTGAGTACCACATATTGCTAAAAACATTTCTAAAAGCATTTAAAAAGAAGCTCAAAACTGTTGAAATGCAATAGTTACTGTACATTTAAAGCATAGTTTTCATTCTAAGCATATAACGGAAATAAAATGCAACGTGAATGAAACAGTAATATATACATAGGATGAAATGGTCGATAAGTTCTTATAATCAAAGCCATTGCAGATCATGGAATCTAATGAAATTGTTTCTAGACAAGTAAGGTGACATTGGGTCCCTGGAAGTATTCAAAGAAGTCGGTTTAATAAGACTAGTTCTACTGTAAGCAGATTGTTCTTTTGCCATCTCATTTGAATTTTTTTTTAAAAGTTCAATTCTGGGAAAAGTTCCAAGTTTGAAAAATATGAAGGCCAAATTTTCATTGATGCCCTGGTACACTGTGAGCCGAATCAAAGTCAGTGTACGGGTCTGGCGTAAACATTAGATCATCTATGTCAGTAGCCAAAACATCATTCACCGAAGTTGGTGACAGCTGGAACACTTCGTGTAGGAGATGAATTGCACAAAGATGGGAAGCATCGCTGTCAACATTGGATGCCACAGCAATGTCCGCGTCTGTTGTTACCTGTGTGCCCGTTGATCCATCTCGTACCTCAGCAGCAGCCGGAAGCGTATGTGAGATCTCAATGAATGCCGCTATCAGGATTGGAAGCCGCTGGGGACAACACACAAAATGGGCCGTTATCGGGTCCAGCAGAGTATCGATAGCCGTTGGCATGACTGATGGGAGTGTTAGACAGATGTCTAGCACGCATTCTTCACCGCAAAACAGGCAGCGTAGAACAGGTAAGATGCAATCTTGCCAGATTGGTCTGAATGACAGGAACCACGTTGTATTAAGTTCCCGTAGGCGAGGCATGCCAAAAAGCTGTACTATTCGCTCACTGCATTTCCGTTCAAGGAGGGCTCTCTCCACATCGCTCGGAGTGATGTTGACGAAGAGGCTTACCATAGCGTAGTAGGAGGAATAGAAACATAATTCCTGCAACAAGTGCTAGAATTAACGGCACACCACCAAACACCGAATGTGCGAAGTTTGGGATGATTCCGAGGACAGCCTGGAAAGGTGCTAATAGTCCGGAACAGATGGTCTTAAATACATGTACAATTCCGCTTGTATCTGACATGTTAAAGATACGCCCTATCATTTCTACGAAATGTATAGGGCAGTTTGTACTAATTAAAGCTTGTATCTCAGCCGAAGTCCTTGCAACTTGCAGATCATAGGTTTCTTTGGCCGAGGTCAAAGGCACTGATTGTTGTATAAGCATGGCTTTCATTCTGCTTAAAGTATCAAATCGAATAAAAGAGACATTCAACGAAGGCCATAGAGGCGACTCCCTGACTGTGTCTATTGGGGCAAACAAGACTTGCATACAGCAAGTGACCCTGGAGTTGACTGTTACTAGATATGGGATGCCTGGCAACATGCCACAGCAACTCTGATCATTCAACATGAGGTAACTCCCATTAGAAAGTTGTCCAAACGTTGGATTAATCACAGGAGCTGGTGTACCTTGCTGGTGGCAGGCCAAGTTTCCCACAGAACCATTACAAGCCCTGTGTAAGGAAATGTCCTGACAAATCAGTGAACCGCTTAGTGCATTTTCACAGTGTGTACCGCTTAGAAACACTTCACGATCCCCACTCCAACATCTATATGTGTAAGGTAAATTCCAGGATGTCTTAATGTATTCTTTACCCAACCTTTCATATTTGCCTGCTTGCATCTGTTGAAGGCAATACTGAAATTGAAAAGTAGTCACAGGTAGACAAATTTTGCCATGAATAAGCCATTCTGTAGCTGGTTTTTCTGCCACTGTGAATGGTAATTTTTCAAGTTTTTCAATGCTCAGTACTGTATACTTTGCTCCCCTTTGTGCCAGTTCGATCTGTTTATCAGTTAGATTGTATTCTGCAAACTGAGCCGTTGTGTTGATAAAACACCAAGGCACATAGCCCGCACGCAAAGATTGCAGCGTCCAGCTAAATAACATAATAGAACGTAACTGAGATTGGCCTTGCTGTAACATGGCTAAATCTTGTTTCAGTATGTGGATAGCAGAGGATACAATACTGTCCAATGAATAAATTCTGGAGGACAAAGTTGTTAACCCATTGTCGACCACAGAGAGAGTTTTCTCTAAGTTAATACGATCAAGTTCACGTATTTGTTCTGCGGCCTCCATCTGTGACACCTTCCATGCTTCATTATAAACAGCATAGATGCCGGCATATATGAAACGTTTTTGACGCGGTTTTCTTGGTCCAAGCAAGAATTCCCTAAGGTCTGCGTCATCTTTAAGTAAAGATAAGTGTTGTTTCACATCCTTAAGTGTAGATGTTTTCAGCCAATCGAGGCATAATTTTCCTACACTGTATGTTGTTACTACCCCCGGATGTTGTCTTTGGACGTATCTTGGGTCTGGCCTATGAATAGTAAACCCCCGTGTTTTATCCAGGAATCTATCTTGACAGTTGTTGGTGTCTGTGGGCCAGATCAACCATTTTCTCCAATCAGGATATGTTCTTTTGAGTTGTAGTATGGTGTCAACTGTAACCGCTGCCTGTGTATTGTTATCACTTGCAGGTGTTGGTACAGAAGGATTTTTCATGTCTTTGATCTTGGCTAACGAAAGGCAAGACGTTTGTTTTACTGTGTCATTCAAAAACATTATTTGTTGAGGGACGATACAGGCTCTAAATAAAGCTTCTATCTCCTGCACTTGCCAATCTTTAGTACCCAGACAGTTTTTGTGTCTATTGTGTCTTTCCATCAGTCGAAACCCTGTCTCAGCAGTTGGGCAATTAATGCTGCAGAGTAAATCTGTTTTGTATTTGTTAACATAGTTTTCAGTCCTGTTTTGTTTACATTCCTATAGTAGAATGTTTCTGGATCAGATGTATTGTATTCTGAAAAATATGGAAACTTTTTAGCAAATGTTTTTGAACTACCTTTTGGTGGTGTAGGACAATGCTCCCATTGGTTAAACATAAACACATTCCTAGGCATTGCAGATTAATGCAAAAAATGATGACCATAGTGGTTATAGCAATACAGCTGTTCATAGTCTGATGAACCCTTTAAATATTCATTATTAGAAAATGCAGCAGATTTTTCTAGGTCAAACATTATATTATTTACAGTCTCAAAGTCCCAATCATCTGAAAAGGTACTGGATAAAACAAAATCACTTAGTGAGATCTTAAATAAATGTGGAATGTTCAAATGTTCCGTCGGGCCAAAGATATCGAAATTTGTTTTGTCCCACACTATACCATCCTGTATAGGAACGGCTGTGATGTTCACTGCAGACAAGTCTCTTGTTTCACGATGGGATGATTTGTGAGGTTTCAAAAGTAAGTTCACTTCTTTTCTTTCAATGTCCAAATGGATGTATCTGCCATTTATAAGCACACTCATAGTCATAACCAAAGCTAGCCAAAGCAGGAAGAAAAATATTCCAGAAATAACCCAAAGTTCAATCCGTGGTGAAACTAGATAAGTCTTTTTCAAAAATTGCAAAAAGTCTTGAACTTGCTGTTTAATAGTTGTTGTTGCTGGCGACGTCTCGGGCTCACTCGGATCCTCAGAAAACGTATCAAAGTTAATGAAGTAGCCAGAAGCAGTCCTGTCAATTGTTGGAATTGCATCAGGATTTGTAGAAATGGATGGAACCAGTTGATCACGTGCTACGTTGGTGTAGACAGGTGTATTTGGACAGACTGATACTTGATTATCAAGAGGGATGAGTTCCATGGCATTGTTGCTTAGTCCTTCATCTGTTACTGCTGAGTTCCCAATTGTTATTAGTCTTTCAGTTTGAACCTCTTGGATAGTAGCGAGAGGAGTGTGTCTGCTACTAGGTCGGAGTCCACGAGGCCTACTACTTAGTATTGGCCACATACTGTGGTTTGATGAGGTCGATGGACACAAATCTTTTCTCCTTTTTTCCAGCAAGGGGCGGCAGAAGTACTGTTCTTGTTCCGTGAATGGCTAGGACAGGTACTGGTTGTCTGTAAGAAGGTCCAAATTCCTTCTTGTCCGCAATTTTCTCTCTGACTAGATCCCCAACTTTTGGAATCCAGACAGGCCTTGCTGGGACCGCCGGTTTTTCCCCAGTGGTGGTTGGCTTCAGGGACACGTTGCTTTGTTGCGTTCTTAATTCATTTAAGTCCTTTAAAACAGCCAAACGATCTTTGATATCAAAGGGTTTATTTTCCACCACTGTGCCACTGCATTCCAGATCGGGCACCCACATTCTTGTCCCAAATAGAACCTCATATGGAGTGTCCCCCCCTAGAGAACTTCTTGGCAAGTTGTTTAGTGAGCGTTGGACCCCATAAAGATGTCTGACCCACCCATCACCCGAACCTAATACCCTAGCTGTTATAGACTGCTTTATGTCCCGGTTTTTCCTTTCCACAACAGAATTTCCCTCAGGATGCAACGGAGAGGAGTACCGCAATGCAATGCCCAGACTGGCCATGGCGTCTTTGTAAGCTTGAGAGCTAAACGCAGGGCCCTGGTCAGAATGTAGCGTGCCTATTGCGTATGTGCCGATAAAGACTCGCAAATCTTTTATAACAGTTCGAGCGTCAGCCGAGCGCTGAGGCCATATCCATAGGAACCTAGAGCAAGAATCCACTGCGACCATGATATATTTATAGTTACCGTCCCTTTGCAAGGGACCGCAGTGGTCCAGGTAAACACAAGCTAATGGTTTGTCTGAAATTAGCAGGGGTGTCTGCGCAGGACGTTTCACTGGGGAGACTTTCATCTGTTGGCATATTTCACATTCCAGAACATAGTTCTTGGTCTGCTTCCTAATGCCAGGCCACCAATATCTTTGTGTTAGTAAAGATACTGTTGCAGAAAAACCTGCATGGGCAGAGGCTATCCCTTCGTGTGCTGCTAGGATTAGTCCTAATCTGCGTTCCTTGTTTGGAATTACCCTATCCCCCACTCCAGGAATTCGAGCAAAAGGAACGTTGTTCGCATCAATTACATAAGAGTACTTGAGTGGAAACTTTTTTGGTAACGCTGCACTACTGCCCTTGCTTGAAGCATTGAAGCCAACATTATCTCACCGTCTATTTTCGTTTTTGAACGAGTGATCGCAGCTACGGAAGCCGTCTGAACAGCCCCCTTTGCGGCTTCGTCAGCCAATGAATTCCCTGTAACGTGAACGCCATCACGTTGATGACTCAGTGTGTGTATCAAGTGAGCCTTTGGTAGTTCGCTTTTTAACTGAACTACTTGTTCCAAAAGCGTTTTATGCTTTATTGTGCCACCTTTTGCATCTTTGAACCCATTTTCAAGTCAAGTTTGTATATATTCATTATACGACTGTACACAGTAGAAAGAATCGCACACTATGAGTGTGGGGAATTCTCGATCTGTACTTTCAAGTGCCAGTTTGAATGCTTGTAGTTCAGCTCGCTGAGCTGTACAATCTCCTAGAGATTGAGTTGTGTGACCATAGGTCTGAATTTGCCATCGCGCATGCGACCTTTAACGATTGCACATGCTGCACTGTAAGCTTGCTTACTCTCTGTTGCGGGTTGTGCGGATCCGTCAGTGTAGATTATAAATTTGTACTGATCGAGAGGCAGAATCTCAGTAGGCAGAGGACATTCATGTTCATATTGCAGGAACGCTTGTGTTTTTAGACCGGGATCAAAAACATATTCAACATCTGTTGCAGCAAGAGAATTAACCCATTGTATCCATCTCGGATGTAAAGCTTTAGCATTTGGAATGCTCGCTTTTGTTACCGCCTCTAAGGCTGGTACGGGAGTCATGACAACAATGCGTTTCCCTTGGGCTAGAGCTCTTTCTTTTGCTACTGCAGTTTGAACTGCTGTCAGAATTTTTTCTGTTAAAGTGAAGCGCATTTCTGCTTGTGTATACAAGTGTGATTTGTATGCAATTGGTATTTTTTCACCCTCGTTAAATGTTAAGTAGGTGAATCCGCATTGACCCGAAATTATTCGGATCACTAAATTGCGTTGACTTACGCGTGTCTGTAAGTGATTTGTTGCTAACATGTTAGCTTGGAGTGAACGCAGGATGTCTGTGTGTTCCTGTGTCCACTTTTTGATTGAAAAATCAGGTTTGATTAATGGGTAGAGAGGTTTAACCCTTTCCGCATAATTTAGAATGTATGTTCTTCCAAAATTGAGGAAACCCAGGATGGATTGTAAGTTTTTCAGCATTTTAGGAGGTTGGAGCAGCGCACACCTTTCTAAAAAGTTGGCTGCCAAGCTCTTGCCTTCACTTGAAAGCTCATATCCTAGAAACAGGACATTGAGATGGGCAATTCTGGACTTTTTAAAGTTGAATCTGTAGCCCTCAGAGGCGAAGCCCAGTATAATGCTGTTCACCCTGTTCAAGTGTTTCTCCAGGTCATCGTCTGTCAGATAGATGTCATCGACATATGACAATGCCTCATTATCATAAATTTGTAGTAACTCTGTTACTCTCGCTGAGAATAACCCCAGGCTGTTCTTGAACCCTTGTGGGAGTCGACAAAATTGATGCTGGGTCCCCATTATTGAGAACGCTGTTAAGTACCTGCTTTCAGGTGCTATGTTTGACAAAAGAAACCATTTGAGATATCTAATGTGGTTTTATATTTTTTACGCACAATGTTATTCATTAATGCTGTACTATGTGCATTTTGTACTGCAAAAGTTTTAGAACAAGTGTTTAAGTGTCTGTAATCCAAAACTAGACGATATGAATTGTCTGGTTTGGAGACAGGAAACAAAGGATTGTTCATTGAGGAGGTGCATTTTTCAATCACCCCTTGGTATTCAAGTTGATCTAAGATCTCCCTGACCTGTTTTTTAGCTTCTTGCTTTATTGGGTACTGCCTTTGTGCAGTAGGTTCATTTTTCAGATGTATTTTATGGTGAGGTGAGTCCTCATCCCATCCTACATGAGTTTTGTATAATGCTGGGGCCTGGGCAACTGCCCATTTCCTGGCATAAGTATATTTTAGATGAATTGGAATATGGTTAGAGAAGGCAGGCATAATATTGTCCTCACCATGTGGGCACTCCCTGACAAATTGTGGTGGCCAGTCTTTTTCTGCTAGAAGTATATCATAGCCCCTTGATAGTTTTTCCCCAAATAGTGCTGTCACCTGTCTAGGTATGTCTCCCTCCATCCGGAGTGTTATTTCATATAACTTTTGTGGAGTACTAACCCTGGTGTCTACAGTCTCAACTGTAATGTACTCATTCAAGTCTACTATCTCCAGAAGTTCCTTCAGGTTCTGGCGAGCTATTGTGACTTCTGCTGCACTGTCCAGCATTGTCTGAGCCCATTCTCCGTTCTTGAGCTGTGTTCTCAGTATCCTCGGCATGTCTAATCTTTAGACCTGCTACCTTCTTCTTTGAGAATTGAGGTTTTGATTTGTTTTTCGGAATGTGTTTGTCGTCTTTCGATTTCACGCGTTCTTCTCTATGTTCTGACCGTCCTCTTCTTTCCGATGTCTGTGAAGAGATCTGAAAGGTACGAGAGGAACGTGTATCAGTATCTTGATACCTGTCAGTCTTTTCCAAATTATCCCTATTCCTGAGGTTATACCTCCTTTCAGAGGGCTCCTTTTGAGGAGACCTACCTCGGGATTGAGAACGTTTCTCGTTTGTTAGTCTCCCACTTCTTTTTAGAAGATGTAGGAGTTTGTTTAATAGAGTCCTTTTCAGGATTTTCAGATAGTTTCGGCTTCACTGGTCTTCCACCCAAACTATCTCTGCCTAATTCAGCATATGATTGTTCTATTATTCTGGGTAGCTCAGTTTGATGTTCTTTAACATCGAATTCCCTTAATCGTTGGCGGATCACCACTGCTGCTGCCTCCCCTTTAATATTAGATAATATTATTGTTGAGACCTGGTCGAAATTTTTCAGTAATTTCATACCTAAATTTAGAGCAGACTCTGCCCCGTATTCGTTTTGAATTTGTTTTAGGACATCAGGTATTACTGCAATTGATGGAATACCATGTGTTTTAGTATAGATGGCAGCAAAGACTGAGCCCCAAGTGGTGCAGTCTTCCAGTTGTGGTGTGATCCCCATCGGTAAACAGATGGTTAGGATTCTGTGTTTCTCATACGGGCTAGTATTTGGAAATACTGCTTTGATTTGAGTAATCTTTTGAGCTATCCAAAACGGAATTTGCTCACGTTTTGTGGGCATTTTTCCCATGACTGCGTATAGAGTCTGTGGTGTAATTTTTAGTGTATTCCCCTGTTGAGGAGTTTGATTTGGAAGTGTCAATGGTGGTTGGACTGTAAAAGTCCGCATGACATATTGGACTAATTGTCTGTAGATTTTTATTAACTCTGTAAGTTGAGTAAGTAGTTCCTCATCTGACATTATATCGAGGTCAGGATGAGGAGTGTAGCCGGCTAGAATCGGCCATGTTGCTCCTGGTCTACCTAGTGGACCGAGCCTGGTAATGTTTTTGTGATGTTTTAGGGCGCCTTTAAACCAGAGCTGATGCTCCTGGTATGTTAGTGGAATTTCAATATCCTCGAAAGGAATATATTCCTCTGGTGGTTCATCTTCTTTGTAGAAGTGAAACAGTCTTGTTACTGAATTTGATTCAGGAAATATGACCCATGAATAGAATACCTCTGTCTGAAAGGATTGGTGTGCCTCTATCACGAAAACTGCTCTACCTCCTCTTGGTGGTAGGCCATGTTTTATAAGTTTTAGAGTGATGGCTCTTCTTAAGTTTGGATTGATGTCTATGACACCCTCCTCAGGTTCATTTAAACCTGTAAAGTTAAAAACTGCTATGGCTGGGTTAGCCGCAGCTCCACCGTTTCCGGTGGCATCGTCCCCGTTTATGGACATTTGGTTTTTTTTAGTTTTTTTTTTTTAAATGTAGAACAAGTTTCAAGGAAACAAAAGATAAGGTGCACAATATTTTGGAACACTGTATCCTTCAACGTTGAACAAACCAAACAACTAATATATAGGGTGCTTCCCTATTTAGTTATAGCGGATATTTAACCCTACCCACTCCAGACGTCTTAAGGAGTATGTGAGTAGGGGTCTCTGAGAAAAGCACGAATGAGTTACTCAGTATCTAGCGTTAAATTACTGCCTTACCAAACCGTTGGGCGCCATGTAGTGTAGTTCCTATTTCCCTAATAGGCTCTGCGCATTGTAATAATATAACCTATAGGTTTGACATAGGACTAAGGTCGGTATGTCCCTATCGATTATATTAAACTTAATTACCTGTGCCAGCTAGCTCAGAGGCCACTAGAAACTCCTTGAGAACAAGAAGGAGTAGTTTCTGGCAACCGAAAAACATGACAACTTTGTTTCCCTTTAGAAGCGGAACATGTCTCAGAATTGTGGAAACAATCGATAACAGTTTCACTCATTCAATCGTGCATACTTAGTTTCTACAGAGTTACACAGAAAGGAAAGACGGGCGTTTCAATAAAAGGGTTTTATTGAACAGTCTTGTTTCTCGTGTAAGAGATATGTGCTATTATGATCACAAGACAGTATGCAAGATAAATAATGTACAGCGTAAGCAGTAGAAATAAATAATACTGCGCTAGCATTATCTTTTAGCATATATTCACGTACATAAATAACATGAGCTAAAAATGCGAGTACTCATACGATGCGTCTCTATGCTAGTTCTACCCCAGTGTACCTAACCTAGTTTAGGTGTAGGGAAGAGTAGAAGTAGGTGGAGTATTCTCTAGTATGGTAGACTAAGAGTATGTTAAGTCTAGTATGCCAAGAGTCCTTCTAGGTTCTAGTCAGCTCCATACCTTGAGAATGAGAGAGGTGGGAATCTCCTGCCGGATCTTGGAACTCTAACACCCCACAAGGGGATTCAGAACACTGGAAGCTGGATAGCTGGATTCTCTGCGTGCAGGGATGACAGCGTCTTCTCAGTGCGTCAGGCCGGGATACGGGCTCCTCTGAAGTCGAGGTCTCCTCTAACTTGCTTTGGCAAGGGAAGGAATATTTATACCTGATAGGTGTCGAGGAATGTTAGCATTGACGTTAGGTCGGACAGGGGAAGACATCAGGAATGAACCCTTAAGGTATAACGGTTCATACATAATAGATGAGTTCTTGGAGAAATCAATAGTCCTGTGCTAGGGGAAACTCCCAAGGCTTAAGGGTCTGGTTTCTAAGAACTCGTTGTGACGTTAGGGTGGACGGATGTCGGTGACCATGCCTGTATTTGGAATGCACGGTTAATGCCTAAATAAGGACAGGGATTTCTATGCCTATATAAGGGCATGGCGAATTGTGCCTATATAAGGACATGATTTAGGAAAACCTATATACGGATACCTAAAGCGGAATACAACACCTGCACTAAGAAAGGGTTTGCCGGGCGTCCTTGATATTGAGATGGCAATTAATACATGACAGAGGATTATTGACCACTTGAGGTAAAGTTTGATCTGAGTACAATTGTGACAAAAAGTAGATTGAAGGGAACAATTCACATAGAGTGACCTGCGAAGGAATTGTAGTATGTGGAAAAAAAAATCAAAAGGTATGCGGTGGTCCAGCAAAAGAGAAGGCTCCAGAGCAGACTCAGTTTCACTAAAAGACATCTACTAAGTAGTCCTGGTTCCGTGAGCTCAACAAGGGGTGGAGAGAGGCACCTACAAAAAAAGAAGGGTAACTGAGATGGTAGGCACAAGCTGCTATCACACAGTGTTAAAGTGAGATCGAGGTCTGGCAGTAGACTAACATCAAACATATAGGGGCCGATTCCGATCTTGGTCGGAGGCGCACCTAACACCATTCGGTCGGGAAAAAAGCCATGCGAATGCCTGTTTCCCGACCGATCCGCACATTATTCCGAACGAGCAAGTACGATGCGCACAACAGCATAGACTCCGACCCAGTCGTACTCACCCAATCCAGGTCCTGTTCCCCGACCGAGCCGGATCCGTAAACGCAGAATCGAGTCGCACGGAAGCCAAAATGCAGCTCCGTCCGGCCGGACAAGTACGATGCGCTTCCCGTACACGCCGAACCCGTCGCTACGCACGGCACGTCAAAGCATCCGGGAGAGGCGCACATAAGCTCCAATTCGCGCCACAACACGATCCACGGCTACGAGACGAACACGCCAGCGACGAGGACGAGGCGAAGCAACGATAAAGACAAACGAGACGAACCAACCATGAATCCCATCGTGCCGATCCTACCAATATTCTACATCTACTACCGGAAAAGGCACGGACGCGTACGGCGCAGAAGGTAAGTCAGACACCAACCACAAAAACAAACGACACGTACCCGACATATCACACACACACAGAGGGATGCAGAAATTACTAACACCAGCAACAGCAGCACCATAGGGGCGGGATGGCCATCACCAATGCCACATATACACATAGGGGCCCGGATGCCCACCACCACTACCACCCCACCCAGGGGGTGCCAGATGCCTACCACTACTACCACCCCTACCCAGGGGCTGCCAGATGCCTACCACTACTACCACCCTTACCCAGGGGGTGCCAGATGCCTACCACTACTACCACCACTACCCAGGGGGTGCCAGATGCCTACCACTACTACCACCACTACCCATGGGGGTGCCAGATGCCTACCACTACTACCACCCTTACCCAGGGGGTGCCAGATGCCTACCACTACTACCACCTCTACCCATGGGGGTGCCAGATGCCTACCAATACTACCACCCTTACCCAGGGGGTGCCAGATGCCTACCACTACTACCACCCTTACCCAGGGGGTGCCAGATGCCTACCACTACTACCACCACTACCCAGGGGGTGCCAGATGCCTACCACTACTACCACCTCTACCCATGGGGGTGCCAGATGCCTACCAATACTACCACCCTTACCCAGGGGGTGCCAGATGCCTACCACTACTACCACCACTACCCAGGGGGTACCAGATGCCTACCACTACTACCACCACTACCCATGGGGGTGCCAGATGCCTACCACTACTACCACCCTTACCCAGGGGGTGCCAGATGCCTACCACTACTACCACCTCTACCCATGAGGGTGCCAGATGCCTACCAATACTACCACCCTTACCCAGGGGGTGCCAGATGCCTACCACTACTACCACCCTTACCCAGGGGGTGCCAGATGCCTACCACTACTACCACCACTACCCAGGGGGTGCCAGATGCCTACTACTACTACCACCCTTACCCAGGGGGTGCCAGATGCCTACCACTACTACCACCCTTACCCAGGGGGTGCCAGATTCCTACCACTACTACCACCTCTACCCATAGGGGTGCCAGATGCCTACCAATACTACCACCCTTACCCAGGGGGTGCCAGATGCCTACCACTACTACCACCACTACCCAGGGGGTGCCAGATGCCTACCACTACTACCACCACTACCCATGGGGGTCCCAGATGCCTACCACTACTACCACCCTTACCCAGGGGGTGCCAGATGCCTACCACTACTACCACCCTTACCCAGGGGGTGCCAGATGCCTACCACTACTACCACCTCTACCCATGGGGGTGCCATATGCCTACCAATACTACCACCCTTACCCAGGGGGTGCCAGATGCCTACCACTACTACCACCCTTACCCAGGGGGTGCCAGATGCCTACCACTACTACCACCACTACCCAGGGGGTGCCAGATGCCTACCACTACTACCACCCTTACCCAGGGGGTGCCAGATGCCTACCACTACTACCACCCTTACCCAGGGGGTGCCAGATGCCTACCACTACTACCACCTCTACCCATGGGGGGCTGGATGCCTACCACTACTACCACCTCTACCCATGGGGGGCTGGATGCCTGTCACTACTACCACCTCTAACCATGGGGGGCTGGATGCCTGCCAATACTACCACCCTTACCCAGAGGGTGCCAGATGCCTACCACTACTACCACCCTTACCCAGGGGGTGCCAGATGCCTACCACTACTACCACCACTACCCAGGGGGTGCCAGATGCCTACCACTACTACCACCACTACCCAGGGGGTGCCAGATGCCTACCACTACTACCACCCTTACCCAGGGGGTACCAGATGCATACCACTACTACCACCTCTACCCATGGGGGGCTGGATGCCTACCACCAACAACACCCCCACTCATAGGATGGCTAATGCATGACACAACAAGCACACACCAACATAAAGAATGCAACAAAAAGACATCACCCCAACACCATGACAAGCGTGTGTAGACTGTGTCAAATGCCTACAACACTGAACATGACTTTGAACATACAATGTGACCCCCTATCACCAGTGTCTCACATAAATGTGTGTGGCCCCCACAATGCAAGCAGACCATGACCACTGTGGCAATGGGGTCCAACCCCCATCATCACAGTGACCAAAAGGTAAGCGTGGGGTCCATAGCTGAAGCACATTTTGAACATTGTGGCAATGGGGTCTAAACCCCATCATCACAGTGACCAAAATGTAAGTGTGGGGCCCATAGCTGAAGCACATCTTGAACATTGTGGCAATGGGGTCCAGACCCCCATCATCACAGTGACCAAAATGTAAGTGTGGGGCCCATAGCTGAAGCACATCTTGAACATTGTGGCAATGGGGTCCAAACCCCCATCATCACAGTGACCAAAATGTAAGTGTTGACATTGAAAAAGCTGCAACTGCCAAACTGCATGGATGATTCCTGGTCACAGAACAACAAACACATCAGTGGCAAAGTAGTGCTTGTGTCCCATAGCAACATAGATTGTGTGAGGCAAACAGTGCAGTGCAAATAAGACATACCTTTGGCCATGTGCAGACAAACATCACCCATGGGGGCTGACACTGTCAACATTCATCAATGACACAATGACAGAAGTGACCATCAGAATGCAGACCCACATATTTGCACCAATGGGCACACAAATGCAGATACCCTGTGGAGACTGTAGATGTGAGGTGAACAGATACCATACCATGGCAGCAATGGGACACACAAACAATGATCATTGTGCTGACTGATGACCTAGGAGTCCCAGGGACAGCAGGGGAAACCCACCAAACAACATACAGCCAATGGCACACTAAAGATATGCCAATGCAGTGGTGCAGATGCACAAACACAAACAGGCAGGACCCACACTGCACATCAAACACAACAGGTGGGGGGGTGCCAGTGTCCCCAGGCAACCACACAACACATGATGAGGCCTGAATACCAATTACACAGATGCGCATACAGTGCCACACAAAAGTAACTCATGGATCCAAATCCCCTATGTGGGCAATCAGGCATTGTTAGATGAGAGGGAGCACAAATCACACATGTCACACAAGCATGTAGGAACAGCAACTGACACAGCAAGACACAGACACACCACAGCTCTACCCCCATGGTCCCCACAATGTGGTTACCCTTGGCTGCATGACAATCCCACTGTGATGACAAAGCTAGATGGTGTTCACACTGTGAACCACAGTCATGTGTCCTGAGCGACAAACTACCATCACACCTACACAAGCACAAATCAATCAGCACGGCCAGTAAGCCAAGGCCAACATGGAGGCAGGGGTCTAGCCGGGCAACAACTCTCATCTGCACACACTCAACACCACACACCTCGACCTCCAACAATGTGCAGCAGTGAAGCTCATATGCACTGGTGACATTGCACATGCACCCATGACAATCCCATGGGTGGTGGTGGGAACCAAGGTGCAGAAACACATCACACATGGCCACTCAACAAGACTCCTGAATGTCTGACACACTGCACACTACGCCGTACATGGACATGACAGCAATACCACACCAACCAATGGGATCCCAGCCACAGTCCCACACCAATGAAGAAGCCAAGGTCACCCACAAAGAACACACATAGACAACTACCAACATTGCAGCCCTGACCCTGAGGAGTGCCAGCAGTCACACACACAACGTGTCACAATCACTGTAAGCTAACACAAACTGGAAATTACATGACAGGTGTAAACAACAAGTGCCAAGGGGAATCCTGACTGTGTCCCATCTGTGTCTGCCCACAAACTCAGGCCTGACAGCAAACACACCTATGGGTGACACCCTGATGACCAGTAACGTGCCATGCACCCACATCACAGAGAACCCAGGGAGAAGACTTTGGGGGAACATAGGTCAACTCAGCAAGCATCACAAACAGGAACATCACTAGGGATCCCAGCATGCACAGCAAAATGGAAGTGAACACACAGACATGCTCACACAACACACACCTTGGGCGCAGGCAATGTCACAGGAGTACACACTGCCATGAGGGGACTCCACTCCTGTGTGAGGAAAGTTGTGCCATATGTTGCCTCAGTAGGGCTCCATCATGTCAGCAGAACACTTGGTCACACAGTCAACAATTAGCACCAAATGAAGGCTCCCTTCACATCAGCCTGGTCATGGGAGTGTCAACGAAATCATCAGCACAGATCCAACACACATGTATAGCAAGTTGCACTGACAACACAGATGAGTCCTTCCCCATTGATGCCCAAACCTGCATGTCCAGTGGAGATGGCCACACGGTCAGGGAAGTAGACTAATTGAACAATGGCAAGCACAACAGATGTGCAGGGGTGGAAGCCACAGATGTGACATTGCTAATGTAAGTAGGAAATCCCATTGCCAAATATTGAATACATGACACCCTCAGATGCTGCTAAGGATGACATGGATACACTACAGGATAGGACACATTCCCCCTGGACCACATGGGTTCCTGCACAGTAACACTTCATTTTCATGAGACCAAATATCACCATCACTGCAGCAAGGGCATGGTTAGCATCATCAACATCATGTACATCAGAAGCAAAACCACTAGAGAACAGAAAGTTGCTTTATTCAGCATATGTGGGTTCAAAAGTTGAAGTCCAGTAAAAAAGAAACAAAGGCCAAAGGCCAGTCCATCCTGAAAGTCAAAATAGGGTGACAGTGGCAGATGTCACCCTACGCATGCCTGCACTGATAAACACCAGGGACAATCCCCTCGGAGGGGCATACGGGGGGAGGCCAGGCACCGCAGGGACAGGATCAGGGCTCACCAGAAGGAGGCAGGGAAGGGGTGGTGGGTGCTGGAGAGCCACTGACAATTGCAGTGGAGGTGTCTGACATGGTGTGTGCCGGCACAACTGGGGGGCATGACTCAGGTGGTGTGGGTGCCGGCACGACTGCAGTGGACCGTGCAGATGGAGTGGACAGGTTCGCCACTGCAGTGCCCAAGTCAGACAGGGTGGTAGTGGACTCCACTGCAGTGCCTACCTCCAGGGGAGGAGAATGGGGATCAGGTAAGGTGGGCAGGACAGAGGGGGAGGACACCCTCACCACACCAGTGGCACAGACAAGCGCAGTGGGGGGTGTGGGGCCAGAAGAGCAAGTGGCAGGGGGAGAAGGCCTGATCCTTTTGGGGCTGGTGTATCTGTGGGTGGGGGAAACTGGGGCAGGGTGTGGTGGGGGCACCTGTGGAGTGGGGGCCTGAGGGATGGAGGAAGGGGACTTGGTGCCTGAGCTGCAGGGCGGTGGCGGGGTCTTGCTCTTCCGGGTCCGGGGGACTTGCGGGTGGGGGCGTCAGTCGGTCTGCGCCTGGGGGAGGGTGTCCGGGGGCGAGGGGCACTCCGCTCCATGTGGGTGGGCTTCCTCTTCCCCCTGAATGCTGTATCATCTGGATCGGAGGGGAAGAGGCCGAGGTCACTGAGGAAGAGCCGCTGTGTCTTTGGGGTTGCAGGTGAGGCAAGGGAGGGGGCTTTGGAGGGAGAGGCAACTGAGGACTGCGCAGTGCTCGTGGATGCATGTGTGTGTGCCTGGGCCCCATCCCCTGTGAGTGTGGTTTCAGTCCCCTGACTGTGCGTGCGTGTGCGTCTTGTTTGTGGTGTGTGTGTCTGTGTGCTGCTCGTGTCTGTGCTGGTGTGTGCCTGTGCCGGTGTGTGTGTGTGCTTGGGACATGTAAGGTGCTGGGGAGTGTGGATGGGGCAGAGGCAGGTGGGGTGAGGGACTGTCGGAGGAGGGACACTGCTGCCGTCAGGGAGGAGTCCATGGACCTATTGCCCCTCTGTAGGGCAGACATGCCCGATGAGATGCCCTCCATGAACGACACCAGCTGAGTCAACAGAGTGGTGTGTGCATGGAGGACACTCAGCATCGCTGTCTGCCCTACATGGAGCTGGCGAAGGAGGTACACAGACTCCTCACTAAGGGCATCAGGGGACACAGGGGCAGGGGGTGCGGTGCCTGGCCCGAAGGAGACGCGCTCCCGAACATGGGAGCCTCCACGGACCTCGGGAATGGGAGCCGATGGGAGGGCAGTGGTGGTGGTGGCGGGGACAGCAACACTAGCTGGGGTGTGGTGGCTGCTGACACCCGCCTCCATAAGGGAGTCATCCTCCGAGCTGCTGTGGTCCTCAGCTGAGGTGGATGGTGCTGAGGACTCCTCGGTGTGGCTCCCCTCGCCCTCCGTGCCACTGGGTCCCTCCGACCACTCCTCGGCTGCTGACCCAGTCTGGCTCTGCGGCTCCTCCTGGTCCATGGAGCTGTCCCCTCCTGTGGCCGTGGATGTATCTGCAATCAATAGGGAAACAGACAGACATCAGTCACCTGCACCGAACGCACACACCACAGTAAGTACAGCACATTACAGAGCAAGCCCTGGCATCCTTAGTTGAACATTGCTAAAAGTGCCCAAACAGAACAGGAGAAGCCAATTGTCAGTCTGATGGTCAACCATGGCACTCACATCCCACCTGGCCTTGCACCCATCTGTCTGGTGTCTGTTGGATGGCAATACCCCAGTGTGGACACATGCACCACCTACACAGTAGTTGGACAGTGCAGAGAACACGGTGAAGCATGTGAACATGCACACATCACGACTCTTGCCACTGAGTCAGTACAGGTGTCCGGATGAAAGGGATGCCCAGAGTCAAATAGGAAATGCATGTGATGCATACCAGCGACAGACACCATGATGCACCCATGTCCTGATAGCCATTGCCACAATGGTGTGCATGTAGCACATGTCACTCCCCTGCAGGATCACTCATAGGAAGTCACATGCCATGGCACAGGCATGCCTGCTAAGTCATACATCACTCTCTCCAGTCACATGGGCAGGGCAGCCAGACAACAACACTCTACACTGTGTCACAATAGTAGGTCATGGGGAATGCAAGTCCTGGAGCTGAACAAGTGCACATGTACATCCCCCACACACCACATCATCTGAACCCTTATCTGTCCAGGTCATACCGATTGGACATATGGGAGACCTGTAACACAACCCTCTGAACCTGAGCACCTCACAATCTGCTGTGAATGGGAAACAGCTGCCTGAACTTCACATTCGCATACCCCAGTCTGCACGGTCAGGTGATCAAACACCTATGTGTCACACAAGTATCGTCTCCTATGGTCACATCTCCGGTGGCATGCTGAGCCCCAACCGAGAAACACCCCAGCAGTCCTGACAACGAAGCCACAGCACACTGACACAGAGGCAGACACCTGAGGGGACATATCACTGAGCACAACGTGTCAGCTGATACACGGGAGTGGGAGTACAGAGTGTATTGTATGGCCTGGAGTAGGCATGACTGTCCTGCCCCACATGAATGAGGGATGAGCCCTGAACAGTAGGCAGCTGGCTAAGTATGTGTGACACACGTAATATACACACTCCTGGGCCCAAACATTGTTCCCACCCGCAGCATGGGTGTGTGCCAGATACCCCAGGCACATGTGGTGGATCAGCTCAGCAATTGGACCACATATCAAAGTAACACGCAGATTACATGTCAGAACACAGGCATTGTGTAAGCAATGGACCCACCCATGATGCCCACCACAGAGTTATTGAAACAGATGCTGTCCCCCACCTTGAGTCAAGCAAACTGCAAGGACACAGTACCCAAGTGACACAATTCCCTGACTGTAAGGGCCACACCTGGGTATCAGATGAGGAGTGGGCAGTGCACAATAGAGGGACATGGGTCCTGGACCACATGACTGATGTACTGTGGAAGTTTCACAAGGCCAGAAGAGGTTACATAGCATGGCAGACAAAGTTCACAATGCAGTCATGGACTCACCCCCTCCTTGCTGCTCTCTGGCCTTCAGCTGCCCATCCAGATCAGGGAAGACCACCGCCAGGATCCTGAGCATGTGGGGGGTCAGGGTCCGGTGTCCGCCCCTCCTGCGAGGAGGCGACAGCTTCAGCTGGACCCGTGCGATCCTCCGGATCCAGCCCCGAAGGTCCTGCCACCTCTTCTGGCAGTTGCGGATCCGGCGCTTGTAGACCCCCATGGATCTCACTGCCCGGACGATGGTCAGCCATATCTGCTGCTTCTGGTGGGCATCAACCTGTGAGGATGACAAAGTGAGAATGCCATTACTACACATGCAACATATCCGTGCATTACACAGTTGGATATACATGTCTCAATCACAGGGGCACATGATGTACACAGGCAGTGCAACGATGGCTATGGACAGTATGCCAGCAGTTACTACATGGTATCATTGCCTGGGAAGTAAAACCTTGTTTAAATGCACTGACACTGCACTATACCTGTTCAGTGCATGTAACTACACACTATGGGGGTGACAACTACTCAGTGAGCCTGCTAGCCAGTGGCGTGCAGACTGTTAGCCTTGCTAGTCAGACAACATGCACATTTAGAAAGGCAGTGGACAGAACACTCACCTGCTCCCCTGCTTTCCCATACAGCTTGCTGTACTGTGGAAGGAGGCTGTCCAGCAGGGCCTGGTTCTCCTCAGTGCTGAAGGCTGGGGCTCTCTCCACAGTACGTGCCATTGCAGGGTCCAGAGGGTGCAATTACAGCAGCAGTGGTGGTGGCAGATGTCGTCCTGGAGCATGTAGTGCAGGCAAGTGAGCTCTCAGGGGAACAGCCAGCATTATATGTGTGCTGCAGAGGCAGATACTGTCCCATGTGTCCAAAGTGATAGGTCCAAGTCGTTTGCATCTTCTGAATCTGGCCAATCCATGGAATTGCACCACTTACACACGCCCACAGCATCCTTCAAAAGTTCAACTTCATGACACCCATGAATTTGCAACATTGTTGTGGGTGACCAACTGAATTTACAGCATCAGACTCGTTCAAAATTTGAAAACGCGTCCGTTGCCAGGCCAGGCCATAGCCAATGGGTGCGCACCGATCGGTCCATTGCTGTTCAACGAGTATTGCGAATACAACGCGTACCCGCACACATTGAATGCAATGAGCCGGCCGGGCACACCGATCGGTCCATTGCTGCTCAACGCGTACCCAGGATACAACGCGTACCCGCACACATTGAATGCAATGGGCCGGCCGGGCACACCGATCGGTCCATTGCTGCTCAACGCGTACCCAGGATACAACGCGTACCCGCACACATTGAATGCAATGGGCCGGCCGGGCACACCGATCGGTCCATTGCTGCTCAACGCGTACTCAGGATACAACGCGTACCCGCACACATTGAATGCAATGGGCCGGCCGGGCACACCAATCGGTCCATTGCTGTCCAACGCGTATTGCGAATACAACACGTACCAGCACACATTGAATGCAATGGCCAATGTGTGCGCACCGATCGGTCCATTGCTGTCCAACGCGTATTGCGAATACAACGCGTACCAGCACACATTGAATGCAATGGCCAATGTGTGCGCACCGATCGGTCCATTGCTGTCCAACGCATATTGCGAACACAACGTGTACCAGCACACATTGAATGCAATGGCCAATGTGTGCGCACCGATCGGTCCATTGCTGTCCAACGCGTATTGCGAATACAACGCGTACCAGCACACATTGAATGCAATGGCCAATGTGTGCGCACCGATCGGTCCATTGCTGTCCAACGCGTATTGCGAATACAACGCGTACCAGCACACATTGAATGCAATGGCCAATGTGTGCGCACCGATCGGTCCATTGCTGTCCAACGCGTATTGCGAATACAACGCGTACCAGCACACATTGAATGCAATGGCCAATGTGTGCGCACCGATCGGTCCATTGCTGTCCAACGCGTATTGCGATTACAACGCGTACCAGCACACATTGAATGCAATGGCCAATGTGTGCGCACCAATCGGTCCATTGCTGTCCAACGCGTATTGCGATTACAACGCGTACCAGCACACATTGAATGCAATGGCCAATGTGTGCGCACCGATCGGTCCATTGCTGTCCAACGCGTACCTGTACAAGTCACTGGCATATGTCACCATGCCTGTCACAGGTGAACATATGCCAGCCATATATACTTCCCAGGGAGTGAGGGGCACACCTACAACACCACAGCCTGTCCAAACTGTATCCTAAGGCATGTAAGGCTGCATTACCTATTCCGTGTATGGGGGTGAACATGTTGTTCTGTGGGTGTCACTTGGGGGCAGCCACCCCCAGGCTGTGCACGTGTTCATGGGGACAGAATCCTTGGTGTTTCGTGTACATGACCACTGTGAAGTGCAACTGTTCATATCTGAGCATGTGGCATGGTCACATTTCACGGTGGTGTATGTGTATGTCATGTCACATACCCCCTGAGTCCCATGTGGGACGGTATGTTTAACCCAGGGTGACCCATTGGCACAATAGTGATGGTCCTCCACAGTCTGTGTGCATGTTGTGTTTACAATGTCTCTGATTTCATGTGCACAATGGGAGACAGTCTCCACATCCACGTTGTTTGTGCATGGACTTTGATGTTGTGCGTGTGTGTGTCACAGACGTCCATGTCTGTCCTGCCGAGGCAACAGGGACCACTACCTGTGGGGGTCATGGTTGTTTTGCTGTGGTGTATACATGATACACCATGTCATGCCAGTGTCCATGTGGCAATACAGGGTCCCTGGGAATCTACCTGTCGTTGAGCTGTGATGGCTGGGGCACATCTGTCCTCACATGTCACTGTGGGGTGTGTTTGTAACGTGGCAGCAGGAGATGGGAACTGTGACACGGCCTCATGATATCCAATGGCACAACCTGGGACTTATTGATGCCACTTGTTGAACTGTGATGTTAGATGTTGGCCATGTATGTGCCATACATGTCCTTACGGAACTGCACACATCATGTACTTGTGCCTCATAATGATGTATCATGTGATATTGAGTGTGTTCAATGCCACATATGTGGGGTGACGGACAATCTTTCTTTCTTCACCTATGCACTGCAGGGCACCAGCTGTCCATAGACCATTCCCTGACCTGGCAACGATGGTGGAACGTGACATCATCCGACGATACCGCTTCACCAGGCAGCTGATTGAGGATTTGGCAGTGCGCTTGGCACCACATTTGCAACCTGGCCGGCCGTACCCTACAGCGCTGACCCCCAAGGTGAAGGTGATGGCAGCCCTACACTTCTTTGCCACCGGTACCTTTCAACACACTCTGGCGACTGCTGGTGGGATGTCACAGACCATGTTCAGCCGTGTGCTCCGCGATGTTTTGGAGGCTATGTTGATATACCTGAACCAGTACATCTATTTCCCTAGACTCCAACAACTCACTGACGTGAAGAGTGACTTCTATGCCCTGGGGAGGATGCCGCATGTCATTGGCTCCATTGATGGGACACATGTGGCTTTGGTACCACCACAGGCCCAAGAGCAGGCATACAGGAACCGCAAACACTACCACTCGGTCAATGCACTGGTGGTCTGTCTTGCAGATATGAGCATCTCACACGTGTGTGCCCGTTTCCCCGGTTCTGTACACGATGCCTACGTGATGAGGAGTAGTCGCATCCCGAGGATGATGTCACAGATGCCGAACCAGCGTGCCTGGCTTGTTGGTGTGTACTGACTTTGTACCATTGTGTGTGTTCTGCAATGTAGTGTTCCACCCTCTTTTCCAACTCAGCTAATGTGCAATTGTCTGTATGTAGGTGACTCCGGATACCCCAACATGCCGTGGTTGCTGACGCCCCTCAGGAACCCTGTGACACCAGCCCAGATGCGCTACAATGAGGCACATGGTCGGACAAGGAGAGTGATTGAGTGGACATTTGGTCTCCTGAAGAGCCGCTTCCGCTGCCTGGACAAGACAGGAGGGGCCCTCCCATATGCCCCAGCAAAGGTGTGCAAGATTGTCATCATCTGCTGCATGCTACACAACCTGGCAGTACGGAAGGAGTTGCCTCTCATCCTGGATGACGATGACCAACATCCGCCACCTGTGGAGGATCCTGGCCTGGACCACGATGCCAGTGATGATGATGATGATGGTGATGGTGATGTCCGCACACAGCTCATCACCAACTTCTTCAGCTGAATGTGAGTATCCAGAGATGTCATGTCAATGATGTGAGTTTGCATGATATGTGTTGGTGGTGCTCTGGTGCTGTCTGAGTGTGTCCATGGGCTACATGACTGTATGCGTGTAGCGATGTGTCCTTACAGGTAGTCTGTACTCCCCAACAGTGTTGACATGCTAACTTGGTTCTGGGTGGGTATCTTGTGACATGTATTGGGCATGAGTATTGCAGTTCTGTCCTGTTCTTCAGTGCTTTTGACTGTGTGTCATTTCTGTCCTTCACAGGGTACTTTCTGAGTCGTTTGATCAACTGTGATCCCCGACACCGTGATTCGACTTCCAGGGTGGTAGCTGTCGTGTCCCTACAGGTGATGTGCGCCACACCCATGGACTTCCTTCCTTCTACACTTGTTGACTGTGTGCCCGCTGCCAGGTGGGATTACCTTGCATCTGTAGTGGTTACAACATGTAGCAAATGTTTAATAAACCTGTGCTTCACTTTGTGATGTGCGTTGTCTGTGGTCACACATTTGACTGACATTTGCTTAATGCACCAGTGGGCTAGTTGACAAAGACTGTGAATAGGTGTTGTGTCTGTGCATTGCACCGTATTTCCTGGCAACATCAGTGTAGGCAATGAGTCAGATGGCCTAGGTGTGTAATTGTTGTGTAGCCCTGGTGGTGTGTCTCCCTTATGTGTGTCACGTTGCCATGACTCACATGCCTGTGTTGTACTAGCTGTAGCAGTTAGAATGCACAGTGTCATTTCGCTGGTCATCATCTCCATGACAGAAACCACGTTCGAATAACGACAGAGGCAGTTATGGTGTATTAGTGTGTTTATTGTCATACATATGTGTGAATAGTGCACAGGATGGTGAGTGCTGTACATTTTGATTGCAATCCAAAGTTCCTAGATGAATTGGAAGTCCTGGTAGCAGAAATGTCGTGTATCAAGTCCACAGTCATCTGAGACATTGGTCCAACTTGTACTCCCCATGTCATGTGGGGGAGTTGTGTTGCAGTCAACAGGGTGAACAGTTTGCGCACAAAGGTGATTATCCAGAACAGGTTTTGGCTTCCTGGGGGTTGCACATGGCCATCGGCCTCTCACTTGCCCCTCCTCGGATGACCTCTCTTCTTTGGGGGGGGACCCTCAAGTGCAGGCTGCTGCGGTGCAGGGGACTCTCCGCCAGAGTTATCCTCCCTCCCTGTGGCAGTTGCAGTTGTTTCAGCACCAGATGTTGTGGGCACACAGGGAGGTGTTGACTGGTTGCTGCTCATCTGGCGGAGGCATTGTAATATGTCCCTATGCACCGCCATCATCTCTTGCAGTGTGTCCCACTTGGACTCCACGCGGGACATGTGTGAGTCCAAGCGGGCATGATGGGCAGCCTGCTGCTGTTTAATGTCCCTGAGGAGCCCCACTACCTGGCTGAGCTCTCCGGTGCTGGACTGGTACGCATCGGCTATGCGTGCCAGTTGTGGGTCATCATGCAGTCCAGACCCCTCTGCGATCAGCGACCTATGTCTCCCACCCCTCCCACCACCCCTAGCGACACATGCAGTACCTGAGGTGGCACGCACAGGTGACCCTGGGCCCCCTTGGGGGTTGTTGGTGGTGTTGGTGTCCATGGCCCCACGTTGGTCCAGGGTCCCTGTGCTGGTGGTGGTGGTGCTCCTTGGTCTGTCCATGTCGGCAGGGGTGGTATGTGTGTTGACAGTCGTTGGAGGGGTGGGTGCAGGGGTGCAGCTGGTGGTCCTGCTGGTGCTGCATGATGACTTGCTCCGGAGGTGCCAGGTAGGTCTTCTTCATCCGAGGAGGGCAGAGGCTGTTCCACACCAGTGAGCTCCGTATCCTCTTGAGCCTGGGATGGGGAATCCTCAGCGTCTGCTGCTGTGTCCCCATCATCACCTGTTTTTGGGAGACACACACATTGTATGTTATGTTTCTGCAGGCATCAATGGTTGACACACCTGACAGTTGTGACTGTGCCTCTGGATGCGGGCCTGTACATTGCATTGTCCTAAGTTGTCACAGTCAGAGGTTGATATTGGTGTAGCACATTGTCCTGCATTATTTGGGCATTTCTATGTGAATGTTGGGGTGTGTACATGGTCTGCATTGGTTTTATTTGGTTGACATCCGGCCCTCCTTCCCACCCAGCCAGATATCCCACCATGGAACGTGCTGCCATTGCAGGGAGTGCAAGTTGTCTTTCAGGATGTCAGTCAGTGGTGTTCTGCTGTTGGTTGGTGCACAGTTGCCAGCAGGGCCTTGTGCTCCCCACAGCAGTAGCCAGTGTCAGCCATCTTGTCAGTTGTTTTCCACTCCCTGTGATGTGCGCATGGTTCAGGGTGGTGTTGATGGGCCAGTTGTGGGGGTGACCAATATCTGTGACTATCACTCCCATCATGCTATTGCCTCCACCCCACTTCCCAGCATGCCCATACTTACTTGCTTTTGGGTGGACTTCACTGTGTGTGAGTGTGAGAGCAATGGCAAGATGGCTGACGATGTGGTCCTGTTGTTTGTTGGTGCCCAGTTCCCAGCAGGGCCTTGTGCTCCCCACAACAGAGCACCAGTGTCAGACATCTTTGAAGTGGCTTTCCACTCCCTGTGAGGTGTGCATGCTTCAGTGCTAGCTTGCTGGGCCATGTGGGTGGGGGATGTTGAGCTGTGACTACCACTCCCATCATGCTATTGCCTACACCCCCCTTCCCAGCATGCCCATACTTCCTTCCTTTTGACTCTGCTTCCCTGTGGGGTAGTGTGCCTGTGCTGACAGGATGGATGACAGTGTTGTCCTGGCAGTTGTTTGGCTACAAGTCCCAAGAGTGTCCCTGTGCTTCACACAGCATAACCCAGGGTGGTGGTTCTTTGTGGGATCTTCAATTAGGGTGTGAGGCATTGCATTCTCCCAGGTGGGTTATGTGGAGTTAGTGTTGAGGGGGTATGTGAGGAGAACTGCTTGTAACTATGGTCAGTGCTGTGAGTCCTCCTTCCCACCCATGCCAGATATCCCACCATGGAACGTGCTTCCATTGCAGGGAGTGCCAGTTCGCTTTCAGGATGTCAGTCAGTGGTGTCCTGCTGTTGGTTGGTGCCCAGTTCCCAGCAGGGCCTTGTGCTCCCCACAACAGAGCACCATTGTCAGACATCTTTGAAGTGGCTTTCCACTCCCTGTGAGGTGTGCATGCTTGAGTGTGATCTTGCTGGGCCATGTGGGTGGGGGATGTTGAGCTGTGACTACCACTCCCATCATGCTATTGCCTCCACCCCACTTCCCAGCATGCCCATACTTACTTGCTTTTGGGTGGACTTCACTGTGTGTGAGTGTGAGGGCAATGGCAAGATGGCTGACAGTGGGGTCCTGCTGTTGGTTGGTGCCCAGTTCCCAGCAGGGCCTTGTTCGCCCCACAACTGAGCACCAGTGTCAGACATCTTTGAAGTGGCTTTTGACTCCCTGTGAGGTGTGCATGCTTGGGTGTGAGCTTGCTGGGCCATGTGGGTGGGGGATGTTGGGCTATGACTACCACTCCCATCATGCTATTGCCTCCACCCCCTTCCCAGCATGGCCATGCTTCCTTCCTTTTGACTCTGCTTCCCTTTGGGGTTGTGTGCCTGTGCTGACAAGATGGCTGACAGTGTTATCCTGGTGTTAGTTTTGCTACAAGTCCCATGTGTGTCCCTGTGCTTCACTCAGCATGACCCAGGGTTGTGGTTCTTTGTGGGATATTTGATTGGAGTGTGAGGCAATGCATTCTCCCAGGTGAGTTGTGTGGAGTTTGTGTTAGGGGTGTGTGTGAGTGGAGCTGCTGGTAACTATGGTCAGGGCTGTGAGTCCTCCTTCCCACCCAGCCAGATAGCCCACCATGGAACGTGCTTCCATTGCAGGGAGTGCAAGTTGGCTTTCAGGATGTCAGTCAGTGGTGTCCTGCTGTTGGTTGGTGCCCAGTTCCCAGCAGGGCCTTGTTCGCCCCACAACTGAGCACCAGTGTCAGACATCTTTGAAGTGGCTTTTGACTCCCTGTGAGGTGTGCATGCTTGGGTGTGAGCTTGCTGGGCCATGTGGGTGGGGGATGTTGGGCTATGACTACCACTCCCATCATGCTATTGCCTCCACCCCCTTCCCAGCATGGCCATGCTTCCTTCCTTTTGACTCTGCTTCCCTTTGGGGTTGTGTGCCTGTGCTGACAAGATGGCTGACAGTGTTATCCTGGTGTTAGTTTTGCTACAAGTCCCATGTGTGTCCCTGTGCTTCACTCAGCATGACCCAGGGTTGTGGTTCTTTGTGGGATATTTGATTGGAGTGTGAGGCAATGCATTCTCCCAGGTGAGTTGTGTGGAGTTTGTGTTAGGGGTGTGTGTGAGTGGAGCTGCTGGTAACTATGGTCAGGGCTGTGAGTCCTCCTTCCCACCCAGCCAGATAGCCCACCATGGAACGTGCTTCTATTGCAGGAAGTGCAAGTTGTCTTTCAGGATGTCAGTCAGTGGTGTCCTGCTGTTGGTTGGTGCACAGTTCCCGGCAGGGCCTTGTGCTCCCCACAGTAGTAGCCAGTGTCAGCCATCTTGTCAGTTGTTTTCCACTCCCTGTGATGTGGGCATGGTTCATGGTGGTGTTGATGTGCGCATTGTGAGGGTGGGCAATTTCTGTGACTACGACTCCCATTATGCTATTGGCTACACTGACTTGCCCAGCATACACAGAATTCCTTCCTTTCAGTGGGCTTCACTGTGAGGTGGTGTTGTAGTGGTGGCTACATGCCTGGATGTGTTTGTTAGTTATATTTGTGCCACTGCCTAGCTGTAGTTGTAGTTGTGTTTGTACATGTGATGACACAGTTACATGTCACTATGAGATGGCATGTGTTGTGTTTATCTGACTGACATACACATTTTGGGATGATTCTGTTCTGGTTGGTGTGTATTTGCTAAGGGTGCATGGTTTGACTGTCCCCTTGACAGTGATGTGTGTGTATTGTGGCACAATATTGTGTACATTTGTTGTGTACTCACCAGGCTCTGGGATGTTTTCTAGTCCATATACGCTCACTGGTGGTAGGATGGCCCGCACCTTCTCCTCCCAGGGCCTGAGGTATACTGGTTTGGCAGGAGGGCCACTGCCGGTGTGTTGGCTCAAGAGGTAGTCCTTCTTCAACAGCTCCCTGACCCTCCTGCGCACGTCATACCACCTGTTCTGGAAGTCTACCTTTGTGCGCAAACATGGTGATTGTGTGTTCACCCTGTCGACGATCCTCTCCCACATCTTGGTTTTCTGCGACATGGGTGTCTGTTGGACCAGTGTACCAAACAGCTGTGGCTCTACCCTGAGGATCTCATCTACCAGGACTTCCAATTCACTATCTAGGAACTTATGATTCTTCTTTGGGGGCATGGTGATGGGTGGTGATGGTGAGTGATGTGTGTGTTGGTGTGCAGGTGAAGGTGTGTGAGTGTGTGTTTTGCTGGGTGTATGTGAGGGTGCTATTTGTTGAGGTGCTGATGGTGTGTGGCTTGTGTGATGGATGAGCTGTGGGTGTGTGGTTGCTGTCTGTTGAGTGCTGGCAGGTAATTTGAATTTGCAAAGTATCATGGTAGGGATTTGTGTCCTTTATATGGGTGGAGTTGTGGGCGTGTCTTTGTTCCCTCCCCCCCCCCAGTATTTATTGGCTTTGTAATTGCTTGTTTTGCCTTTTTTTGTGTATTTTCCCTTTGTACTTTTTGTGCATGTAGGAGATGTTCTTGTGACCGAGTCGGACCCTGCAGTTGTCTCGTACGAGCTTCTCCGAGTCGTTCACGCTGTGTTTGTGCTATTTTCTATGCTGCGTACGCGTCGGTCGTGGTGTTTTGGGTTGTTTCGGCTCGCAGTTTTATATGCGTGTCGGTCGTTCGGCTTGTCCTCCGTGCGACTCGGTCGTGTTTTCCACGCGTTGCATCGTACTTGGCGGGTAGGACTTCGCGGGTACGTTTCGTTCGGGATTGTTCCGGGTGCGTGTCGGTCGGTTCGATTCGAATGTTTTTCCAGCCGGATTGCTGTCTTCCGCGCGGCTCGGTCGTTCGGCTTGTGTTCCGTACGAGTCGGTCGGGTTTTGCACGCTTCTCATCGTACTTTGCGGGTCGGGCTGCACCGGTACGTATCGGTCGGATAGAATTCCGGCTCCGAGTCGGTCGGTACGTTTTCCGGCCCGAATCGGAATCGACCCCTAAGTTGAGGAACCATAGAGAGCAAAAAATACAGGGATTGTTGGGCATAGAGTGAAAATGTAGAAGTTGAGATGAAAAGACAATGACAGAGCCTTCCTGCAAAAAGCACAATAGATGGGGAAAGGGCCAAAATGGAGAGTCTCCAGCCTAAGAGCACCATCTTCTCTCAATTCTTCTTATCAAGAGGGGCAGTCAAAAATTAGTTAAAAACAATAGGCCAAGGGGCACAATTAGCAGAATACACGAGCATGCAAGTCTGACAAAAACAGTACTTCTACCAGAAAGAAAACTCAACAACTCCAGCTACGAGTCAGTATTCGAAATACTGCAGTAGGTAAGCATACAAAGCAGACCTGATTAAACAGTACTCCAGTTATGTGGAACACCTTACTCAACTGTTTTTAACAACGCATCAGCACATCAAATGTCATAGCAAGGCTTATTTGTAGAAGTTTCAGTGTGGGAAACAGCGTTTACAACGCTGTAAACACAACGCGGTAACTTTACAACACGGTCGTTACAACGACCGCGCTGTTACCACGCGTGCCATTACATCGCAAGTCGTATCAACGACTTGCTGTAGGGAGAGTGCAACACCAGGGAATGTGTTGGATTTTAAATCCAACACCTTCCCTGCTTTGCCCAAACTGGAGTAGGAATAGTAATTAATACTATTCCTAAGTCCAGCCCGCCCCCTACAGCAAGTCATTGAAACAACTTGCGATGTAATGGCACGCGGTCATTGTAACGACCGCGTTGTAAAGCCATGCGTAGTGAATGTATGTGATGTAACGTCATACATTCTTCAGTGCACTCAACAATCTGACATTTAACAATCTGTCTCTCAAAAAATGTGTGCCAGATTAGCTTTCACAACACCTGAATGTGTAATACACAAAAGCTCGGTAGGTATTTGTAAAGCCACAGCATATAAACCACAATAAGAAGGTAAGTGTCCATGAGAGTACCTGATAGTATGTAAAAAAAGATAGTGTATAATAAAAGAAATGCCAAGCTGGTTCTCTCACGCTCTGCAACTCTTATTATGAAAATCATATAATGTAGGCCGGTATCACAATGCCATACTATATGAAATAACAACTTAGCTTATTTTTATAAAGTCCCACTAAGAAATCCCTTGCCTACTCAGGCAGTATACCAGCTGTTCGTATTTCTTTTTATGAAAGAACATCCCTCTCAACCCATAAATTAAAAAAATCTTTAGAGTTGTCTGGCACGATTTTAGGGGTCTATTACGATGGCGGTCCGGAAACCTCCCCGACCGCCATGGTAGCATGAAAAGACCGCCCGCATGGACTGCGACATCACCGCCGGTCGAATTACGATGACCCGTGGTCAAAATCTGACCGCAGCGGTCTGATCGCGGGTATTAACATTGCAGCAGTTGCTGCTGCCCGTAGCACCGCCGCGATGCCGAAAGGAGCATGCCCTGCATTTCCCTGCACTGCCTGCTACCTGGTACAGGGAAATGTAGGGGGGGACCATGGGTGCCCCCCCAGTGCACCCACACCCCCCAACACATTGGGGGCCCGCAACGGGCCCCCGGAAGACAATCACCGCATGCCTTTCAATGGCGGTCTGACCGCTGAGGAAAGGCTGGCTACCGCCGGCATCATAATCCTGCCGGCGGAGCCTGCTCTGCACCGCAATCATTATCCCGGTCCTGCTCCGTCCGCCAGGCAGGAGTGCGGATGGCAACCGGCGGTAAAGCAGCGGTCGGAATTTCCCACCGCCGCGGTCACCACCGCCATCCTAATGTGACCAGCGGTTTTCCTGGCTCTGATGGCGGGCGGATGTCCACCGCCGGTACGGCGGGCGCCACCGCCGGCCCGGCAGTGGACATCCGACCGCCATCATAATAGACCCCTTAGTTTCATGGTCTTGTGTGCCGCTCAGGGGGCATTTTTGGGGTAAAACTTGCTTTAGGCCCATGTCATTATTTACCCTCTCAAAACTATTCTCGAAAATAACAGACAGGACATTAAAAAATCTGCATTTATTTAAGAATATTAGGTGAAATAGAATTGTTATAAAACACCTTTTTTTGAGTGCAATAGTTGCTCTGTGCTGAATCATATGTTCCATTCCCAAACAGCATGGTGTGCTGTATCCGCACAATGTACTATGGCGTAATTGTCACAAGTACTTACATTTTTTTTAACAAAAACATTAGTTTGCATTATGAAAGAAAGGGAACCTGAATAAATGGACCATCTCTAGTTAATAGTTGACTTATCTTTTGCTGTGAAATTCCACCAGGATGTATTCAGTTGTGTCCTTCCTGAGGGAATGCATATGTCCTTTTTTGATAATTATCCTTAAATTTCTTTTCTGCTGTTTTTAGTTGTTTTTGAATATATTTAGAGTAGCTCCCAGATTTTTATGCCAATAGGTTTTGATCCTATGGATTCGACACAATTCTTGTGGGTCTTTGTCAGGGCTAGAGATTCCCTCGATTTAAATCCTTGTTATTAGGGTTTTGTTGTTAGGTTACAAAATGACATTATTGGTGTGTTGAGATTATCTTTGCGGTGATCCTGGCTGTATGTTGTCTACTTCTGAGATTCCTCCAGTGGATGATGGGAATTTCAGGTTTCTTTATTATAGCTCATCAAGTGGTGTCTTGTGGTGCTTTGTTCAAGCCTCAGTGGGGAGAGCGCAGTCTCTGGTTTAGAGATTTTTGCCAATATGTCTTCTGTGCATTCATTTATCCGAGGTGTGATTCCACTGATTAATTGTGGCTTTTGAAACTGTCCACTGCATAGTTTTCTCCAATGGATATTAGAGATCCTTGATTTATTCTTTATGGCTTACTGGGCAGCATCCTCCTGTGAGAGCAATAGCAAGGAAGTACATCCTTCCTGCATACAGCTCACTACCAAAGTCAATATTGCTTCAATGTGTACACTAGCATTGAAGGTGCTCATATATAAACATTAAATAGGATGAAACATCAAGTAAAACTCATTGCATTTCGGGTCTAAGAAGCACACTGGAAACCTCCCCTAGCCCCTATCACCATAAGCATCTGCTTCATTGTGAGCTGAAACATAAATTCAATATTAAGTGAAATTTTAAGTCACATGATAACGAGGAGACCCATTTTGCTGCTGTGCAAGCCAAACTTTGTTTGTATAGGGGAGGGTAGATTACAAGTTTAGCCACGATGAAACAACCTTAACTCATCCAACAAGCTATGTTTCTCTACTGTTTGTGCTTAGAGTAAAAGAACCATCTAGGGTACAATTTCTAAATATGGCAATACACACTTGACTGAACAATTTCACATACTTTTTAAACACCACTGCAAGCGTTGCCAAACATGGAAATGTTAATACCCAGATTGCAATGAAACAAAAAAAGCACTACAATCCCTGCTAATAGAGAAAACAATATTTCACAAAATAAATATCAGTGCCACAAACCCAGTGTGCATCATTTATAAAGATCTCAAAGTCTATTTTCATCTGCAGCTTTACTCCTGATTCGATTGCAGTCCCCTCCAGGCAACAATATTTCAAGGAAGGGGGCAAATAGAGGAAAACAGATCATTCATGGCATATGGAATGAGCACAAAGATTAATAGAATGAAAATGGATGTGGAGCTCTAGTGCTGTGGCTGTCAGTTTGGGAAGGGACTAATAATGTGGCAGCAGTACTTCCAATCAGAGCTTAGCTGTAGCCAACATCATGAAGGTGGTGAGACAAAAGTGGAGAGCCCAGGGAGTGCTCCTGGACCCTACCCAGTGCCAGTGCTGCCACTGTGAGCCTTTTGTCAGACCACAAAACAAAGCCTTCCCACAGGTTTAACTGGAAGCCAATGGAGGTGGCATACAGGGTGGTGGAAGTGTGTTGAAAATGAAGTGGGGGTGCATATATTAAAACAGTTAGAATAGGTAATGCTCGACCAGGTAATGGCCTATGTGATGGCTGCTCTAGAACCATTTAAGCTTCTGTAATACATGAGCATGTTACCCAGAGTTTTTGGTATACAACTGAAATTTGAGGTCAATATGACAATCAAATATTAAACCCAGAATGTAAACTTTATTTACTAAGGCTATAGGCATAACCACCATGACAAACTGATTGTATCACAATCCAGCTTTTGTAGAGCTTGCTTCGAGCTCTCTAGAATTCATGTTACATTGAGTTGCTCAGCATATGATAGGAGACTCACATCAAAATACGAATGTTTCAATTTGGAGGGTTAACACTCCTCAGCCCTTGACCACATCACCAGAGATAAGCAGAACTAGCTGGGTGTAATGCAGAAGCCACCCACCCTTCTGTAGTCTATAGCATGGTATGATGTGGTTGCATACAGCAATTAAATAAGGCAGGAGACACTAGGGAGCACTGCCGTATACCACAAGTCACAGCAGAACATCTACTAGAGGCTCATCACACTTAAGATATGGCCATAAATTGGTCAAAAGAGGGAGAAATCTAGTTCATCAAAATGTGGTACTCAATATTGTAGATGCCAGATAGGTGTAATAATATAAATCAATAAATCAATAAATAGAGTACTCAGGACCCTATCTGACTGCCAAAGCAACTGTTCATGTCAGAACCAGGATGGGTGTCTCACTGCCTTTTGTTGGGTTGCAACCTGACTGACTGTTATCCAACTATGCATGAGTTCAAAGGCCTGTAGAAATTGAAAGGTTAGTAACATTTCCTATATTTCAACGAGTAAGGGACCCCTGCCCCCGGGCAGTTACGCAGAGGGTCAGCTGGGTCTTAAGATGGTTTCTTCAAGAACAGAGAAATGCACGCTCTTTTTAAAGCCCTTGAAGAATTAGTGTTCATTTTTGTAATAACCAGAACCAAGGAATGAGCACAATCCTTCACCATTGCTGACAGGCAAAGATCTTCATTTCATCATGGGTCTAATTTAATTGTTGATGGGCAGCCTGTTTCTCCACCTGGGTGATGGAGTAAATTACTCTGTTGCCCTGATGGATATGTCGCCTGCCAAATTTAGAAATGATTACTAATCAGGCAAATATTTCTAAAGCAATGGCAGGAACTGCTGTCACAGTGGTTCCTGTCAATGCTTTTTGCAGTTTGGTGCAGGGCTCCATCAACATGACCGAGCCTTGCGCCAAACTGTTTTCATTTTCATTTTCAACTAGGGATAAAAAAAAAAAGATAAGGTCCCCCTCTTCATGGGAGTCATCTCCCAAGGAGGGGGCATTTACTGTTTTTTACTGTTTTTTCCTCATGTTGACAGACAGTAAAAATCAGCTATATGTCCACCCATCCTAATTGTGCAAAAGGCCATAGAAGCAATCCTCCGATACCCTTACTCCATCATGCCATGGGAGAAATTTGCCCACAGCAGTTGCAGAGTAGTCACAACTGTGGCCAAACTATGGTCCACCCACATATAAATCGGGTGGGAGGGCAGACCACTATGTCGGTGGGAAGGGAAAACCATCACCATTGCGATGGAGTTCCCTCTCTCCCAACATATAATAAATTAGGCCCTATGTTTCTATGAATATTTTCAACCTCATGAGCAGAAACACGCTGATGACTACAAGAGACAAGGTATTCACTAACCCCCTTGCTATGGAACAACTGAGGGGGGCTTTTAATGTAATGATGAGTATAAGACATTGCTGAAATATGTCTGACCGGTATACATTAAACCTCTATTGCACTGATTTGCACATGGTATGCACTATTTTGAGCATCTTGATGGGCATACATTTTTCCAAATTTCTTCCATTCCAGATTCTGAAAAAAGCATTCTCTCACTGGCATATTATTCATCACAACAATTCTTTGTTGGCTTTGCTTGTCACTCTACCATGTTCGACGTATAGGTACATTTTGGGGTGCCATTGAAAGTAGGGTGCAGACACAAAGATTTATACTAAATTTAAATTGATCTAAATCCACATGATCAAGACTCCTTGTCTCCATATTTGCACATGTTTATTTTATTATGGTTTGATCACAGCAATTCTATTGCAATGTCACACTGTCCACAATCAGCAGATATTTAGACTACTAATACTAGGACCCTCATCCACTGTCCACCATGTATGGTCCACAGTTACCTGAAACCTGTGTATTTTTATTTTACCGTTTGTCTTCTGGTTTGGTTTTACAATGACAGGCTGTAGGAGCAGATTTGGAGGGGATTATATCATGTCTGCAAACATTTTCAGATGTTGGCTCAAAGGGAAAAATCAGGATGTCCTGCTGGGACCATATGATGTAAGGCATGCAGTAGGTGACTGACCTCTGATGAACATAATGTCAAGCATGACACCACTGAGTTGATATCACAGCCTTAAACTGATACCTTAGGGCTGCAAATATTGTTGAAATCATGGTAACAATGCCCCAAGCAGGAGGTTGTTTGGAATGAGCAGGAGAGCACATTATGAAATTGTATTACGAGTATAAGTATTATTTAAAGTAATTGATTTTCACAGTTGGGCCCTGTGAAGGTGCTTATTGCCCGTTTAACCTGTCTGAGCACCTATCTGGCCTCATTTAGAAAAGAAAAGATAGGAATATCTCACTAATGAGAGATCTGATTGGCTAATGGAGTCTTCAAATGTATCCTGCCCTATGACACAGTATGAAGACTGGACACTGAGCAGATTGAAATGAGTGTGCACTTTATAGAACAGTGTTACTGCTACCATGGGGATTACTATTTTATATGACTGACTCACTATTTTAGTAGGCCCTTTGGACGTGTTTGGTGTCTTTGGTCACCCTCCAGTCCTCTGGCCCTGCCTTTTGGGTCTGGGTTTCTTGATGAGGGAGTAGGTAGGAGTGCCCCACTGATATCAAGCAAGATTTACCAGCTTCCTCTTGAAATTCCTCTCTCCCACTCACAGCACAACAACTGGAGACTTTTCGGAATGAGAACTAAAGCCCACTTTTAACTGTTACTGCAAAGATACAGATTGTTGTTTTAACTGACAAAGTGAAACTAAGCTGACCTTGGGATGATGCTTGGCACCCATTGCTTCTCAGTCTTGCCTTTTGTAGCTAGGCTCATTTAGCTAGTGAGGATAGCCTCTCTGCAAGAGGCCTGATTGTTTAGCGGACTCTTCAAATTCAACACACCCACTGAGATGGGGCAAGAGTGGCCCTTTGGCATCGCATGGGGAGCACTCTAAGTTCAACGTCATTTTGGCCCCAGTGCCGATAGTCTCAGGACATACTCTTCTTTATGTGTATTTAATTTCCTATTGTTTAGCCACTCTTGATAAACAACTTGGAGACAAAGGCGGAGTTGATGTTCAAGAAGAAGTTGAGCTAGACAAATATTGATTTATATTTGTAACGCTCAACATCATCTAGCATTAAAAGTAGAATTATTGCAACACTTGTCTGAAAGTGGAAGCTCTGATTTATAAGAAACAGAAATCTCAAGTTAAATCTAAAATAAAAGTTGAATCCATATAATTACTGGGTTCAATGTAACACTATCAATATAAGGCTGCTGATTTATTCACCCTCACTAGTGGGCTTAAATATTTCTTCATTAGATATAATTCCACCCCACCACTGATATCTCATAGATAACAACTGTTGCTGGCTGTGGATTGAAAATAGCAGACCGCAGAAAAACAGTAATGGACATACTACAACCTCATAAGGATATTGAAAGCATACGGTTTTCAAAGGGGCCTCTTACCCCCTATTGGGGGTGACACAAGTACCAATGCATTGCACTGCAGAGAGGGAAACTGATAAATGATCAAGGCTGGAAATGTGTTATACATCTCACATACAGACGAAAAGCACTAAGGGGCAGGTTTACAAGCCCCTTGCGCCACTTTTAGCGTCACTTTTCCCATGTTAAAAATGACGCAAAAGTGGCGCAAGGGCCTTGTAAATAAGCCCCTAACTAAGGATGCAGCAAAAAGCATGGACCGTGGGTCAGCCCACTTCTGTTACTATCTATCTTCACAGTGAATGATGGCATTCTACCATTTCACAAGGAGCATATTCTCACACCAAGTAGTTTCATCAGTGCGGGGACTATTACTCCTTTGTTTGTTTTTTGAGACCATAAAATATTTTTGCGTTTAGCGAATCTTTTTTAAATAGAATTGAGGAGGGCCATGCAGCTCCCCCCAAAATAAAGATTTGCAATAAACATAACAAAACAAAACAACCATTGACAAAGTGGAAAAATACTGACTTTCCGACACAGGTGCTTTGTTCTCACAAAATAACTGGCTCAGGTTGGGGCTGCGCTCTACACAAACAGACGACCTCAGAGAAGGATATGTATTCTCCATAACATGATGGCCTTGGGAAGGATGGAAAAGCCAAAAGTGTAGCATACTTTGAGGTCTGATATCCTCTAGAAATAAAGTGAACTCAGGAGAAGCTTCTGCTGGATGATGTGTGGCATATAAGCGAAGATCAAGGACACCTGTCAAAATGGTTTGAAATCATTTGAAGAATGCAATTGATTTGCTATACTCGTGAACATAATGCTAAACCTGCATTTGCTCAGTAGCTTGGTTTTGTTTACAGCTATGTGGAAATTGAAAACATGATTTTATTGATATTAATGTGAAGTTGGTATATTTGAATACATGGCCACTATCCCTTAACAAAAAAGTAGGCCTGTAATTCACGCATATAAATGTTAAACTGATCCATAAGCAATTCTGAAAATATTCCCATGGCTATCATAACTTCTTTATATGGTGGCGGAAGTTAAAACTGCACACATGCATTCACACACACACTCACACACATGCACACACACGCACACACACAAGCACACACAAACACCCACACACACATACATATATATACAGAACCGCCACCAATGGAGAACGAACGCGGAACAATAGGCGTACTGATTGAGGCAACTGCAGAAGAGATGTGGCCCAATGGCTGAGTGTCGAGAATCGTCGAGTCAGTGGGCATGCGATCGCTGGACTGACTCCCATGGGTAAGTGCCCACATACTTTTTATGAAAATTGAAAGCAGTGTATGTGGTGAGGGGTGCAAGAGAGTCACAGTAAATTGAACAGCAGCAATTATGTTCAGCAAAGCAATATGAAAAGAAACAGCTGCAGGAAAGTTTGGCCCCTGATCCCAAACAGCACATTCAATGGAAGCGGGACCAAGTGTGAGTACACTGAAGGACGGTTTGATTAAGAAAAGTAGGCACGTGGAAAAACTGTACAAAAGTGAAATATGTAGATTGTCGGAAGCCACCTCGTTACAAGGCTATCTGAAATTGGAAAGAGTTCCATGAGGATAAAGAATATATACTATAACCTCTTATGAAAATCTGGACCATCAGTTACTACAGGAGTCGGCTGATCATATGGCGGCATCTTCAAAGGGTTGTTAGAAATATTAGTGAAATTTGCATGGAGTGACAGAGAGAAATTGCTGAAAGAAATAAAACAACTGTAAGAAGAGATAGACAAACACCTGGATATGAACAAATTGGATGGATTATGATAAGCAATAAAATACAGGCTCACTACATATGAAGAAGGTATAAAACAACTCAAACAAAGCAAGTTTGCGAGAGATAGGAAAGATTACGAACTTGGATGTGTACTCACTTTTGCAAAGAAATTTGATATCCTCAGTAGGTAATTGATCAAAACATAGACTTTGAAAAGATCAGAAATGAAGGTAACATAAGAATCGGAAATGGGTACAGCTACGGATTTCTTAGAAGGGGAAGTTGTAGGTGTCTCAACCACAAGAAAGCCCAGAGGGAGATTTTTTTCACACATATAAATTAACACGCAATATGTGGCAAAAGACATCACAATGAAACAGGCCACCGGAAATCAAAAACATAGGAAGACAAGATGGAGCTCAAGGAGACCCCAAAGAGAAATAAGACTTGAAAGCCACTAGGACAAACAGAAGCAAACGGGGAGGCAAGAAGAAATAAACAAGGGGGATCTTACTGTGATCAATCTAACCAGCAAGATTCTCACTGAGGTGGAACTGTCTGTTCTACAATTTGGACTAACATTCTGTCCAATATAATTTAATTATACACAACTCAGAATTGACCTGTTCAAATTCATTAGGAAGTTAAAATTATGTAAACAACATGTTAAAAAGGAGCAATACGAGCAGCGAGAAGATTAATATTGGACATTTGACTGACATTCTGAGAGAGTAAGACCTAGAAACTCTATTCCCACTGGACAATTCCTAACAGGAATTGCCTTTTAATTCACAAGAGGAGTAAGCAACCATAATCGAAACACTGGAACAAGTGGTAATAACCCAATGTGGTGGCAAAAGTGAATTTAAACCAAAGTCTAAATATCTTCCACAAACTCCACACGATGCAGTGGATACTTTTCATAATGTGATTAATAAAGCGCTGTGAAACGTAAAATACAGAAGGGATAAGGTCAAAAACTACAATATAACCAAAGAGCAGTGCCAAGTAATAGAACATCTGAAGAATGATGCAACAATAAGAATTAAAACTTTGAACAGAGGTGGAAATGTGGTCCCGCTAACAAGAGAATATTACCAACAGGAGGCATTATGGTAATTGAGTGATCAAAAATGTTAGATACGTGTATCTAAAAAGTATAAGTAAGTTTTATGAATGTTGGAAGAATGGTGGTGTAAGGGGATGCTTGATGTTGAAGAATTTAAATTTCTCAAGTGTGAATATCCGCAACCCCCTACTTTTTACCACCTACCAAAGATACACAATTAGGCTACCTGCCCCCTGGGCTGTCCCATCATTTCATAGAAGACCAGCCTGTTAGAGCACAGTTCAATTTATGTTGATTACTCTCTTTTACCTTTTGTCAGGAATTTGAATTCATACACCAGGGACACTAAAAACATTTTAATGTGGATACAAGACGTGACATGAGATGAATACTTCCTTATGATTACAACGGATATCACTAGTCTCTATACAAGCATTTATCATAGAGAGTGAGTAAAGGCCGTGGAAATTTTCCTGCAGGGCAGAGCTCTAAAATACAATGAGCATAGCAGAAGGCTATTACAAATCATTATATTTTGCCTCGTGAATAACATCTTTCTGTTTGCAGGACAATGTTACCAACAGATACATGGAACAGCTATGGGCACCTGCTTCACCCCCAGCTGCGCAAATGTGTTCATGGGCAGGTGGGAGAGGCGGGTGGCCTGGTTGGAGGAGTATGACTTTTGGGCTGGCAAAGCGATTATGTGGGTCAGATAAATAGATGACCTTTTTATAATTTGGAAAGGTGATATGGAGGCAGCACAGGAATACCTAACCCTTCTAAACAATCATACACATAATCTGCACTTAACCAGCCACATAAACTCCCAGGAGGTCACATTCTTAGATATTAGGGTATTTACACAAGATCAAAGAATCTCTGTAGCATTACATAGAAAACCCACAGCAGGGAACTCCCTATTGCATGTATGAAATAATCACCCACAAAAATTGAAGTGGAGTATCCCCAATGGGAAACTCCTATGTATAAAACACATTTTTACAAGGTAAACAGAACACAATCTAGATGTCAATGAAATGAACAGGAGGTTTGAATCATGGGGGAATCCAACTAGAGCAGTGATACTCAAAGGACGGCCCGGGGGCCGCAGGCGGCCCTGCTGACATTTACATGCGGCCCCCTGGGCAGCAGCAGCACTGGGCTGCTGTTTACTTGACTCAGCACTAACATGGAAAAAATGTTAAATATGTTAAATATACAGCAATCACTTATCTAAAGGTTGATTGCAGTTAGGAAAAAAAAGTAGCTAGGCCCTTAACTTTAGGAACTCCTTCATTTTTAAAGACAGCCACTAGATATACATGCTTTGCTTCCCCTACAATCAATCAATCAATCAATCAGGGGTTTATAAAGCATGCTACTCACCCGTGGGGGGGGTGCAGCTTGGATCAGTCGAAGAGCCAGGTCTTGAAGCTCTTCCTGAAGGTGTGCAGAGTGGGGGGTCGTCTGATGTTGACTGGGAGCTGCGTGACGTAGGAGAAGGCTCTTCCGCCTGCTCTGGATCTGCGGATGCGTGGGGTCTCTGCCAGGGTGAGGTTGGCAGAGCAGAGGTTCCGTTTGGGTACGTGGAAGGAGACTCTTTCGTTGAGGTATTTGGGTCTGATGTTGTGGAGGGATTTGTAGGCGTGGGTGAGTAGCTTGAAGGTTACTCTCTTCACGATGGGGAGCCAGTGAAGGTCTCATAGGTGCTGGGTCATGTGCTCGTGTCGTGGGGTTCCGAGGACGAGTCTGGCTGCAGTGTTCTGGATGGTTTGGAGCTTGTGTAGCAGGGTTTTGTTGATTCCGGCGTAGAGGGCATTACCGTAGTCCAGTCTGCTGGTTATGAGCACGTGGGCGATGGTCTTTCTGCATTCGGGGGGTCCACCTGAAGGTCTTGCGGAGGATGTGGAGGGAGTTGAAGCAGGTGGAGGCAACGGCGTTGATCTGGCGGATCAGAGTGAGGGAGGAGTCTAGAATGATGCTGAGGTTCCGGGCGTGGTCTGTTGTGGTGGGTGGGGTTCCGATGGCAGGGGGCCACCAGGAGCTGTCCCACACGGTGGGGGAGGGTCTGAGGATGAGGACCTCTGTCTTCTCCAAGTTCAGTTTTAGGCAGCTGTCGCTCATCCAGGCTGCAACGTCTTTCATTCCTTCTTGGAGTCTGGTGTCTTCGGGGTTCTTCGTGAGAGAGAGGATGAGCTGGGTGTCGTCGGCGTAAGATACTATGCTGAGCCCATGCTGTCTGACGATGGCAGCGAGGGGGGCCATGTAGATGTTGAAGAGTGTGAAGCTGAGTGAGGATCCTTGGGGTACTCTGCAGTTAATCTCTGTAGGTTCGGAGAGGAAGGGAGGGATCCTTTGGGTTCTGCCGGAGAGAAAGGAGCAGATCCAGACGAGGGCGGTTCCTCGTATACCGGCATCGTGGAGTCTGGCTGCGAGAGTGCATTGTGAGACGGTGTCGAAGGCTGCAGAGAGGTCTAGTAGGATGAGGGCCGCAGTGTGGCCCTGGTCGATTAGCATGCGGATGTCACCGGTGGCGGCGAGCAGGGCGGTCTCGGTGCTGTGGTTGCTGCGAAATCCGGCCTGAGAGGAGTCGAGGATGGCGTTCTCTTCGATTAAGGTGGTCAGCTGGGCGTTGACGAATCTCTTGGTGACTTTGGCTGCGAAGGGAAGGAGAGAGATGGGCCGGTAGTTTTTCAGGTCCGTCGGGTCGGCCGAGGGTTTCTTGAGGAGGGGCTTGACCTCTGCCCGCTTCCAGTTGTCGGGAAAGATGCCGGATTCGAGGGAGGTGTTGATGGTCCGGCCTAGTTCGGGTGCTATGGCGGTGGCGGCTCTGTGGTTGATGTGCAGTGGGCAGGGGTCTGTGTGGGCTCCTGAGTGGGTGTGTTTCATGGTCGTGGTGGTGTCTACAATGGTGGCGGGTTTCCAGGTGGTGATGGTCGGCTGGTTGTCGGTGGTGGAGAGGGGGGTGGTTTCCGGAATCTGTTCGCTGAAGTTGTCGTAGAGGGCCTTGATTTTCAGGTGGAAGTAGGAGCTGAGCTTGTTGCAGAGGTCCTGAGATGGTGTGACGTCCGTGTCTTTGCTGGGGGATTTGGTAAACTGCTGTATGATGTTGAAGAGTTCTTTTGCATTACTTGCGTTCCTGTAGTTGTTCTGGTCTTCAGTGGTTTTCCTGTTCCGCCAGAGTTTCTCAAGGCGTCTGCAGGAGCGCCTGGCTTCTTGGAGGTCGGTGGTGAACCAGGCGGACTTCAGGGGGGCGTTGTTTGATGGGGTGGCAGAGGGGTGCGAGCTTGTCAGCGCAGCCACTTTACATCCCCCGCTGGCATCAGTGCGGCCCTCAGACACACCATAGACCAAAATTTGCGCCCCCTGGGAAAATGTTTGTGAGTACCCATGAACTAGAGCCTCAGAATCAGCCAAAGCTAGGGTACATCCTAAAAAGGGAGAAGAATTGTTGCAAGCAAAAGTGAAAAAATGGGGCACCCAGGATAAGGCTCATCGCATATTTTACAGAAAGTGCATTGGATATTTTTCAAATCCTGTGAAAGAATTGCCAAATCCTCCAGTCAGATAATACATTAGGCATTACTATATCGAGTCATCCATTAGGGACATACAGACGTAGTACCAAACTGAAGGACATATTAGTGCATAGTCACTTTAGCACAGTAACAAACAAATCAAGAGAAGCCATTGAAGGATTTTCCCTTGCACAAGATGCAAAGGATGCAAATTTAGTCAAAAAGTTAAAGAGTAAAGAATACGCTGGCAGATTAAACCAATGACGTGTAACATGGAATACACCGTCTATTTCCTTACATGTCGGTGTGATAAACACAATATGGGTAGCAAAACACATCCAGCATAAAAATGCATTTTAGAACACATACGTACCATTACAAACAGACCATACAGCATTTTGCGATTTTGAGATTCGCGAAATAATTGTAAAATCTGAGAAGGAGCACAATGAACTCAATATTTACCTTTATGGTCGCAAAAAAAGTTTCCTGGCAGACAGCAAAAAAATGATGACTTCTTATTGGCTGTATGCACACACGTCAATACGTGCCGCCATACAACCATAATAGCTGCTTCCTCCTGCCGCATTATGAATTACAGAGTGGACCCTGTAGGATGTCACATTTAGAGCTTGCATTCTCTGACGGGTGGCTCCGGAGCTGCACGTGCCTCTCTGAATGAAGGAGTCTGGCTACGGTGCTATTTGGTGCACAGAAAACAATTGTTGGGTAAAAGCCTTCAGACAGAGCATAACACCCATTTTTCGATCACATATTTAACAAATATAGGGGCATATTTACAAGCCCCTTGCACCACTTTTGCGCCGCCGTTGTGTCACGCATGTGACTCAGCGGCGACGCAAACCATGCGCCGCGTTGCGCTATATTTACAACGTGACACATCTAGGGAGATGCGTCACGTAGTAAACCTCTGCGCCACATGAAACCTGCGTCAGGTTTCATGTGGGCGTACCGGCGCAGGGGGCGTTCCGGCGCAGGAACGCCTCGGAAAAGTGACGTAGTGAAATCTACAAGATTTCACGCAGTCACTTTTCTCGATGCTGGTGCGCCAAATCCTTACGCCTGCTTCAAGCAGGCGTAAGGATTGACGCACCATGTTAGGGATAGGGAAGGTTGGAACAGTGCTGGAGTTGCGTCGCGCTTGCGACACAACTTCAGCACTGCGCCAACCTTCCGCCGGCAGATGCGTCACGCATCTGCTTATCCTTGCGCCACGATGCGCCGCATTGTAAATGCGGCGCATCGGACGTGGCGCAAGGGTAAACTTGCGTGACGCATTTTCCCTGGCGCATCCCTGCTGATATGCAGGGATGCGCCAGGGAACGTAAATATGCCCCATAGAGGTTAGTTGCACAAAAATGGTCACTGATGGCTGCATCTCCCAATTGTCTCTCTAACAGGAGGCAATAATTTTGACATTTGGGTGAAAAGATTTAATGATGGAAAGCAGGGACGTCCCCCTCTTATTTCAGTTGTACAGCTCTTGCTGCCATTTAGATATGTGTAACTAGGATTAAAGCTGTGAGTGTGGGTAGTGGGGGTTGGAGGTGATGCATTTCTGTGCCACCCTCATTGGATGCCATATGCTGTTTAGCTCAGGTTGACAGGAATATTTAAGACAGATGCACCTACAACCTTCTCAGGAACATTTAAACAGAGAGGCAACGTCTTTAGTGCGAAAAAACATAAAGCATCAATGTGTGGGTGGAGAAAGAACTATTTGGACTGCTTATAGCCACAGCCTCAGTGCCAAAAGCAAAATATGAGTACAATTTTATCAACACCTCTCAAAATATTATTAGTTGGCTGCTTAAAATGATTGACTGTACAAATGAAATACCCTAGCAGGGAAAATATAAAATGCACATTGCAACAAAAGCCTGGCAATGACAAAATATTTTTAGGTCTGATTTTGAATATGACGCGTATTAGGTGGAATTGCTGTCTTTGAGGTTGGCTGAGCTGTTGGTTACAAGCTTCAGAATTGATTTTGCTTTCTTCACTGTATTCTTCACTGTATTCTGTTTTATCTGGTTTTATTGGGTGGTGCTGGTATAAAATAAATCATCGAGCTTTTGTAAACTTTTACATACCTCATTACAGCTGTTTCTTACATGGGACCTAGGCATGGACTGAAAATGCTACAGGGAAGCAGTGTCAATCAAAAAACTTAAAAATGTTTTTTTTAAAGATCCTTTTTTGTTCAGACAGAAATGTATATTTTCCGAAAACACCAATTTAAAATTATTATGAGGAGAAAATACACCTTTATTTTCATTCATTCGTCCGTGTGTGTAGCTGCAAAGAGGCACATGCCACATGCTTTTTGGACATGTTTTTATGTGACACCTCATTTGTGACAACTTCAGACACTTCCATATTTTTGCCATTAGAAATTCGCATTTTGAGGACTTTTCTCAGTGCCCCCTACACTAAATGCTTCCCTTAAATGCATCACTGGTGTTGTTGCTCTGTGTGCATGTGCGCTTTTATGTTAGCTGGGCTTCATTAAAATGGATGATGTTGGGCTCTGTGCATGTGTGATGATATATCTGTGCATTTGTACCTGTTTGCTGTGTACCTCTTCATGCATCTGTTATACAAGAGCCAAACCTACTCGCTTTGTCAATGACTGTTTGGCTAAGCAATGAAGATTTGCCTCAACCAACCTGGTTAAATTTGGAGTTAGCCTAGGGACAAACCTGCTCCTGTGGCCAGAAAAGCTGTTCCATCATGACCCTTTTCAACTTTTTGTGATCTACCATGTATTTTGACCATCAGCGACAGGCCTCAAAAAATCATTAAAGTGTTATTAGTCCTGCAGGTCTAGTAACTTGAGTAATCTATACTGTAATGAACTTGACCCATAAACTGTTCACATTATGTCATCCTATATTTTATTATTTTGCAGAGCCACCTTTTTCTTCATTATCACAAATGAGTGCATCTTCCAATATCAGAGTTCAGCATTCCTGCTGTACAAAAAAACTATTTGGTTTGATTTCGTAGACTAAACCTTTGCTCCATTCATAATAAGAATATATCCCACATATAGGGTACACATGACCCCTGACTTGCCTCTTAGTTCACTTACAGCATTGCCATCAGGGCAGGGGCATGAATGTTTCCTACTTCATCTTTAAAAACTCACCTGTAATAAATATATTACTAAAGCATGAAGTGGTATTCCACTGTCATTTGCAGACAGCACATTTTTGATTGAAATGGCCGGAGACGTTCCCACTAACATGAAGTTTTATTATATAACTATATAGCGTATAAACAATAATCTGTGGAAATTGGGTTTCAGCAAACATATTTATCATTTTCACATCACCAAGTAAAGTGTTTTGATTTATTTTCATCCAATTAAAATATTTTTTTACCACACAGAATTACAAAACAAGGGCTTTCATAACTACTGAAACTTATTTTGAAATGTTTGCGCAGTTCACATTGTAGCTCTGTAAATGTGTGTTAAAATAAAACATGACATCCTGCAGACTTTAATTTCACACTTTTAGTAAAACACATTTTTCAGACAGTTCACTTGACAAAATCCTCAAACTTTGAAGTCTAAGAGAGAAAAGTAATTGTAGATGTAAACTGACTTTTGACCTCTGTCTCTGAACACTCAATCAATCAATAAAACTTTATTCCATCTTAAACATTAAGATCATAAAAGTGCAAAGAAAGTACATTAATCATCTGTTAAAATTAAGATACATCACCAGTAAATTTTGCTTAAAAACACAAAATAAAATGCAGATAGGAACTATGTAAAAGCATTATCCAAGACATTGATTAAGGCATGTAAAATTAATTCAATATCTCATAAAGTGCTTAGTGCAATACTGGGAATGGCTTATTTGCAAACAATGATCACCAAACAACGTGCCATATAAAGTGCTAAACAGTGCCACATTCATTTGAAATACAATCTGTCACCAGTAAATTTAGTTTAAAAACACAAAATAAAAAGCAGATAGAAACCATATAAAAACGTTATCCACGACATTGATTAAGGCATGTAAAATTCGTTCAATATCTCATAAAGTGCTTAGTGCAATACTGGGAATGACTCATTTGCAAACAATGATCACCAAACAACGTGCCATATAAAGTGCTAAACAGTGCCACCTTCATTTAAAATACAATTTGTCATCTCAGTAATCTCCTTTTTGATAGAGCCATACATAAATATGATGCAACACAGAAGTTTACATAAGGATTTGGAAGCATTTGGAGAAAAAGCAAGGCTGGGCGACATTGTACAAATTTATATTTTAAAAACAGTGGGCGAATATACTTTTTCCGTAGACAAGAATAAAATTTGCAAAGGAATATAAAATGTAAATTAGATTGAATAGATGTGCCATCGCAGGGGCAAACTGGGAGTTCATTGACTGAGTACATCCCTGATGGGAAGGCCAGCATGCACAGAATAAAATTTAGTCTGAATCTCAGTAGTACAAATCTATGTCGAGCATTTGTCACAGATGTCAAATATGACTTTACTTCCCCCGAGATAGGCGGAAGGTGCCAGATATAATGCCACCATGGTTTTATTACAGTTTAAGGCATATCTTTCTTTTTCCCTATACTCTTTAGCACATGTTTTAATTTCCACCTTTGACGTACCCATACATGTAAGTGGATCTGTGTATAGGGTCGCTAAGCCCAGCTTCAACAATGTATCCTTTACATAACGCAACCATGGGACCTGAAGCGCCTTATCAAGAGATAAGCAGTCTTGAATAATATTTTGAGTGAGTCCCACTGTATCTCTGGTCCAGATTGAGTGCCAAAGTAGGACCGGAGCTATAAAAATCAGATCAGATATGAATGGGACATTCAACTCTTGGTGCATAATATAATTTGAGCAACCTTTCGGGAGAGAGAATAGCTGTTTGGGGAACCTTTCTTCTTTCTGTTGTAATAGGTCAGTTTTGGCTATACCCCACATCCCTGCTCCATATGTAGCTGAAGCGATAGCTTTGGCGCCATAAATTTTTTTAATTGGTTCCAGTGGTTTTGGACCCAATTTTTTTGTAAATGAGCGAATAGCTATGGTGTTCTTTTCTAGTGCATTACATCTGTTTTCAACCATATTTGTCCAGGTCCCTTCACTATTAAAAAGTACCCCCAAGTATAAAAATGATTTAGTTATTTCGATTTTCCGTGTAGCAATAAAAAAGCTGGTAATTTTTTGGGCTGCTTCCCTACTATTAAGACAAATGTTTTTGTTTAATTTACTTGTAAATCTAATGCCGCCATATATGACACATAATTATTTATAAATTTTTGCAGAGCTATACCGGTCCTTGCAACCAATACAGCGTCGTCAGCGTATAGCAATATGGGTAGCTGTTTCTTATTTACCTTGGGTACATCAGACACCTCAAAGCTCACTGCTGATTACACACCGTTAGTATACATTGAAAATAAAAGAGGGGCTAAGACACAACCTTGCCTAACCCCCCCCGAAGGATTGGGAAAGACCTTGTCCATTCGCCCTGGGTGCCGTACCTAACGCATGCCGTTGACTGGGAGTATAACTGTCTAATAAAAAGTATATTATTTTCCTCCACTCCCATCTCTTTCAAAATGATCCATAATTTATTATGCGAAACAGAATCGAACACAGCGGAAAGATCCATGAACACCATAAAAACGTTTCCTTCTTTAGCATGGGTATACTTCGCTGCAATTAGATTTAAATTTAGGCACTGATCTAGTGTCCCCATTCCTTTTTTAAAACGATATTGGACAGGAATTAAAATATTTTTATCAGCAGCCATTACTCAAGTCTATTTAACAACAAGCGGCCCATTAATTTACACGTTCCATCTATAAGAGAGATAGGCCTATAATTCTTAGGCAGCGCTTTATCCCCTTTTTTAAATATTGGCACAATTACTGTTGTTTTCTATGAGGCCGGAGGGCCACCTTTAGCTATAGCATTAAAAACGTTAGTCAGGAATGGAATCCAGAGACCTGAGTGTTCAAAGAAAAAATCAATAGGGGCACCATCGGGCCTGGAGCTTTTGCGCTACTACATTGTGTAAGGCCATTTTCCACTTCTGTCATTGAGAAAGTAATGGGGATACCTATGTCACAATTTGGGTGGTAATCAATCAGGTTTACCCTATCTGCGGCTAATCCGAATATAGCGGTGTAGTGATCCATCCAAGCGTCTTCCCCCACATTTATGCTTAGGGAGGGGTCTGTATCTTGACTCAGAAATGGTGAATTAACTATCTCCCAGAACTCTTTGGAGCTTTTTAATAGTGAGGCAAGCTGTAATTTTTCCCAGGCCTCCTCTTTTAAAGACATGAGTCTCTCCCGCCTGCATTTTTTGTATTGGGCTCGAAGAAGGCTAACCAGGGCAGTATTCCTTGGCTTTTCCTTTAATGCTTTATGTAGGCTATTAAGGGTTTTTGTACAAGCAGTATCAAACCAGCGTGGGGTCTTTACTAAACATCCTTTAGTTTTAGATTTTAAATTTCTTTCCACCACACTCAGCAATGAAAAAAAAGCCTGGACTATACTTTGTGGGTCACTATACAGATCAAGGCATGTTGCAATTTCTTTCTGAGTACTCCCAATTACAGTGGGGAGTAAAATATCTTTGTTTATTTTCTCCCACTTTAACACTATGCCATTTCTTCTTGCTATTCTTAGTGCTGGAACTTTTGTAACTTTGCTATTAAAACATCCCTTCCATTGAACTATGAAAGTCAGTGCAACATGATCACTAAAAATTGACACAAAGGTTCCTATCTGGTTGAAAAATCTCTTAAAAGGGGTCGCCACCACTAAATAATCTATTGTTGATCCATGCATTGAGTCCCCAAAGGTTTTTACCTAAGTGCCCGTTAGCTCATCTACAGGGTTGAGAATTTCCAGATTTCTCGTAACCAAGAGTCTGTTCAGTTCGTCCCCAATATGGATTGTGTATAAAATGGTATGGTATAACCCCTTCTTCATCTATCAATCCACATAGCGGTGTTGTGATTTTTGGGCAGCTATGTGCATTAAAATCACCCACCCACACTATATGTAAGGGTTTATGATAGGTGCTTATTACTTTTTCAATTGCGTTTTCAAGTGAGTGGATGACCTCTGCCATGTTGCCTTCAAAGTAGTTGTTATAATACTTGATTAAGAGCATATCCTCTACACCAGAGCCACTACAGACTATTAGATGGTAATAAGAGGACTGCACATCCACCTCAATTATCCTTACACACAAGGTGTTTCTTATCAGCGTTAGTAAGCCTCCTCTAGCTCTTCCTGACCGGGACGGAATTGCAGGAGTATGAATTGCACGAAACCCATCAAAATACACTGCACCCACTTCCCATGTTTCTGGAAGGCACGCTAGGTCATAACAATTGATAATTATAGACCAATCTTCATTTTCCATCTTAGACCTGAGCCCCGCTATATTCCAGACTAATACTTTCATAGTGTCAGTTCCCCGGTCTTGAGGCTGATTGTCTATTGTAGATGCTACCTCCTGGTGGTTCTGCGGGTACTGGATCTCACCGCTATCCTTATGTCAATCGTATGCTTCTAGGTCCTCCAGGGGCGCAAATTTATTTGCTAGTGGTATACCTGTAACAACATTCTCTCCAATAGGGAAGGCTACCGGAGCATGTGGATGCGGAGGGGGGACAGAAGGGCCAGGAGTACTATTCATCCTCCTGGCCAGAGGGTTAGTGCCCAACGGTCTATAGAAAAACCCCAATGGTACGGCATAAATTTGCGTAGATGCCACAGGAGAATTGGGGGTCAGATCCAAAAGATGTTTTATAAGATGTTGATTCTTAAAATTGATTACTACACAATCCCCCCCCCCCCAATTATTTTTGGAGTGTTACCCACCCAGGGAACTCTTCTTGCCATGATGATATGACTAGCAACATTAGGGCATTCATGGTTCGGAACAAATTTACTCAGCCAATGAGATGCTTTATTCATCAGTTGTTGAGTAGTTTCCATCTGGCTATAGTGCAAAGGTGGGGTGTTTACTAAACTCATCACAAAGGGGCATGCAGCTAGGGGGAGGTGAAGGTTAAACTTGTGATGGGATTGATATTGTCCCTTACCTCCCTGACCTTCCCCTTGGGCAACCTGTGTCTATCTAACAGAATCTGCAATGTTATGTGAATGTATTTGTTGCTGATTCTGGAGGGGTACTTCACAATGAGTAGTGGACTGACCAGGATTAGCAAGGGAGTGGGGATCACTAGACGGGGGACAATTTTCACTGGGTCAATGGGTATTTAAATTGCTCATTGCCAGTGAATCAGCCATACCAGAAATATTATCGATACTTTGCACCTTCCCCACATTTGCAGATCTTCCTCTAATAGCTAGGGTAGTTGAAATATCCGGCCGACTCTCAGGAATAGTCACAGGCTGCAAGTTAATGAGTGAAGACCTGTTACATTTACACTGACATGCATGGTTTACCCTTAGCACGGCTTCTGCTGTCCTGCTATTACATGCGCAGGCACAGGCACTTCCCCCTCTCTCACAAATTTTTACTATCTCGGCCTCAATACGTTCAAGTCTCTTTAATACAGGTTGTAGTAAACGGGCCAGGATAGTTTCCAATTCTTGTGTGGACTGTACAGACTTCCCAGGGCCACATGTAGTCTTCATAGGAGAGCCCTTGCCCCCACCCGAAACAACAGTTGTTTTAGACAGTCTTTGCGGCCTACCCCCTCTCTTTTTTTTCACAGGTGGTTTAATAGGGGAGTCAGGAGTATTTTGGCCGGCCATACCTTTGGACTGGGAGTCGGGAATCAATATTGGGTCCTCGGTTTGTGTAAGTGAGACACTACCAGCACCTAATGGATCATCCACATTTGTATTAGAAATATGAAGGGATAATGGGGGTACAGGATCCACCTCACCTCCTGACAGTCTTCCCTCCGCTCTCTCGATTTCTTTTGACAGCACATCTGCCGCTTTAAGGAGGAAAGACTCCAAAGTATTTACGACGTCCGCACCTTGATCACGCAGAGTGGCCTTTCTTTTCCCCATGTTTTTAGAGCTTGGACGTTAGAGGGGGGGCCCAGCCCAGCCTCCTCCAGGCTCCGACGGGCGTGGACGGGTCCACCCTTGGCCTGGGCGTTGCCCGGCGCGGACCAGGCGCGTCCCTGCACGTGTGCTGCGCCACGGGCCGGCATCAGTTTTTTCAAGCGCCTCCAGGCACTTGGGATGATGGGATTTGTAGTTTCCCCATAGGCTCTCTGCCCAAGCTGATCTCCGCTCCCCCGGGCACAGGCGTCTTGCGGGCTACACCGCACCGCGGGCCGGCGTTGGTCTTTTCAAGTGCCTCCAGGCACTCGGGATGATGGGAGTTGTAGTTTCCTCTGTAGGCTCTCTGCCCAAGCTGATCTCCGCTCCCCCGGGTACAGGCACAGGCGTCTCGCGGGCTACTGAACACATAATAAATGTGACAAGATAAATACACAATTTAAAGGCATCTTTAATGCTATTTCACTTTGTAAGTGAACAGAACACCTATTGTTTGCCAACTCGCCAGAAAGTGTGAGTAGGCCCTAAATATAGCTTGTCCTGATAAAATTTGACTCACCATAGCAAGTGGGTGAGTAGATTTGTCGAGGCCTGAGCGAGCCCACTGAGAGTGCTTCATGGTTTCATTGAACCCTTATCCCATCAGAGCAACAGGTCTGCTTGCAAGGAGGTGTTCCTAACTGAGCCAGTATCCACAGAAGATAGTAACTACTGCACTCTCCAATCACATTATATAGAGACCAGGGTCGGACTGGGACAGAAAATAGGCCAGGGCACCAAATTAGAAGTGGCCCACATTAGTGCATCAGAGAGGTAAAAAAGTGGCTCACATTGGCAAATAAGGCCGTTTTGAACTTTTGGAGACACGTTTTTTAGGTGTTTCATAACATATGCATGCATTTGTATTTGCTACACACAATGTTTGTGGAAATATCAGTAAAATCAACAGTAAAAACCTGCCCACCAGACCATAAAACTGGCACACAAACCTCCAAAAAACTGACCCACACACTATCTTATCAGACCAGCCCCTCGGTCCCTGCCTGATTTCCCTATAGGCCAGTCCAACCCTAATGGATACTGTTATTTAGTTGAACTTAACTTGATAGTTAAAGGGGAACAAACCATTTTTACTGTACCAGTAGTGAGAAAAAAGTCTACAGCCCCCATAAAGTCTGCTAAGCACCTCATAAATGGGTTCCTTTATGGAACAACTTTATGTGTTGTGTGTTTGGGTTCATTTCTGTTGTTCGTGGTAACTGGGTATTTGATGTCTTTTATGTACTTCAAGGTTCTTGCATATTGCACACAATAGTGGTCCCATGCCAGTTATCATGTCCCTGGATCAGTTCCTGTGGTGCACTTTAGATACCCTGTTACGATTTCACCTTTTCTAGAGTTTTCATTTGATTTTATTATTTTTATTTTGTGTGAGCCCTGCCAAATATATCATGAAGAGCTAAACAAGAATTCATTTACAAAAAATAAAATATCAACAATACAGTGAACATACAAATTTTGGAAAACAAATAAAATCACATAACTGTCCTCGGAGCCTCGACCCCTTTTTTTTTTTTTTATTCCTCATATCACCAAATATGAGTCTGCAATTCTTATAGAGCCACCCATCTGATCTATGCGCCCCGCGGCCACTGCATTCGCTTTGGTCTGTGAACCGATCCAGACCTGCACCATTGTTGGTGACTTGGTGTAATCATTGGACCATGAGAGGTTATTCGAATCCCAAACCTCTACACCACAATATAAAGGCCTGCCAGATATCAAGGCAATTCTCTTTTCCTCCCGCCTGGTCCAGACGGGCCATTTTTCGAAGCTGCTTTAACCCAATCTTCCAACTTAGGGGGCAGAGGGTCTCTCCATTTCATACATATTTCCCTACGTGCTATCAAAACAAGATACAGCAATAGACCTCCATGTGAATGCTTCATCTTCTTACTTATCATACCATCTTCCCCAAAAAGAACAAGTGCCACATTCAAAATGATTTCCCTGCCAAAAATACCACAGAAGGCTTTCTCTATTCCACTCCAATAGGCTCTCAGCCTGGGGCAATCATAAAAAACGTGAAGGTCATTAGCCTTTATGAGATCGCATCTTGGACATTTGGGGGTGGGAGATGGAACAAACTTTGCTATCTTAGCCGGAGTCCAATACAGCCGATTGATAACAAAAAAGTGATTCTTCTTGAGGTTAGCCGGCTTTACATACTTATATAGAAGCTTCAAGGACAGTTCATAGGTTGCTTCGATATCACACTCCAAAAAAACCTTATTCCATACTGAGTGTTGTGAAGGATATTCCTTCTCAACTGCCTCCAAGGACTTCTTATACCATTTAGCAATTTCCTTACTCTTAAGATCTACATCTTGAAGGGATTGCTCCAATTCCCAGTCACCACAGATTTCATTCTTCTCAGCTGTAAACCAAGATACTAATTGCATGTATTTGAATCTAGAGAAGTCACTTCCTATCCTAGCTCTTAGACCCTCCCATGGATGGACTCCCTCTGATGTTATCAGGTCTGACCATATTGTAATACTCCGCCTTTCTAATTGGAATAGTTAGGCTATCTTTAAGGCATATGGGGGTCCCAGGAGATTCCCAGATTGGGGCAAAATCAGAGTAGTAACCTACCCCCCAACTGCTTCTAACGTTATACCACAGGCTGAGGGCAGACTTCAGTACTTTTAAACGTACTTTTTTGAAGTACCTTGGTGCCCAAATTTGTACAGAAAACCGTCCCCACCATCCTGCCTTATTATTTCAGCCAGAAGTCTTCCCCAAGTTGAATCATCAGGCTTCATGAGCAACATCCGGATGTTCTTAAATTGAAAGGCTACACAGTACCAGTTGATATCAGGGAGAGCCAGTCCACCTTTGATAAGCCTAGGTCTACGCTTCTTCCAGGCCAGCCTAGCACCTTTATAGGCCCAAACAAAGCTTACTATCTTACTCTGGATTTTACTAATGCCCAGCTTTGGGAAACTGAGGGGGATGGCATTAAACAAGTAAGTTAATTTGGGGAGAATAACCATTTTAACTAGGTTTACCCTTCCATAGATTGTTAAAGGAAGGTTTTTCCACCTTGCTAATAAACAATCGATTTCTTTTATAACCCTATTTAGGTTGATCTGCGGAATTTTCTCGATGTCTTTAATGATTCTAATACCCAAATATTTAAAATCTTGACTTGTTCTCCCCCCCGATAGCTGATATTCCAACACATCACCACAGTTTTAGAGGTGTTGGCTAGATACCCCGACAGAGGTCCGAACTCTTCTAGCAAGGTTTCAACCCTTGGAACTGCCACTACGGGGTTATCAGTATATAACAGCAAGTCATCAGCGTACAAAGCAACCTTGCTGCTATAGTGATGGGATTTAAAGGGAGTTATTAAGACATCTGCTCTTATTGCCTGTGCCAAGGGCTCTATATAAATATTGAACAACAGGGGCGAAAGGGGACAACCCTGTCTTGTTCCTCTAAGTATGTTAAAACTAGATGTTAAAATCCCGTTCAATAGTATTTTAGCAGAGGCCCCCTGATAACATTTTTCCAAAGTCTGGATAAAAATAGACCCAAAACCCATTATTCTTAACACATCCCAAAGATATACCCAGCATACTCTGTCGAACGCCTTGGCCGCATCTAGTGCCATCACAGCCAAGGGTTCAGATCGAGTGATTGCCAAATCTATGTTACCTATGAGTTGCTGTGTTTGTTCTTGAATATACCTTTTAGGGATAAATCCTTTCTGATCAGAATTAATCAGCTGTGGAACGATTTTGCGCAGCCTCCCTGCTAGAATGCTCGTAAAGATCTTATAGTCAGCGTTCAGCGGGGAGATCGGTCTGTAGGAATCAGCCCTTAAAGGGTCCTTAGTGGGCTTCAAAATGAGCACTATCGTTGCCTCCTTCCAGGACCTAGGTTCCTGGCCCCCTAATCGATAGACCGAATTAAACAGAGTGCCCATGATCGGAACCAGCTCCTCCACCAGGAGTTTATATACGTCGCTAGGAAGCGCGCCTGTACCTGCTGCTTTATTAGTTTTGCATCTCCCAATTTGCACTCTGATCCCGTCCTCTGTTATTGGGGCATCTAGTTTTTTACAACTTTCAGCTGTTAGTGTAGGCAAGGATTTCTCCCTCAACCAGATTTTAAGAGTCTCGGTATTAGGTGAGATCTCCTCCTTATAGAGCTCAGAAAATAGAGAGAGTAGACAAGCTTGCATGTCCTCTGATCTACTAGATGTCTCCCCATTTTCATTTATAATTAATTCGTTTATATGGTTCTTTGCCCGATCCGTTCTGGCCTTCCAGGCCAGAAGCGCTCCTGCCTTCTCTCCGTACTCGAAATTCTGCATGGACTTTGTCAGTCACTGTGCTTTACATTTCTGATCAAGCCTGATCCTGTAATCCTGGCGGGCATTTTCAAGCTTTCTCTGAGCTTGCTGTATTCTTTCAGGGGCCCCCTGATGAGCCGGAGCAGATCTACTTCAAATTGGGAGATTTTATCCTCCAGCGTTCTTAACTCTTGTGATTCCTCTCTATTTTTGGTACAAATAAGACTATGTAGAAAGCCCCTCAAATATGCCTTAAAGGCATCCCAAACATAGTCTATAGACGTAGATCCAATGTTTATAGTAAAATAGTCGAGGGATACACTTTTGAGCCCTATAGCTATCTCTGGATCCGCCAACATAGATCTTTTAAGTGTCCATCTAGATCTTAATTTATACCTACTCCCGCTAAAGAAAAAGCAACAGGGGAGTGATCAGATATATGACTTGGCTGAATAGTGATTGACGTCGTCTCATCTATAATAGACCTATAGGCCAGAACATAGTCGATTCTTGAGAAATGTCCATGTTTCTTGCTGTGAAAAGTAAAACCCTGTATGTTGCCCTTCTTAGCTCTCCATATATCAGAAAGCTCCAAGTCATGCATCATGTTATTTAAAGCCTGACGGACCCGGGACGCCCCTACATAGTGACTCTGATTCGATCTATCTAACAGGGGGTCAAGCAACACATTAAAATCTCCCCGATTATTATAGGGGAAACTACTTCCATCAAGTTCCATTGTAGCTTGCATAAGTGCGTAGGGTCATCGATGTTCGGACCGTAGAAGGATACGCATGCTAACTCTGATCCTCTAAAGTCCAGCTTAGCTATAATCCATCTCCCAGTTTGATCTGTTTTGAATGATTTAATTATGCATCCCGCCCCCTGTTTTATCAAGATAGCAACCCCCTTACAATGGGCTGTCTGTTCTGATGTACAGAAATATTTTATCCAAGGGTACCGTAAAAATACGATGCAACTCTCTGAAGGACTCAAATGGGTCTCCTGGATTAAGCAGATCTGGGCTGGGCTTTGCTCTAGATATTTCATTGCTAACCTCTGCCTTCGAAGACATCTTAAACCATTAATGTTCCACGAAAGGAGATTTAGATCTCTAACTCCCATCAGAAAGGATCATCCATTGACAAGGCCAACTAGGCATATCTACAACTAACAAAAAATAAAACCCAGGACGGGCTGACTGATATTGAGAATGTAATAGAGGATTATTTTTCTTAAATTTGTTCCCACTGCTCCCCACCCTGTGATCCACCTCCACTCCCCACCCCTCTTCCCACCCACGTGCCTCTCCAACCCTCCAGGGAACCCTCCCTACTATATTAGGCTAAAAGCCTAAAGGGGCTTCAGTCCCTCGGGCAAAAATAATTTGTTTCTTCACATTTTCCTTTCACTGGTCTCTCTAAGCCTCCCTCACTTACGCATCTCACTACACCTATACCCCTGCTCCTGTCTTAATTTTATCTATAAGATCATCTACCTCCTCTACTGAGCGGTAGACATACATATGATTGTTCCACATAGTACGCAGTGATGCTGGGAACTTCAACTGTGCCCTAGCCCCCCGTTTGTTCAGTTCCTCCATCCGTTTGCCCATCTCCCATTGTTTCTGTGTGGTGGTGTGGCCCACATCCGATCTAATAGCAAATGAGAAAGAGTCGAATGTTAAAGTGCCTTCCTTGAGTGCTGCCCATAGGATTGTCTCTTTTACGGTATAGGTAAAAAAATTAACCAGGATTTTCCTGGGCTTCTGTTTTGCGGGTTTTTTTTAAAAGGATCTCGATGCACCCGCTGTATCTCTTGGGATAAATCTACATTAGGGGAGTTTTTTAAGACCGTATTTTTCATTAATGATATCACAAACCCCCTGATATCAGAGCCTTCAAGAGCTTCGGGGACATTGATCAGTCTCAGATTGTTTCTCCTAGAATGATTCTCGAGACGCTCTAGATCTTCCATCATTTCTATATTTTGACTCACTAATTTAGCCATTTCTGCTGAGGATATATTAAGTGCCTTTTTGATTTTCAGAATCTCCTGCTCCAAAGTATCCGTTAGAGCCCCAAACTCTTGACATACTACAAGTCAAATAAAGCCATGGGTCTATTTGTGAAATCTAACATGAGGCCAGGTGAAGAAGAAGCAAAAGGGTAATCTAGGGTAATCGCAGGGCAGCTGCTGGAAAACCCAGAGTTTGGCTTTTGCACAGTGTGGGAATATCAAAATGTGGTGTCCTACAGATGGCTCTGGGATTTGGAACCAATAGCCCCAAGTCAGCACAATGCCACAGAAAACAGGATGACTAGCAACCCTGTGCTACTGTGCTAGGCTTAACATGTGCTCCAGAATATTACCACAAAGCAAACAAACACTCTCACACACTTTAAACATGCCTCTTTCAAAGTGGAATACACTGCTAAAAGAGTTCACGTTGATTTAAGGCTGAAAAGGAATGATAACATGTAAAATAAAGTGCTGCAATAATGCCATAAAACTTCCATTTTTAATCTGCAATATTTCCATTTTTGTGCCGCAAAATTTCCATTTTTATGCCGCACAATTTGCAAATCTATGCCGCAATATCTAGGGGGGTCTTTACCAAGAAGGATTTCACTTATCAAGTAGCTATGCACTTTGAGTTGCACCACAACAGCAATAGAGATCTAATCAAAGATTTCTGCCTAGACCAAGTGCCCGTAGGAGAAAGGGGATGCAACAGGATCTTGGTGTTAAGAAGATTTGAGTCATGATACATCATTAATTGGAAAGAGAAGTACTGTATAAAATTGTGAGATCTACTTTGGATCAATACTGTGCAATTTCCCCTACCAACTATCCAACACCACCAATTTCTTTGATAACAGTGGATGAATCTGTATATTTAGGATTTTTGCCTATTTGGGACACAATTTCTCTAATGGGGTGTACAAATGAGATTGATAAGGAATTTTGATGGTTTGGGGAGAAAGTTATGACCCTTATTTTTTCACCACCTACTATAGGGAATGTGATACATTTGCATGATCAAAGATGGCTGCCATAGAAATTTGAATCTAAATGAATTATGAACCGTCCTCTGTTTCACTGAACATTTTGAATGAACTTGTTAACTTTATTTAAATGAATTGTCTGTGCATAAAAATATTTTGACATTAAGGAAGGCGACCGTGCCAAAACGCGTCTGTCAAACCTAATGCACTGTGAAACAAATTAAAACTTTATCGCAAGCTCCAGAGTGCGCTCTATTCATGTTGTGGTAGGGATCTAACCGCAAACTGCTTTAATTGAATTGCGACTCACCCTCACGGAGAGCGGCACCCGCGGCGTGTGGAGCGCCAGCTGGCGAAACTAGTTGTAGGACGATATGTTGCCATCAGCCCCGCCGAGCAATAACCGCTGAGAGTAAGGGGTATCCAACCAGATTGCATCAAGGAGAAGAGACTGGGTCATTTTGAAGCCCAAGATGACACGTAAAACCTCGAGCCACAGGACCCGAGGGAACCGAAGAAGTGAAGGCGGTGAGTGCCCCAAACAGTTTATTGCATATCGGCAGCCATGCAGGAGCTTTAAATGCAACAAAACATATTATCACTGCACATATAATCAGGAATGTTCAGTGACACAGAGAGAGAGGAGGCAGCTGCAGCGATTTTCAAAAGAGATGCACGCAATGTGATTAATGTGCCCAAAGGGGGAATGGGAAGCAAAGCCATGCAGGGCACGTTGAGGACTCTCTAGAAGAGTTTGGAGAAGACGTTTGAAAAAGAGATAAGGAAATGGTGGGAAGCTACGAGTCTACAGAAATATCTGGATGTGAATCGCATTCCAAGTGGTTTGCAAATATATACTGTGCCCTCGTATGAAAACCCAGATCCGGCCCTATTGTAAGAGTGGGCTGATTATACAACGGATGTAGCAAAGGGAATGGTTAAAATTCTGTTTAAATATGCATGGAGTGATCGTGGTAAACTTCTGGAATAAATAAAAAGCTAGAGACATTAATTAAACAAGACAAAGACATCACTTTGAGTGAGGATTTAAGACAACGAATGAAAAAACGCCTGATGGATTATGAAGCCTCAATTAGACATAGGAAACAAACGGAATTCTTGAGAGATGAGCATGACTATGAATCTGGACGCATCCTGACATTTGCTAAAAAGTTTGATGCATCAAGAAAGCAAATAAATCAGGCTCCGAATCGCACCACAGTGACACCAAAGAGAGTAAGAATTGAAAGTGGAGACATCAGAAGGAGAACAAACAGCAAACGTAGGGGAAGGGGAGCTTGCAAATAAGCCTACTTATTTTCACGAGTAGAAAGTCATATGAGAAACCCATCAACGACCACCGCAACGCACACACCACCCAGAAAAAAGGAAAGGAAGACAAGAAGGGGGAGAAAAGGATGGGAGAGACTCTACAACACAACAAGTAACACGGAGCAAACGTGGAGGCAAATAGAACAATAAAAGCAACTGTGATTAATCTATCTAACAGAGTTTTAACACTAGATGAAACTAGAGTACAGGAATTGGGATTAAGGTTTTGCCCAACCATGCAATTCAACCATACACTGACACGGATTGACTTGTTTAAAGATATTAGGAAGTTAAAATTAATGAAAATACATCTCCAACACCCCAAAAAGAAGGACTGTCATGTTTTAAGAGCAACAGAAGAAACAGATCTTCTTATAGGGACGGATCTGGGAACTATCCTGTTATTGCAAGAACTGGGTGAAGGTTTTGATCCCCAACCATGATAAGGAGGAAAAGAAAATATAGTGGATCTGTTAGAACAAGCTGGGGTGTTACAAAAAAGCTGTATCTGCAATCTAAAAATTAAATCAAAATTCATTCCACAACCTACACATGCAAGTATTGATACGTTTCAAGAAATTGTGATTGAGGAATTAAAGAAGTTGCAAGCATGACATATTGAAGGACTTAGAAAAGATTTCAAAATCGCAATGGAAAGCAATTTTGGATTTGAAACAGGATGACTCAATAATAATTAAGCCTTCAGACAAGGGAGGAAATATTGTCCTACTAAACAAAGACCAATACTGATCTGAAGCGTTGAAGCAACTATCGGTAAAGGGATGCTATACACCAATTCCAAGAACGCATTATGAAGAGAGCATTTACCTCTTCAACGTACTCTTGGATAAATGTTGGGATAAAAGACTATTAGAACAAAGTGACTATCAATTCATGCATTGTGAATATCCAAGCTACCGACTGTCTACCACTTACCCAAAGTGCACAAGTACACTAAAAATCCCCCAGGTCGTCCAATTGTTTCTTAAAAAAATAGCTTGCTGGAGAACACCTCGACATACATAGACTGTTTTCTTTCCCCCTTGGTAAAAGACCTAAGTTCTTATATAAGGGACACAAAAGATTTTCTTAGAATCCTTTAAGGTATACAGTGGGAAGATAACATGTTCCTTATCACGCTGGACATTACAAACCTGTATACGAGTATAACACATGAGAATGGTCTCCGCGCAATTGAATTCTTTTTACAAAAAAGAGCATTGAAATATCAGGGACATAACCAGATGCTTCTTGAACTAATTGCATTTTGTTTGCATAACAATATTTTTACCTTTGCAGGCAAACTGTATCCACAAAAACAAGGGACTGCCATGGGCATATGCTTCGCCCCCAGATACGTGAATCTGTTCATGGGCTGGTGGGAGAAGCACGTGGCCTGGGCAGGGGACAATGAACACTGGATGGATAGCGTGGCCCTATGGGCCCGCTATATAGATGACTTATTTATCATCTGGAGAGGTTCCCGCAGTGAGGCTGAGGAATATATTTTTATCCCTAAATAAAAACGATTTAAATTTACAGTTCACTGGTAGCATCAGTGATACTCATGTAGTATACCTAGACTTAACAGTATACGTAGAAAATGATACACTACAGACAACCCTATACCGCAAACCTACGGCAGGGAATTCCATACTCCACTCTAGAAGTTGTCATCCACGAACTGTGGTTGATAACATTCCATATGGAGAACTGTTGCACATAAAACGCAATTGTTCTTCACTTACTGAATATAACAAAGCAAAAGAGAATGCAATAGGTAGGTGTCGAGAGAGAGGGTACCCCAAAGGTGTGCTGGTGAAAGTGGAAAAAAGACAGAACTTACACATAGGGGTCAGTTATGTCTAGCCAGGGAACCAAAAGAACAACAGGAAGGAAAATAAAATAAAAGCATTGTAAGAATGATAACCAACTATACAGAGAATGCATCAGAGATTTACCAACTCTTTAGGAGGAATTGGCGCCTCTTGAAGTTGGACAATATCATTGGCAAAAGTTTACCTGATGCACCACAGATCACATACAGAAGAGGCTCATCCTTAAAAGATCATCTGGTACAGAGCTACTTCACAGAGAAAGCCAGAAAAAGGATCACGTTATGGCATTCTTTCCCTGCGCACATTGTAAAGCATGCAAGAATAGCCGGAAGGTTCGAGAATACACAGTCCCGGGGAAGAAATTGCAAGTGCACATTAATAAGCATCTCACCTGCAATTCGGATTTCACAGTATATTGCATAACATGTCCCTGTGGGAAGCAATATATTGGAAGCACGATACACCCCGCTAAAAAGAGGATATTAGAACATATGAGAGCAATAACAAATAAAGATCAGACGTATCCAGTGGCCCGCCACTTTGAACGGGAACACAGAAGTAACAGCAGTCTCCTAAAACTTTTCTGTATAGATCAACTAAAAAAGGAAGAAAGATGAGGGAACCGAGTGAGGAAATTAAGAACGTTGGAGTCTAGTTATATAATACAGTTACTGAGCTAGACCCCGAGTGGATTAAACATTGAGGAAGAAATGTGGATTCATATAGGGTAAGGGAGCCTCATGCAGGATACCGAATAGATTTATTGGTCTTTCGCCATAGAGCAACATATAATGAATGGATAGAATCAGTTTAATCATACAGAGAATAATACGAGTAGGTGGTGATAAGAATTATGAAAGCGCATTCAATGCGTGATTTGGAAATAGAAGTAGTGTATACAATTGTGAGATCTACTTTGAATCAATACTGTGCAATTTCCCCTACCAACTATCCAACACCACAAAGGATTTCTTTGATAACAGTGGATGAATCTATATATTTAGGATGTTTGCCTATTTGGGACAAAACTGCTCTAATGGGGTGTTCAAATGACAATGATAAGGAATTTTGATATTTTGGGGAGAAAGTTATGACCCTTATTTTTTCACCACCTACTATAGGGAATTTGATACATTTGCATGTTTAAAGATGGCTGCCATAAAAAATTAACTCTAAATGAATGATGAACTGTCCTCTGTTTCACTGAAAATTTTGAATGAACGTGTTAACTTTATTTAAATGAATTGTCCACGCATAAACACAATTTGACATTGAGGAAGGCGACCGTGCCGAAACGCGCCTGTCAAACCTAATGCGCTGTGAAATAAATTAAAACTATTGCAAACTCCAGAGTGTGCTCTATTCATGATGCGGTAGGGATCTAACCACAAACTGCTTTAATATATATGTATGTATATATATATATATATATATATATATATATTATCTACTGGCGGTCGCCAGTAGATAGTTATAGTTAGGACCTATTTTCCATAGGAAATCCGCAACATTCTATTTGAAATAACGTTGGCGCCGGTTGACGAATCTTCGCGAAAGTTTCCAACTTGTTGCGGCGCTCCGGTCCGCTCCTATCCTGAAAGTCTCGGGTGATTCGTCAAGCGGGGCCGAGAAAGAAGGGGGTCCCAAAACGTGTTTTCCCCATTCATTTTTCCATAGGAACCTTTAGTCGCAGCTACAGCCCGAACTGCTGAACGGAATTACACCAAATTTGGCAAAGAGGTAGCCCTTGGTTCAGTGTCATGCCTTTTGCTTAAATGGTGTAAATCCGTTCAGTAGTTACTGAGAAAATCAAAAGTAAAATCACATATATATCTGGGCGGAGCCTAACCACACGTCATTGTGAGATCTGATTGGCTGTCAGCACTTCATCCTGGAATTGCTGGCAGCCATCTTGAGACCAATATACATGATAGTACCCCATTGAAATGCATTGTAGTGAATCAAAGATTTTGAGGGTTACCAAAAGGAGAACTATAAAGGGTGATAACAGACTTTAGTTACATTAGAATTCATTTGTTGATGGTACCATACTAATTTCAGGAATTGTGGTGTGTTCTAAGGTGATTTTACCCTGTGAAAAACCTTCTGCTGGGATATCATGAATCATGTTTGAGAGAAAACTATTTTCACATGCTTGTCCCATAGAGTTTTGGAAGGTGCTCCAGAAGCTAAAATGAGAGCATATTTTCTGTAAATTCACATTATCTTTCTCAGTCATGTGAGAATGAAGTCTGACATTCTCAGTAAAACATGTACATCCAACAAGGGCAGAGACTGTCAGTTGATTCCTTTGTGTTCTACTGCTGCTTCCCAGAGTGTTCTAAAGAACAACTAGAGTGCTAACAGCCTTACTTATGACAAAAGTATGGCACACCTGAAGCCATCTTGATTGGAATAAACTGGTAACACTTAAAACATTTAATTTAAAAAGGAACAAAATGATGGGGTTCATTTTGTCATAGAAATTATGGTTAGTGCTGTAGAAAGAAAAATTAGGACATGTTTCAAGTGTGATCTCAAATATCTTCCTGTTATATTTCAACAGGAGCAGCCTGCCAGTTGATGCCTTTGTGTTCTACTGCATCTTCCCAGAGTGTTCTAAAGAACAACTAGAGCGCTAACAGACTTACTTATGACAAAAGTATGGCACACCTGAAGCCATCTTGATTGGAATAAACCGGTAACACTTAAAACATTTAATTTAAAAAGGAACAAAATGAGGGGGTTCTTTTTGAAATAGAAATTATGGTTAGTGCTGCAGAAAGAAAAATTAGGGCATGTTTTAAGTGAGATCTCAAATCCTCTTCTATTTCATTAGAAAATTCTGACATGCAGACTGAAACAATCACTTTCATTACCAGCAGCAGACTTCCAGTTAACTCCCTGGTGAGCAGTAGCTTTACTACAGTGATCTAATGAACAACTAGAGTGCTAACATTCTGAATTTATGGCAAATGTGAGACACATCTGAATGCCTTCTTGATGGAATCAAAGTAAAAACTGAAAGCATTTCCTACTGAGGAGACTGCAGTAAATGAGGAAATTAGGAAACTTCATAACAAAGAAGTCTTCCAAGATGACCACCAGTGAAAAAAGAGCCCAAATGTAGCACAAATATTATCCAGATGTAGCCCACATATAGCCCAATGACAAAAGTGTGCAAAACACTTTTTATTTTTAGTTTTTTGCAGTTTTATGTAGTGCAGACTGATCAGGTATTGGAGCGTTGCATCTTAAAACATGACCCCCCTACACTACAAAAACACCACTGCACTACCCTAAACCCTAAAACACTACCCCCAGCACGACCCCCTACACTACACAAGCACCACTGCACTACCCTAAACCCTAAAACACTACCCCCAGCACGACCCCCTACTCTACCCAAACACTACTGCACTAACCTAAATCCTAAAACACTACCCCCAGCACGACCCCCTACACTACCCAAACACTACTGCACTACCCTAAAACATGACCCCCTACACTACACAAACACCACTGCACTACCCTAAACCCTAAAACACTACCCCCAGCACGACCCCCTACACTACACAAGCACCACTGCACTACCCTAAACCCTAAAACACTACCCCAGCACGACCCCCTACACTACACAAACACCACTGCACTACCCTAAACCCTAAAACACTACCCCCAGCACGACCCCCTACACTACCCAAACACCACTGCACTAACCTAAATCCTAAAACACTACCCCAGCAAGACCCCCTACACTACCCAAACACCACTGCACTACCCTAAAACATGACCCCTACACTACACAAACACCACTGCACTACCCTAAACCCTAAAACACTACCCCCAGCATGACCCCCTACACTACACAAGCACCACTGCACTACCCTAAACCCTAAAACACTACCCCCAGCACGACCCCCTACACTGCCCAAACACCACTGCACTGCCCTAAACCCTGAAACACAAGCCCCTGCATGTCCCCCTACACTGCCCGAACACCACTGCACTGCCCTAAACCCTGAAACACCACCCCCTTCACAACCCCCTACACTGCCCGAACACCACTGCACTGCCCTAAACCCTGAAACACTACCCCCAGCAAGACCCCCTACACTGCCCGAACACCACTGCACTTCCCTAAACCCTGAAACATCACCCCCAGCAAGACCCCCTACACTGCCCAAACACCACTGCCCTAAACCCTGAAACACCACCCCCAGCATGACCCCCTACACTGCCCGAACACCACTGCACTGCCCTAAACCCTGAAACACCACCCCCAGCACGACACCCAACACTGCCCGAACACCACTGCTCTGCCCAAAACCCTGAAACACCAGCCCCAGCACGACCCCCTACACTGCCCGAACACAACTGCACTGCCCTAAACCTTGAAACACCAGCCCCAGCACGACCCCCTACACTGCCCGAACACCACTGGACTGCCCTAAACCCTGAAACACCACCCCCAGCACGACCCCCTACACTGCCCGAACACCACTGCACTGCCCTAAACCCTGAAACACCAGCCCCAGCACGACCGCCTACACTGCCCGAACACCACTGCACTGCCCTAAACCCTGAAACACCAGCCCCAGCATGACCCCCTACACTGCCCGAACACCACTGCACTGCCCTAAACCGTGAAACACCAGCCTCAGCATGACCCCCTACACTGCCTGAACACCACTGCACTGCCCTGAACCCTGAAACACCAGCCCCAGCACGACCCCCTACACTGCCCGAACACCACTGCACTGCCCTAAAGCCTGAAACACTACCCTGTGCACGACCCCCTACACTACCCAAACACCACTGCACTAACCTAAATCCTAAAACACTACCCCAGCACGACCCCCTACACTACACAAACACCACTGCACTACCCTAAAACATGACCCCCTACACTACACAAACACCACTGCACTACCCTAAACCCTAAAACACTACCCCCAGCACGACCCCCTACACTACCCAAACACCACTGCACTAACCTAAATCCTAAAACACTACCCCAGCACGACCCCCTACACTACCCAAACACCACTGCACTACCCTAAAACATGACCCCTACACTACACAAACACCACTGCACTACCCTAAACCCTAAAACACTACCCCCAGCATGACCCCCTACACTACACAAGCACCACTGCACTACCCTAAACCCTAAAACACTACCCCCAGCACGACCCCCTACACTGCCCAAACACCACTGCACTGCCCTAAACCCTGAAACACAAGCCCCTGCATGTCCCCCTACACTGCCCGAACACCACTGCACTGCCCTAAACCCTGAAACACCACCCCTTCACAACCCCCTACACTGCCCGAACACCACTGCACTGCCCTAAACCCTGAAACACTACCCCCAGCAAGACCCCTACACTGCCCGAACACCACTGCACTTCCCTAAACCCTGAAACATCACCCCCAGCAAGACCCCCTACACTGCCCAAACACCACTGCCCTAAACCCTGAAACACCACCCCCAGCATGACCCCCTACACTGCCCGAACACCACTGCACTGCCCTAAACCCTGAAACACCACCCCCAGCACGACACCCAACACTGCCCGAACACCACTGCTCTGCCCAAAACCCTGAAACACCAGCCCCAGCACGACCCCCTACACTGCCCGAACACAACTGCACTGCCCTAAACCTTGAAACACCAGCCCCAGCACGACTCCTACACTGCCCGAACACCACTGGACTGCCCTAAACCCTGAAACACCACCCCCAGCACGACCCCCTACACTGCCCGAACACCACTGCACTGCCCTAAACCCTGAAACACCAGCCCCAGCACGACCGCCTACACTGCCCGAACACCACTGCACTGCCCTAAACCCTGAAACACCAGCCCCAGCATGACCCCCTACACTGCCCGAACACCACTGCACTGCCCTAAACCGTGAAACACCAGCCTCAGCACGACCCCCTACACTGCCTGAACACCACTGCACTGCCCTGAACCCTGAAACACCAGCCCCAGCACGACCCCCTACACTGCCCGAACACCACTGCACTGCCCTAAAGCCTGAAACACTACCCTGTGCACGACCCCCTACACTGCCTGAACACCCCTGCACTGCCCTAAACCCTGAAACACCACCCTCAGCACGACCCCTACACTGCCCGAACACCACTGCACTGCCCTAAACCCTGAAACACCACCCCCTGCATGACCCCCTACACTGCCTGAACACTACTGCACTGCCCTAAACCGTGAAACACCATCTCCAGCAAGACCCCCTACACTGCCCGAACACCACTGCCCTAAACCCTGAAACACCACCCCCAGCAAGACCCCCTACACTGCCCGAACACCACTGCACTGCCCTAAACCCTGAAACACCAGCCCCAGCACGACCCCCTACACTGCCCGAACACCACTGCACTGCCCTAAACCCTGAAACAACACCCCTGCACGACCCCCTACACTGCCCGAACACCACTGCACTGCTCTAAACCCTGAAACACCACCCCCAGCACGACCCCCTACACTGCCCGAACACCACTGCACTGCCCTAAACCCTGAAACACCACCCCCTGCACGACCCCCTACACTGCCCGAACACCACTGCACTGCCCTAAACCCTGAAACACCACCCCCAGCACAACCCCCTACACTGCACGAACACCACTGCACTGCCCTAAACCCTGAAACACTACCCCCAGCAAGACCCCCTACACTGCCCGATCACCACTGCACTGCCCGAAACCCTGAAACACCACCCCCAGCACGACCCCCTACACTGCCTGAACACCACTGCACTGCCCTAAACCCTGAAACACCAGCCCCAGCACAACCCCGTACACTGCCCGAACACCACTGCACTGCCCTAAACCCTGAAACACCAGCCCCAGCACGACCGCCTACACTGTCCGAAAACCACTGCACTGCCCTAAACCCTGAAACACCAGCCCCAGCACGACCCCCTATACTGCCCGAACACCACTGCCCTAAACCCTCAAACACCAGCCACAGCACGACCCCCTACACTGCCCGAACACCACTGCACTGCCCTAAACCCTGAAACACCAGCCCCAGCAAGACCCCCTACACTGCCCGAACACCACTGCACTGCCCTAAACCCTGAAACACCACCCACAGCAAGACCCCCTACACTGCCCGAACACCGCTGCACTAAACCCTGAAACACCACCCCCAGCAAGACCACCTACACTGGCCGAACATCACTGCACTGCCCTAAACCCTGAAACACCACCCCTGCACGACCCCCTACACTGCCCAAACACCACTGCACTGCCCTAAACCCTGAAACACCACCCCCTGCACGACCCCCTACACTGCCCGAACACCACTGCCCTGCCCACAACCCTGAAACACCACCCCCAGCACGACCCCCTACACTGCCCGAAAACCACTGCACTGCCCTAAACCCTGAAACACCACCCCCTGCACGACCCCCTACACTGCCAGAACACCACTGCACTGCCCTAAACCCTGAAACATCACCCCCAGCAAGACCCCCTACACTGCCTGAACACCACTGCCCTAAACCCTGAAACACCACCCCCAGCAAGACCCCCTACACTGCCCGAACACCACTGCACTGCCCTAAACCCTGAAACACCACCTCCAGCACAACCCCCTACACTGCCTGAACACCATTGCTCTGCCCTAAACCCTGAAACACTAGCCCCAGCACGACCCCCTTCACTGCCCGAACACCACTGCACTGCCCTAAACCCTGAAACACCACCCCCAGCACGACCCCCTACACTGCCCGAACACCACTGCACTGCCCTAAACCCTGAAACACCAGCCCCAGCAGGACCCCCTACACTGCCCGAACACCACTGCACTGCCCTAGACTCTGAAACACCAGCCCCAGCACGACCTCCTACACTGCCCGAACACCACTGTACTGCCCTAAACCCTGAAACACCAGCCCCAGCACGACCCCCTACACTGCCCAAACACCACTGCACTGCCCTAAACCCTGAAACACCACCCCTGCACGACCCCTACACTGCCCGATCACCACTGCACTGCCCTAAACCCTGAAACACCACCCCTGCACCACCCCCTACACTGCCCGAACACCACTGCACTGCCCTAAACCCTGAAACACCACCCCTGCACCGCCCTCTACACTGCCCGAACACCACTGCACTGCCCTAAACCCTGAAACACCACCCCCAGAACGACCCCTTTACTGCTCGAACACCACTGCACTGCCCCAAACCCTGAAACACCACCCCCAGCATGACCCCCTACACTGCCCGAACACCACTGCCCTAAACCCTGAAACACCACCCCCTGCACGACCCCCTACACTGCCCGAACACCACTGCACTGCCCTAAACCCTGAAACACCACCCCCTGCACGACCCCCTACACTGCCTGAACACCACTGCACTGCCCTAAACCCTGAAACACCACCCCCAGCACGACCCCCTACACTGCCCAAACACCACTGCACTGCCCTAAACCCTGAAACACCACCCCCAGCACGATCCCCTACACTGCCCGAACACCACTGCACTACCCTAAACCCTAAAACACTCACCCCAGCACGACTCCCTACACTACCCAAACACCACTGCACTACCCTAAACCCTAAATCTACCCCCAGCATGACCCCCTACACTACACAAACACCACTGCACTACCCTAAACCCTAAAACACTACCCCCAGCACAACCCTCTTCACTACCTAAACACAACTGCACAATTTGTTACAGGCGTTGCAACGCAGGCCTGTGGTGCTTACTGGAAGTAACTGGTGGGCTAGTTGGGCCCCAGGGACCCTCAGGGTTCAAGGTGACCTAATCCCCCAACTTAAAACGCGCCACGGGGCGCGTTTGCACAGTGGTGAAGGGAGGGGCGGGTCCTCAGGTGACATGTGCGCAAACACGCCCTGTGGTGCGTTTTAAGTTGGGGAATTAATTCCCTTTGAATCCTGAGGGACCCTGGGGGCCAACTAGCCCACAAGGTACCTTCAGTAAGCACAACAGAGTTGCGTTGCAGAGATGTGAAAAATGGTGCGTGGCCTCGGAACGCCTCTCTGCAACTCAGCTCTGTGGTCCAAACTGTAGGTACCTGGGGGGCTAGTTGGGCCCCAGGGTCCCTCAGGATTCAAGGGGACTTAATCCCACAACTTACAACGCGCCACGGTGCGCGTTTGCACACATGTCACCTCAGGCCCCCCCTCCCTTCACCACTGTGCAAACGCGTCCTGTAGCGCGTTTTAAGAGGTAGTTTTAATCCCCATGCCCTATTATGTACTAGGGACTTGCAGAGGAGGTCATGCTAATCACAGGGGTACCCCAACGCATAGTGTTCCCTAGTGTATGTAGGTGTTTTCACTGTATTCTAAGTGTCTTTTAGCATAGCACTGGCTCTGGTTAGTCAGAGTCAGTTACCACCAGTACCCGTCTCAAAAAGTTGTGGGCACAGGATGATTTTGCAACAAGGCCTCTTTCTGCTCCTCTGTTGGTTCTTTCTGCACATCTTTTGCTTCTTTCTGTGCGTTTTTTCTTCTTTCTTCACATGTCCTACCTCTGTAGGCATAGTTAGAAACTAGCATTTAAAAAACCTTTGAAATTCACTTAAAAAATCATAGGTTTCAGGCACGTTATAGTTAGAAAATAGCATTTAAAAAACCTTTGAAATTCACTGAAAAAAACATAGGTTTTAGGGACAGTTATAGTTAGTTGGACATTTCACTCGTCAAAACCATAGAAATGCCCCCGTTATAGTTAGTTCAGCTAACTATAACTCGCGCCCCCACAATGCACTGCTGATGACGTCACATATTACATCACTCATGACATGGTCAGTGACATCACTCATGACATCACTGATGACATCTCAAATGACATCACTGATGACATCATCCATGTGATAATTTCATGCATCTTCTCACACCCTAATATAACTTTTGATACACCCACTCTAAATTACAGACTGCCATTCTCAAAACCATAGACACTCCAACACCAAAAACTACATACCCACTCACTGATTCTTAGGTCTACACACACATCCACTCACTCACCCGTACAGTCACTCATACTTACAGTCACTCAGTACAGGACTATCATATGCACTCATACACCTATATAAACACTCACACACCGCCACTCATCCATAGAAGTACTCACACACCTAGTCAGTCATGAAAAAAATTAATCACACACCCATTTACTCACCTAGACATTTATACACACACCAGCTCACTTACTCATACAAATACTAGCACATTCTTACGCTCTTATACAATAACTGATACAAGCACACACTCATCCATACAGCCACTCTCACAATCACACACTCTCACTTATAGCCATTTAAATACTCTAACACACATATATACTGCCTTTTACATATGTAGTTACTCACACATGTACCACTGAGATATACATTCACTCACTAACACACCCATACACACACTCACCCACCCAAGCAGTCCATCACAGATGCACTCTTGAAATCATGCACCCAGTGAATCACCCACTCACACATCTATGTACAGAGTCACACACACCCCACCCACACAAACACTCAGGCAGCCATACAGATACTCAGAGAACCAATCAATAACCCATATAGACACTCATGTAGCTATTCGCAAATCCATGCATCCACTTACACACCAACAAACAGACGGATACAGACATTCACACAGTTTAGTCACTAACCCATGCATTCAGTAAGATACGTTTAATCACTCACTTGTAGAGTCAGTCACTCACGTACTAAATCATCCATTCAGACACTTATACACCCACTCATTCTTCAATACGCCTTTCCCTATATATATTAAACATATTTAAACTTTACAGAAACACACAGTCACTGGATGATGTCATCAGTGATGTCATCAGTGATGTCATTTGAGATGTCATCAGTGATGACATCAGTGATGTCACTGACCATGTCTTGAGTGATGTAATATGTGACGTCATCAGCAGTGCATTGCGGGCGCGAGTTATAGTTAGCTGAACTAACTATAACGGGGGAATTTTTATGGTTTTGTACGAGTGAAATGTCCAACTAATTATAACTGTCCCTAAAACCTATGGTTTTTTCAGTGAATATATAGATATATATATTCACTGGACACAGACACTCAGGCACCCATACAGATACTCAGACAACCAATCAATAACCCATTTAGACACTTATGTAGCTATTCACCAACCCATGCAGCCGCTTACACACCAACAGACAGACTGATATGGACATTCACACAGTTTAATCACTAACCCATGCATTCAGTAAGATACGTTTAATCACTCACTTATACAGTCAGTCATGCACCTACTAAATCATCCATTCAGACACTCATACACCCACTCATTCTTCAATACACCTTGGCCTATATATATTAAACATATTTAAACTTTACAGAAACACACAGTCACTGGATGATGACATCAGTGATGTCATCAGTGATGTCACTGACCATGTCATGAGTGATGTAATATGTGACGTCATCAGCAGTGCATTGTGGGGGCGCTAGTTATAGTTAGCTGAACTAACTATAACGGCCAAATTTCACTGGCTTTGTACGAGTAAAATGACCAACTAACTATAACGTCCCTGAAACCTATGGTTTTTTCAGTGAATTTCAAAGGTTTTTAAATGCTAATTTCCAACTATAGCATAGCAGTCGCGTTTGCAGAGTGGTGGAGAAAGGTGAGCGTGGCCTCCAAAAACCTTTTAGCAATCCCACTGTGTGTGATTTACTGGAGGTAACAGGAGGGGTAGTTAGCCCCCAACGTCAACCTTGCCTCTTTCTGTACCTCTGTTGCCTCTTTCTGCACTTCTCTTGCTCTTTCTTTTTACACCATGCTGCAAATGCGGCTTCTGGTGCACTGCTGCTAGGAGGATGAAGTCCACTTGTGTCCTGAGGTCCTCAGGACACAAGATGACCTCATCGCCCCACCGGCAGTGCACCAGAAGCTGTGTTTGCAGAGTCATGTAAAAAGGGACGTGGCCTCGGACCACCTCTCTGCAACGCAGCTCTGTGGTGCTTACTGGAGGTACCTGGTGGGCTACTTGGCCCCCAGAGACCCTCAGGATTGAAGGGGAGTTAATCCCCCAATTTACAACGCGCCAGGGGGCGCGTTTGCACACTTTTTATATCAGGCCCCGCCCCCTCCCTGCACCACTGTGCAAACACACCCCCTGGCACATTGTAAGTTGGGGGATTAAGTCCCCTTGAATCCTGAGGGTCCCTGGGGGCCAACTAGCCCACCAGGTACCTCCAGTATGCACCACAGAGCTGCGTTGCAGAGAGGTGTTCCGAGGCCATGCCCCTTTTTACACCATGCTACAAACGCGGCTTCTGGCGCACTGCTGCTCGGAGGATGAAGTCCACTTGTGTCCTGAGGGCCTCAGGACACAAGAGGACCTCATCGCCCCACCAGCAGTGCACCAGAAGCCGCGTTTGCAGAGTGGTGTAAAAAGGCTAGTGCGGAATTTGGGGAGAAGTGCAGGTGGAGAAGGTAAGAGGGGCACCACACGCGCACTGTGCAGGAAGCCAGCCTCAGAGGCTGCAGCAAGTTTGGGGGGAGATAGGGCACCTGGGCAGTGCCACTGCGGCGTTGGGGATTCATATCAAGTGCTGGCTGAGAAGAGTCGGGGTGAGCTGGGGTTTACTGCGCTCGACTATGGATACATTGGCACAGGACTATCAAGTATCTTATGTCACATTATAATTGTGTGTATAGCATCTATCGCTCACCGGCGGCACCTCAGCGCTTTCATTTGGTCCTTGTTTGCACGGATGCCTATTCAGTCAATCAATAGCTGGCTGTAACAAGTGGGTCAGACCCTTGGGGTGTCATCGGAACACTTTCAAGTAATCAACTCGGCTTACTAGTGGGTTTGGGGATGAGGGTGTGATGCTGGCGGATGAAATATCGAGTTTTATAGCCGTGTACCATTGTGTGTGTTGTATTTTGTGTTTCTACAATGTCCCATAGTGGTCTGAAGTGTCACTAAAGGGCGTAGGCACCATATTCGCCTTTTGAGACTTCCTAATCAGCAACATGAGCACGTTATAAATACCCATTGTATAAATCATGAATTATATATATGACTGTAAAGTACTTCTATACATACATAAAAGGAAGGTGCCTTTGAAATATTAGGGCTGTCTAAAAGGAACTGTTAAAAATTATGAGGAAGAACTTCTCTGCAAGTTAGGCGTGGTGGACAGGCCCTGATATATGTCCGTCACATGGATGAATGAATGAATGTGTGAATGAGCAACTGAGATGATGGCAAGTTGAGTGGATGAATCAATGATGATTTTGGATGAATAGGTAGGGAAGATTAACGAGAGCTCTTGCATTAAAAGCGCCTGAAGTACATCACCTGTAGGCACTTCCTGGCTAAAGATTGTGTAAGTGCTGCAGCCAGGAAAGAAACAGGAGTGAATCCTGGCTGCATGTGTCTGCCAGCATGGAGGGCCGCTGGACCCGAGCCAGCGAGTGTATTCTCTGAAGGGGGCTTTGTGGCTTGAATGGGCCCACACCTGCAGAGCACAGTGTCAGGGCATGGTTCTGCCCTAGTCTGCTGACCTGTATCCCCAGGGAGTTAACAGGATGGTGAGGGATGCCCTTTCAGGCATCTGCGCAGGGGCATAGAGATTCACTTGGCATGGGTTAGTGCTGGCTTCTCTAGGAGTGAAGCCCGGGGTGTTTGACCTCTTGCTGTGGGGCCGGGGCGGCATTAGGAGTGTGGGCATTGGGTAACAGAGGCAGCCAAGGGGTGATTCCTGTGACCCGTGTCTGCAAGTGACAAGGGCGACTTTGCATGCTCACCAGGCTTTAGTAAATACGAGCTTGCTCCCGGGTTGATGGCTCCCCTAACGCATCAGCTTTTAGACTGGGCGTGTTGCCTTTTACCTCTTGAATATTCCTTTGTGGTGCGTGTGTGATGGTCAGGGCGCCTTGATGGCATTTTTTTTCCACTGTTGACCTACACTGGGCCGCTAGTGATTGACTTTGTCACGTGTTTTAAGGTGGTCAGGTCTTCGCGATGGGAGTGAGAACCCATCCAAATCCACAGGGACCTGCCCTAGTTCACTTTTTGCCAATATTTGATTCACGATCGATCCAGTGAACTGCCTGGGTTGGGAAATCCGCAGGTGTGAGACACCCGCTGCACCTACAGGGTGTGCAGTGCACCCAGTGGCATAACATTAGCCCTGCAGCTCCCGTGGTGCAGGGGGGAGGGAGTTGAGCTCCAGGGGGCCCCCTCCGACACTGTGCAGCTCGAGTGGCGGGCACTGGACTGAGAGCTCCTGACTGGGTTCGGAGCGTGGGGGCCCCCCTCAAGTTTCATCACTGAAGGGTTCACTTCTTCACCTCAGCGCCTGGCGATTTCCGCCAGAAATACGGCACTCGATGTGCCAGGACTGGTCTGGAATGTCCTTTCCTACCCACCATGCCAGTCGATTTCCATTACAGTGTCACGAGAGCTTCCCACTGCCCCAACGCATAGCGGAGGTCAGGCGGTGACCCACTGTGACTGGAACACTCCCCCCACCCCCATCAAACTGTCCACCTTTCAAATCTTTACATCGCTCCCTCTTTCTGTCTCCATCTCTCTCATCTTCATTGGTACCACCGAACACCACTATCCTCTTCTCGCCCACCCCGAGTCTGGCTCTTAGGACTATCCCGATGCCTTTGGCCCTTCCAGTCCAAAGCTCACACATGGCACAGTACAGGCAGCGGGCACCCGAGAATGATTCATTATACTCGAACGCGGTTCTGTTTTGCTAGTGCTTGAAATAGCCATAAGTACAGCAACTCAGTATCACCGAGTAAGTACCTCTCCCATTAAATGTAGTGCACACCTTTTAAACTGAAGATGTGCAATCACTCAGAATGTGACAGAACCTGCCCGTTCAAAGCGCTGCGTTTTGCACATAGCGCCTGTGATTTCGTAGTGTGTAAAGTGCAGATGCTTCGTTACGGCAGCTAGAGGGTGGACACTGCCTGACAAGTATAGGTCCGGCTTTGGGAGTAATTATCAAGATACACCACCCTTTGACGATAAGCCATGGGGGTGCGTGGGGTGCTGGAGCCCGGCTGCAGCAAGTGTCTTGCTGTGTTTTACTTCACAGCCCGTGTGCCACAAAGACACCATTCCCTCGCCCCGTCTGCAGTGTGGGGTCAGCAAGCCTCAGTGCCCAACCACTCGTGCTGTGCGAAAGGAACAAAAAAAAAAAAAAGGAAGGAAATGGCAGTCTCAATTTCTGGGCGATGTGGAACTCACCATGCCCAGTACTGCCCCAGGTCTCGTGCTCTGTGCCACGCGCTGACTAACACCTCACTGCGCATGCTGTGTGCAACGAGCAGAGTGTAAGGCTCACCACGACATGCTGCCCTAGTGAAATAGGTCACCCCTCATGCTGTTTGCTGCATTCAAACCACCCTCTCTCTGCGCACTGTGGTTTCGGACAGAGGAACGCATCATGTCTCGAACCAACCACCCCCCCCCCTTGCAGTGCAAGTGCAAGACCAACCACGTAGTAGTAAAAACACGCCCTCCTCGCGCAGCGCACCACGAGCAGATGGTCCCACTCACTGTGTGGTTCACTCACACCAGGGAATCAGCTCAGTCCTCGTGCCGCGTGCCATGAGCAGGCTGATTCCCTCCCTGTACAGTCTAGGCATCACTGTGGGCCAGCACTACCTCACCCCTCGGGCAGTGCGCCTCGTGCAACCCACCCCCTCCATGTGCAGTGTGCGGCTCACTACACACTGGTGAAACAGCCCACCCCCTCGTGCCACATGCCATGAGCAGGCTGCTTCACTCCATGTACAGTCTAGGCATCACTGTGGGCCAGCACTACCTCACCCCTCGGGCTGTGCGCCTCGTGCAACCCACCCCCTCCATGTGCAGTATGAGGCTCACCACACACCGGTGAAACAGCCCACCCCCTCATGCTGCGTACCTTGAGCAGGGTGCTCCCCTCCCTGTACAGTCTAGGCATCACTGTGGTCCAGCACTACCTCACCTCTCGGGCTGTGCGCCTCGTGCAACCCACCCTCTTCATGTGCCGTGCTAGGCGCACCACTCCCTAGTTAAGCAGTTCACACCTTGTGCTGTGTGCCCCTTCTGTTAGTAGTGTGAGGCTCACCACACATAAGTAATTCCACAGCCCTCGACTATAGGCGCTGCCTCGATTGGCAATTTTCTAATTCTCCAGCGACACCAGGCACCTCTCTGTGGGTCTGTTTGAGAAACACTGCTTGGGGGCGTGTCTCACGCACGTGCTGCTGAAGCACATACGTGTATACCTCACTGTGCGTGAAGCACCGCCAGGCGTTTAATATGAGCAGCTCGCGGTGGGTATGTCACTGTCTAACTTTACTTGTGGGGCGTCACTCCGAGGCAGTGTCTCTCAGTCTCAGCCGGTTATGAAGGTGTAAATCACCAGCAGACTACACGCCCCATTTTTCGAGATGTGCGCAAACTTCTCTGATGTCACAGCTAATTAACCGAGCAGCCGCGACCCTGCTCTGGTCATCATGTTAAACATACATCCATTGTTGGAAAGTTGCTGCTCATTAAAGGGCTGAAAAGTTTGGCGGTCTAAGAGATGCAAAACATCAGTATTCATGTTTTTGAGGGGGGTTGTGCACTTCACACACTGCCAGGACTGGCATCGTTCTCTGATCTCTGTGCACCCTGCCACAATGGCTATGGTCCAATCCGAATGCTGCTAGCATGGCTACTGTACTGTACTGTGGACCTGGCTGCCCGGGGGCTTTTTAAAAATTTTCTCGGCAGGATTCGCGCACCCAGTGCAAATTCTGCCATTTAAAAAAAAGAAAATACTTTTTTAGCCCCTGGGGTTCCTGTGGGACCCCCTGAGCAGGCCTAGGGGGTCAGGGTTTTGTACCCTGCCCCCTTTCCTTGTTTTTCATCTTTTTTTCACTGTTTTCTTGTGACTCGGTTCTACCGAGTCACAAGATGGCTGCCAACACTTCCTGGTTTGGAGTGTTGGCAGCCAATTAGAGTGAAGCTCGTGGTCGGGAGGGTTCGCGAACCCTCCTCGGCCACAGATATCGCAACGTTTTCTTTCTTTAATTTCTCTGGAACTACTGAACGGATTTATACCATTTAACAAAAAGGGCTCTTTCTGAACCAAGGGCTACCTTTTTGCCAAATTTGGTGTAATTCCGTTCAGCAGTTCGGGCTGTAGCTTTGTCTAAAGTTTCCTATGGAAAATTACATGGGGAAAAACGCGTTTTGGGACCCCCTTTTTTCTCGGCTCCCGCTTGATGAATCACCCTGAAACTTTGGAGACAGGAGCGGACTGGAGCTGATCACTAGTTTTGAAAATTTCGTGAAGATTCGTCAACCGGCGCCAAAGTTATTGGGAAAACAAAAAACGCTTTTCCAATGGAAACTAGGTACTAACTATAACTACCTACTGGCGACCGCCAGTAGGTAATATATATATATATATATATATATATATATATATATATATATATATATATATATATATATATATATATATATATTACCTACTTGCGATAGCCACTAGGCAGTTATAGTTAGGACCACATTTTTTTTTCTTGCCAATAACTTTGGTGCCGTTTAACGAATCTTCACAAAATTGTCAAAAAACTTCCCCTTTTTGGTTCAGCTGCTGGGTTGAAAGTTTCGGCTGATCCGTCAAGCGGGGGCCAAGAAATAAGGGGTTCCCAACACCCATTTTCCCCATGTTATGTCTATGAACATTTTTCATTTTTTGAACACGACTACAGCCAGAACCACTGAACGGAACTACAACAACTTTGGCAGAAAGCTAGATGTTGGTCCAGAAAGTGTGCTTTGGTGTTAATCTGTTCAGTAGTTTTAGAGATATTTAAGTTTAAATAATATAGATATCTGATGTGTGTGTATATATATATATATTCACTGAAAAAACCATAGGTTTCAGGGACGTTATAGTTACAAATTAGCATTTAAAAACCTTTGAAATTCACTGAAAAAACCATAGGTTTTAGGGACAGTTATAGTTAGTTGGACATTGCACTCGTACAAAACCCATGAAATTCCCCCGTTATAGTTAGTCCAGCTAACTATAACTCGCGCCCCCGCAATGCACTGCTGATGACGTCACATATTACATCACTCATAACATGGTCAGTGACATCACTGATGACATCACTGATGACATCTCAAATGACATCACTGATGACATCATCCAGTGACTGTGTGTTTCTGTAAAGTTTAAATATTTTTAATATATATAGGAAAAGACGTATTGAAGAATGAGTGGGTGTGTAAGTGTCTGTATGGATGATTTAGTAGGTGCGTGACTGACTCTATAAGTGAGTGATTTAACGTATCTTACTGAATGCATGGGTTAGTGACTAAACTGGGTGAATGTCTGTATCCGTCTGTCTGTTGCTGTGTAAGTGGCTGCATGTGTTTGTGAATAGCTACATGAGTGTCTATATGAGTTATTGAATGCTTGTCTGAGTATCTGTATGGGTGCAATCGACACTTTGAAACTTTTCTGCTGAAAACCAGACAATGGATTCCTATGGAAGGAAATTCAAGTTACTGGTAAGTACGGTTAAAATTACTTTTGAGGATCAGTACTGGGCTGAAAGATGCAGCACTGAGGTCTCTCCTGATAACAGGTGAGTAAATCGGAATTCGTATTTCGGCTGATTTTAGAGGAATATTTTAAAGTTCCAAAACTCCACACTTAGAAGAATTTCCAAGTGAAACCAGTCAATGTTAGCCTATGAAGGAAATTCAAGTTACCGGTAAGTACGGTTAAAATTACTTTTCAGGACCAGTACTGGGCTGAAAGATGCAGCACTGAGGTCTCTCCTGATAACAGGTGAGTAAATCAGAATACGGATTTCGGCTGATTTTAGAGGAATATTTGTATGTTTCAAAAATCAACACTTAGAAACTTTTTCAGCAAAAAGCAGGCAATGATATCCTATGGAAGGAAATTCAAGTTACTGGTAAGTACGGTTAAAATTACTTTTGAGGATCAGTACTGGGCTGAAAGATGCAGCACTGAGGTCTCTCCTGATAACAGGTGAGTAATGATTTTAGAGGAATATTTTAAAGTTCCAAAACTCCACACTTAGAAGAATTTCCAAGTGAAACCAGTCAATGTTAGCCTATGAAGGAAATTCAAGTTACCGGTAAGTACGGTTAAAATTACATTTCAGGACCAGTACTGGGCTGAAAGATGCAGCACTGAGGTCTCTCCTGATAACAGGTGAGTAAATCGGAATTCGTATTTCGGCTGATTTTAGAGGAATATTTTAAAGTTCCAAAACTCCACACTTAGAAGAATTTCCAAGTGAAACCAGTCAATGTTAGCCTATGAAGGAAATTCAAGTTACCGGTAAGTACGGTTAAAATTACTTTTGAGGATCAGTACTGGGCTGAAAGATGCAGCACTGAGGTCTCTCCTGATAACAGGTGAGTAAATCGGAATTCGTATTTCGGCTGATTTTAGAGGAATATTTACACAATGGTGAAGGGAGGGGCGGGGCCTGAGGTGACATCTGTGCAAACGCGCCCCGTGGCGCGTTTTAAGTTGGGGGATTAAGTCCCCTTGAATCATGAGGGTCCCTACGGGCCAACTAGCCCACCAGGAACCTCCAGTATGCGCCAGGGGCTGCGTTGCAGAGACATGTACAGAGGCCACACCCCTTTTACACCTCTCTGCAACGCAGCTCTGTGGCGCTTTCTGGACGTACCTGTTGGGCTAGTTGGCCCCCAGGGACCCTCAGGATTGAAGAGGATTTAATTCCCCATCTTAAAACGCGCCAAGGGGCCTGTTTGCACACATGTCACCTGAAGCCCCGCCCCTCCCTTCACCACTGTGCAAACGCGCCCGTGGCGCGTTTTAAGTCGGGGGATTAACTCCTCTTGAATCCTGAGGGTCCCTGGAGTCCAACTAGCCCACCATGTTCCTCCAAAAGCGCCACAGAGCTGCGTTGCAGAGAGGTGTAAAAGGGGCGTGGCCTCTGTACACCTCTCTGCAAGGCAGCCCCTGGCGCATACTGGAGGTTCCTGGTGGGCTAGTTGGCCCCCAGGGACCCCCAGTATTCAAGGGGAATTGTTCCTCTCTGCAAACGCGCCAGGGGCGCGTTTGCAGAGTGGTGAAGGAAGGGGGCGGGGCCTGCGGGCCCGATCGTTTTTTTTTTTTTTCCCCCCTGAATGGGAGCCGTGTGGCCCCCCTTCCTTTTTCCTATTTTTAGGCCCTGGGGACCCCATCCCCAGGGCCTTACCCCTTTTTTAAAATTAAAATTAAAAAAAAACGGGAAGTGTGCCGCGTGGCCCCCTTCCCTGGGCCTGTATTGGCCCCGGGGACCCCATCCCCCGGGGCATGGCCTCTTTTTGTTTTTATTTGGAGGGGGCTGCGTGTCCCCCCTCCTCAGGCCATTTAAGGCCCCGGGGACCCCATCCCCCGGGGCCGGCCTTGCACTTTTTTTTTTTTTAAACTTTTTGTTACTTTGGGGAGGGGGCTGCGTGGCCCCCTCCGTGGCCACTTATGGCCCCGGGGACCCCATCCCCCGGGGCCTGGCCTCTCGTTGGGGACTGTGGGGGGTCCCCAATCCCCCACAGTCCCGCCGGCTCCCCGTGTCCTACGGGAGCCGGCATTGCTTTACACATGGGGAGCTGCTAAGATGCTGCTCCCCATGTGGAAAAGCAATCGGCTTTGGATATTGGAAGAGATTCCTGCTCTCTCTTCCAATATCCAAAGCAAGTTTGCAATGACAGGACGGGAGCCGCGAGGCTCCCGTCCTGTCATTGCAAACAGCAGTGTCCCGGGGATAACCACCCCGGGACACTGCAGGAGCCGGCCCTGGGGGGTGGCGGTCCCCAGGGCCACCACAGCCTCCAGGAGGGGGCCGCGCGGCCCCCTCCCTACATCGAGAAAGCCCCGGGAGGTGGTGGTCCCCAGGGCTTGGGGGTCCAAAACGGACCCCCATTTTCATTTTTCTTAGTGCCCCGGGAGGTGGTGGTCTCTGGGCGTGTGGGGGCTGGAGCCCCCCACACAGGTTTTTCAAATATAAAAAAAGAAGCCCCGGGAGGTGGCGGTCCTCGGGGCTGCGGGAGGGCTCAAAGCCCTCCCGCACCATTATCCATAAAGCCCCGGGGGTGGTGGTCCCCGGGCTTGGGGGCCCTTAGAGGCCCCCCACACATAAAATAAACCCCCCCCCCCAGCAAGCCCCCAGGACTTGGCCCACCCGGGGCCAATTAACATCGAAGCGCGGGAGACCGCGCTCGATTTTTTTTTCCGGCAGGGTTCGCGCTCCCTGAGCGCATCCTGCCGATTTAAAAAAAAAAAAAAAAAATGTGCCCAGGGGGTCCTTGTGGGACCCCCTGAGCAGACCTAGGGGGTCAGGGTGTTTCTACCCTGCCCCCTTTGTGCGCTCTGCGCACTTGTTTCTGTCCCTCGGTTCTACCGAGGGATAAAATGGCTGCCAACACTTCCTGATTTGGAGTGTTGACAGCCAATTAACATAAAGCTCGTGCTCGGGAGGATCCGCGGCCCTAGATATACCTATCTTTTTTTCTTTTGATTTTCTCAGCAACTACTGAACGGATTTACACCATTTAACAAAAAGGGTTATTTCTGAACCAAAAACTACCTCTTTGCCAAATTTGGTGTAATTCCGTTCAGCAGTTCGGGCTGTAGCCGTGTCTAAAGTTTCCTATGGAAAATTGCATGGGGAAAACGTGTTTTGGGACCCCCCTTTTTTCTCGGCCTCCGCTTGACGAATCCCCCGAGACTTTCAGGGTAGGAGCGGACCGGAGCGGGCCACAAAGTTTGAAAATTTTGCAAAGATACGTCAACCGGCAAGAGAGTTATTTCAAATAGAATGTCGCGGATTTCCTATGGATAATAGGTTGTAACTATAACTATCTACTGGCGACCGCCAGTAGATAATATATATATATATATATATATATATATTCACTAAAAAAACACAGGTTTCAGGGACGTTATAGTTTGAAATTAGCATTTAAAAAACCTTAGAAATTCACTGAAAAAACACAGGTTTCAGGGACGTTATAGTTAGTTGGACATTTCACTTGTACAAAACCAGAGAAATTCAGCCATTATTGTTAGTTGAGCTAACTATAACTCACAGTTCGCAATGCACTGCTGATGAAGTCACATAATACATCATTCATGACATGGTCAGTGACATCACTGATGACATCACTGATGACATCTCAAATGACCACTGATGACATCACTGATGACATCATCCAGTGACTGTGCATTTCTGTAAAGTTTAAATATGTTTTATATATATATATATATATATAAATACGCCAAGGTGTATTGAAGAATGAATGGGTGTATAAGTGTCTGAATGGATGATTTAGTAGGTGCGTGACTGACTGAATAAGTGAGTGATTAAATGTGTCTTACTGAATGCATGGGTTAGTAACTAAACTGTGTGAATGTCTGTATCAGTCTATCAGTTGGTGTGTAAGCGGCTCCATGGGTTGAAGAGTAGCTACATGAGTGTCTATATGGGTTATTGATTGGTTGTCTGAGTATCTGTATGGGTGCCTGAGTGTATGTGTGGGTGGGTTGGGGGTGTGTGACTCTGTGCATAGATGTGTGAGTGGGTGATTCACTGGGTATATGGGTTCAAGAGTGCATCTGTGAAGGGCTGTATGGGTGGGTGAGTGTGTGTATGGGTGTGTTGGTGAGTGAATTGATGTCTCAGTGGTACATGTGTGAGTAACTACATATGTGAAAGGCAGTATATGTGAGTGTTGGAGTATATAAGTGACTATATGTGAGAGTGAGTGATTGTGAGAGTGGCGGTACGGACAAGTGCGTGCTTGTATCAGTGATTGTATAAGAGTGCAAGTATGTGTTAGTATCTGTATCAATAAGTGAGGTGGTGTGTGTATAACTATATAGGTGAGTAAATGGGAGTGTGATTGATTCTGTGAATGCCTGACTAGGTGTGTGAGTAACTATATGGATGACTGGCGGTGTGCGAGTGTTTGTATAGGTGTATGAGTGCATATGATAGTGCTGTATTGATGAGTGACTGCATGTATGAGTGACTGTATGGGTGAATGAGTGAATGTGTGTGTAGACCTAGGAATCAGTGAGTGGGTATGTAGTAACTGGTATTGGTGAGTCTATGGTTTCGAAAATGGTAGTCTGTATTTTAGAGTGGGTATATCAAAGGTTATATTAGGGTGTGAGGAGGTGCATCAGATGATCACGTGGATGATGTCATCAGTGATGTAATTTGAGATGTCACTGACTATGTCATGAATGATGTAATATGTGATGTCATCAGCAGTGCATTGCAGGGGCACGAGTTATAGTTAGCTCAACTAACTATAATTGCCGAATTTCTCTGGTTTTGTACGAGTGAAATGTCCAACTAACTATAACGTCCCTGAAACCTGTGGTTCTTTCAGTGAATTTCCAAGGTTTTTTAACTGCTAATTACTAACTATAACATCCCTGAAGCCTGTGGTTTTTTCAGTGAATTTCTAAGGTTTTTTAAATGCTAATTTCTAATTATAATGTCTAAAAAATACTTTTTCAAAAATGTTAAAGTTTTATAGAAATAAGGTGATATTTCTGCTTTCTAAAATATGCTTTTATTTATTTTATTTTTTTAAAGGCAACTGGATTTGCGTACCGATCGTGTACTAGTCACGGTGGTTGTGCGAATCCAAGAATTTTGCGGCCATATTGGTTAAGTAGTGTAGGGTGCGCGTTTGGTATGCGACTGGTGCGTGGTTCCCGGCCCGCTTAACGTCACGTACGTATTTCCGGGGGTCGTGCCGGGTGCGCAAACCCACCGCAAATCTTTAAGTTTTAAAAGTATATATATATGCAATAAAGCACCTCGTCATTCTAAAACTTTTTGTGGTCCGTACCTGATTTCCTTTTGAAGGGAGTTTCGTCAGGATTTTATGTTTACATATATATTTATATATATATTCACTGAAAAAACCATAGGTTTCAGACACGTTATAGGTAGAAATTAGCATTTAAAAAACCTTTGAAATTCACTGAAAAAACCATAGGTTTTAGGGACAGTTATAGTTAGTTGACATTTCACTCCTACAAAACCATAGAATTTCCCCGTTATAGTTAGTTCAGCTAACTATAACTCGCGCCCCCGCAATGCACTGCTGATGACGTCACATATTACATCACTCATGACATGGTCAGTGACATCACTGATGACATCTCAAATGACATCACTGATGACATCATCCATGTGATAATTTCATGCATCTTCTCACACCCTAATATAACTTTTGATACACCCACTCTAAATTACAGACTGCCATTCTCAAAACCATAGACACTCCAACACCAAAAACTACATACCCACTCACTGATTCTTACGTCTACACACACATCCACTCACTCACCCGTACAGTCACTCATACTTACAGTCACTCAGTACAGGACTATCATGCACTCATACACCTATATAAACACTCACACACCACCACTCATCCATAGAGGTACTCACACACCTAGTCAGTCATGCAAAAAATTAATCACAGACCCATTTACTCACCTATACAGTTATACACACACCAGCTCACTTACTCATACAAATACTAGCACATTCTTACGCTCTTATACAATAACTGATACAAGCACACACGCATCCATACAGCCACTCTCACAATCACACACTCTCACTTATAGCCATTTAAATACTCTAACACACATATATACTGCCTTTTACATATGTAGTTACTCACACATGTACCACTAAGATATACATTCACTCACTAACACACCCATACACACACTCACCCACCCAAGCAGTCCATCACAGATGCACTCTTGAAATCATGCTCCCAGTGAATAACCCACTCACACATCTATGTACAGAGTCACACACACCCCACCCACACAAACACTCAGGCAGCCATACAGATACTCAGAGAACCAATCAATAACCCATAAGGACACTCATGTAGCTATTCGCAAATCCATGCATCCACTTACACACCAACAAACAGACAGATACAGACATTCACACAGTTTAGTCACTAACCCATGCATTCAGTAAGATACGTTTAATCGCTCACTTGTAGAGTCAGTCACTCACGTACTAAATCATCCATTCAGACACTTATACACCCACTAATTCTTCAATACGCCTTTCCCTATATATATTAAACATATTTAAACTTTACAGAAACACACAGTCACTGGATGATGTCATCAGTGATGTCATCAGTGATGTCATTTGAGATGTCATCAGATATATATATATATATATTCACTGAAAAAACCATAGGTTTTAGGGACAGTTATAGTTAGTTGGACATTGCACTCGTACAAAACCCGTGAAATTCCCCTGTTATAGTTAGTTCAGCTAACTATAACTCGCGCCCCGCAATGCACTGCTGATGACGTCACATATTACATCACTCATGACATGGTCAGTGACATCACTGATGACATCATTGATGACATCTCAAATGACATCACTGATGACATCACTGATGGCATCATCCAGTGACTGTGTGTTTCTGTAAAGTTTAAATATGTTTAATATATATAGGGAAAGGCGTATTGAAGAATGAGTGGGTGTATAAGTGTCTGAATGGATGATTTAGTACGTGAGTGACTGACTCTACAAGTGAGTGATTAAACGTATCTTACTGAATGCATGGGTTAGTGACTAAACTGTGTGAATGTCTGTATCCGTCTGTTTGTTGGTGTGTAAGTGGATGCATGGATTTGCGAATAGCTACATGAGTGTCTATATGGGTTATTGATTGGTTCTCTGAGTATCTGTATGGCTGCCTGAGTGTTTGTGTGGGTGGGGTGTGTGTGACTCTATACATAGATGTGTGAGTGGGAGAGTCACTGGGTGCATGATTTCAAGAGTGCATCTGTGATGGACTGCTTGGGTGGGTGAGTGTGTGTATGGGTGTGTTAGTGAGTGAATGTATATCTCAGTGGTACATGTGCGAGTAACTACATATGTAAAAGGCAGTATATATGTGTGTTAGAGTATTTAAATGGCTATAAGTGAGAGTGTGTTATTGTGAGAGTGGCTGTATGGATGCGTGTGTGCTTGTATCAGTTATTGTATAAGAGCGTAAGAATGTGCTAGTATTTGTATGAGTAAGTGAGCTGGTGTGTGTATAACTGTATAGGTGAGTAAATGGGTGTGTGATTAATTTTTTGCATGACTGACTAGGTGTGTGAGTACCTCTATGGATGAGTGGCGGTGTGTGAGTGTTTATATAGGTGTATGAGTGCATATGATAGTCCTGTACTGAGTGACTGTAAGTATGAGTGACTGTACAGGTGAGTGAGTGGATGTGTGTGTAGACCTAAGAATCAGTGAGTGGGTATGTAGTTTTTGGTGTTGGAGTGTCTATGGTTTTGAGAATGGCAGTCTGTAATTTAGAGTGGGTGTATCAAAAGTTATATTAGGGTGTGAGAAGATGCATGAAATTATCACATGGATGATGTCATCAGTGATGTCATTTGAGATGTCATCAGTGATGTCATCAGTGATGTCACTGACCATGTCATGAGTGATGTAATATGTGACGTCATCAGCAGTGCATTGCGGGCGCGAGTTATAGTTAGCTGAACTAACTATAACAGGGGAATTTCACGGGTTTTGTACGAGTGCAATGTCCAACTAACTATAACTGTCCCTAAAACCTATGGTTTTTTCAGTGAATTTCAAAGGTTTTTTAAATGCTAATTTCTAACTATAACGTGTCTGAAACCTATGGTTTTTTCAGTGAATTTCAAAGGTTTTTAAATGCTAATTTCTAACTATAACGTGCCTGAAACCTATGGTTTTTTCAGTGAATTTCAAAGGTTTTTTAAATGCTAATTTCTAACTATAACGTGCCTGAAAGTTATGGTTTTTTCAGTGAATTTCAAAGGTTTTTAAATGCTAATTTCTAACTATAACGTGCCTGAAACCTATGATTTTTTAAGTGAATTTCAAAGGTTTTTTAAATGCTAGTTTCTAACTATGCCAACAGAGGTAGGACATGTGAAGAAAGAAGAAAAAACGCACAGAAAGAAGCAAAAGATGTGCAGAAAGAACCAACAGAGGAGCAGAAAGAGGCCTTGTTGCAAAATCATCCTGTGCCCACAACTTTTTCAGACGGGTACTGGTGGTAACTGACTCTGACTAACCAGAGCCAGTGCGCGTTTGCACAGTGGTGAAGGGAGGGGTGGGCCTGAGGTGACATGTGTGCAAACGCGCCCCGTGGCGCGTTTTAAGTTGCGGGATTAAGTCCCCTTGAATCCTGAGGGTCCCTGGGACCCAACTAGCCCCCCAGGTACCTACAGTTAGGACCACAGAGCTGAGTTGCAGGGAGGCGTTCCGAGGCCACGCACCTTTTTTCACCTCTCTGCAACGCAACTCTGTTGTGCTTACTAAAGGTACCTGGTGGGCTAGTTGGCCCCCAGGATTCAAAGGGAATTAACTCCCCAACTTAAAATGCACCACAGGGCGTGTTTGCGCACATGTCACCTGAGGCCCCGCCCCCTCCCTTCACCACTGTGCAAACGCGTCCCGTGGTTCGTTTTAAGTTGGGGGATTAGGTCACCTTGAATCCTGAGAGTCCCTGGGGCCCAACTAGCCCACCAGGTACTTCCAGTAAGCACCACAGGCCTGCGTTGCAACGCCTGTAACAAATTGTGCAGTTGTGTTTAGGTAGTGAAGAGGGTCGTGCTGGGGGTAGTGTTTTAGGGTTTAGGGTAGTGCAGTGGTGTTTGTGTAGTGTAGGGGGTCATGCTGGGGGTAGATTTAGGGTTTAGGGTAGTGCAGTGGTGTTTGGGTAGTGTAGGGAGTCGTGCTGGGGGAGTGGTTTAGGGTAGTACAGTGGTGTTTGGGTAGTGTAGGGGTCGTGCTGGGGTTAGTGTTTTAGGGTTTTAGGGTTTAGGGTAGTGCAGTGGTGTTTGGGTAGTGTAGGGGATACTGCTGGGGGTAGTGTTTTAGGGTTTAGGGTAATGCAATGGTGTTTGGGTAGTGTAGGGGTACTGCTGGGGGTAGTGTTTTAGGGTTTAGGGTAGTGCAGTGGTGTTTGGGTAGCGTAGGGAGTACTGCTGGGGGTAGTGTTTTATGGTTTAGGGTAGTGCATTGGTGTTCGGGCAGTGTAGGGGGTCGTGCTGGGGGTGGTGTTTCAGGGTTTAGGGCAGTGCAGTAGTGTTCGGGCAGTGTAGGGGGTCGTGCAGGGTGTGGTGTTTCAGGGTTTAGGGCAGTGCTGTGGTGTTCTGGCAGTGTAGGGGGTCATGCTGGGGGTGGGGTTTCAGGGTTTAGGGCAGTGGTGTTCGGGCAGTGTAGGGGGTCTTGCTGGGGGTGATGTTTCAGGGTTTAGGGCAGTGCAGTGGTGTTCGGGCAGTGTAGGGGGTCTTGCTGGGGGTAGTGTTTCAGGGTTTAGGGCAGTGCAGTGGTGTTCGTGCAGTATAGGGGGTCGTGCTGGGGATGGTGTTTCTGGGTTTAGGGCAGTGCAGTAGTGTTTGAGCAGTGTAGGGGTTGTGCAGGGGGTGGTGTTTCAGGGTTTTGGGCAGTGCAGTGGTGTTCGGGCAGTGTAGGGGGTCACGCTGGGGGTGGTGTTTCAGGGTTTAGGGCAGTGCAGTGGTGTTCGGGCAGTGTAGGGGGTCATGCACGGGGTGGTGTTTCAGGGTTTAGGGCAGTGCAGTGGTGTTCGGGCAGTGTAGGGTGTTATTCTGGGGCTGGTGTTTCAGGGTTCAGTGCAGTGGTGTTCAGGCAGTGTAGGGGGTCATGCTGAGGCTGGTGTTTCACTGTTTAGGGCAGTGCAGTGGTGTTCGGGCAGTGTAGGGGGTCGTGCTGGGGCTGGTGTTTCAGGGTTTAGGGCAGTGCAGTGGTGTTCGGGCAGTGTAGGCGGTCGTGCTGGGGCTGGTGTTTCAGGGTTTAGGGCACTGCAGTGGTGTTCGGGCAGTGTAGGGGGTCGTGCTGGGGCTGGTGTTTCAGGTTTTAGGGCAGTGCAGTGGTGCTCGGGCAGTGTAGGGGGTCGTGCTGGGGGTGATGTTTCAGGGTTAAGGGTAGTGCAGTGGTGTTCGGGCAGTGTAGGGGGTCGTGCAGGGGCTGGTGTTTCAAGGTTTAGAGCAGTGCAGTGGTGTTCGGGCAGTGTAGGGGTCGTGAAGGGGGTGGTGTTTCAGGCTTTAGGGCAGTGCAGTGGTGTTCGGGCAGTGTAGGGGGTCGTGCTAGGGGTGGTGTTTCAGGGTTTAGGGCAGTGCAGTGGTGTTCGGGCAGTGTAGAGGGTCATGCAGGGGCTGGTGTTTCAGGGTTTAGGGCAGTGCAGTGGTGTTCGGGCAGTGTAGGGGGTCGTGCTGGGGGTAGTGTTTTAGGGTTTAAGGTAGTGCAGTGGTGCTTGTGTAGTGTAGGGGGTCGTGCTTGGGGTAGTGTTTTAGGGTTTAGGGTAGTGCAGTGGTGTTTGTGTCGTGTAGGGGGTCATGTTTTAGGGTAGTGCAGTGGTGTTTGGGTAGTGTAGGGGGTCGTTCTGGGGGTAGTGTTTTAGGATTTAGGTTAGTGCAGTGGTGTTTGGGTAGTGTAGGGGGTCATGCTGGGGGTAGTGTTTTAGGGTTTAGGGTAGTGCAGTGGTGTTTGTGTAGTGTAGGGGGTTGTGCTGGGGGTAGTGTTTTAGGGTTTAGGGTAGTGCAGTGGTGCTTGTGTAGTGTAGGGGGTCGTGCTGGGGTAGTGTTTTAGGGTTTAGGGTAGTGCAGTGGTGTTTGTGTAGTGTAGGGGGTCATGTTTTAGGGTAGTGCAGTGGTGTTTGGGTAGTGTAGGGTGTCGTGCTGGGGGTAGTGTTTTAGGGTTTAGGATAGTGCAGTGGTGGTTGTGTAGTGTAGGGGGTCTTGCTGGGGGTAGTGTTTTAGGGTTTAAGGTAGTGCAGTGGTGTTTTTGTAGTGTAGGGGGTCATGTTTTAAGATGCAATGCTCCAATACCTGACCAGTCTGCACTACATAAAACTGCAAAAAAACTAAAAATAAAAAGTGTTTTGCACACTTTTGTCATTGGGCTATATGTGGGCTACATCTGGGTAATATTTGTGCTACATTTGGGCTCTTTTTTCACTGGTGGCCATCTTGGAAGACTTCTTTGTTATGAAGTTTCCTAATTTCTTCATTTACTGCAGTCTCCTCAGTAGGAAATGCTTTCAGTTTTTTACTTTGATTCCATCAAGAAGGCATTCAGATGTGTCTCACATCTGCCATAAATTCAGAATGTTAGCACTCTAGTTGCTCATTAGATCACTGGAGTAAAGCTACTGCTCACCAGGGAGTTAACTGGTAGTCTGCTGCTGGTATTGAAAGTGATTGTTTCAGTCTGCATGTCAGAATTTTCTAATGAAATAGAAGAAGATTTGAGATCTCACTTAAAACATGCCCTAATTTTTCTTTCTGCAGCACTAACCATAATTTCTATTTCAAAAAGAACCCCTCATTTTGTTCCTTTTTAAATTAAATGTTTTAAGTGTTACCGGTTTATTCCAATCAAGATGGCTTCAGGTGTGCCATACTTTTGTCATAAGTAAGGCTGTTAGCGCTCTAGTTGTTCTTTAGAACACTCTGGGAAGCTGCAGTAGAACACAAAGGCATCAACTGGCAGGCTGCTCCTGTTGAAATATAACAGGAAGATATTTGAGATCACACTTGAAACATGTCCAAATTTTTCTTTCTACAGCACTAACCATAATTTCTATGACAAAATGAACCCCTCATTTTGTTCCTTTTTAAATTAAATGTTTTAAGTGTTACCAGTTTATTCCAATCAAGATGGCTTCAGGTGTGCCATACTTTTGTCATAAGTAAGGCTGTTAGCGCTCTAGCTGTTCTTTAGAACACTCTGGAAGGCTGCAGTAGAACACAAAGGCATCAACTGGCAGGCTGCTCCTGTTGAAATATAACAGGAAGATATTTGAGATCACACCTGAAACATGCCCTAATTTTTCTTTCCAGAGCACTAACCATAATTTCGAAGACAAGATGAACCCCATCATTTTGTTCCTTTTTAAATTAAATGTTTTAAGTGTTACCAGTTTATTCCAATCAAGATGGCTTCAGGTGTGCCATACTTTTGTCATAAGTAAGGCTGTTAGCACTCTAGTTGTTCTTTAGAACACTCTGGGAAGCTGCAGTAGAACACAAAGGAATCAACTGACAGTCTCTGCCCTTGTTGGATGTACATGTTTTACTGAGAATGTCAGACTTCATTCTCACATGAGTGAGAAAGATAATGTGAATTTACAGAAAATATGCTCTCATTTTAGCTTCTGGAGCACCTTCCAAACCTCCATGGGACAAGCATGAGAAAATAGTGTTCTCTCAAACATGATTCATGATATCCCAGCAGAAGGTTTTTCACATGGTAAAATCACCTTAGAATACACCACAATTCCTAAAATTAGTATGGTACCATCAACAAATAAATTCTAATGTAACTAAAGCCTGTTATCACCCTTTATAGTTCTCCTTTTGGTAACCCTCAAAATCTTCTATTCACTACAATGCATTTCAATGAGGTACTATCATTTATATTGGTCCCAAGATGGCTGCCAGCAATTCCAGGATGAAGTGCTGACAGCCAATCAGATCTCACAATGACATGTGTGGTTAGGCTCCGCCCAGATATATATGTGACTTTACTTTTGATTTTCTCAGGAACTACTGAACGGATTTACACCATTTAAGCAAAAGGCACGACACTGAACCAAGGGCTACCTCTTTGCCAAATTTGGTGTAATTCCGTTCAGCAGTTCGGGCTGTAGCTGCGACTAAAGGTTCCTATGGAAAAATGAATGGGGAAAACGTGTTTTGGGACCCCCTTTTTCTCGGCTCCCGCTTGACGTATCATCCCGAGACTTTCAGGATAGGAGCGGACCGGAGCGCCCCAACAAGTTGGAAACTTTCGCGAAGATTCGTCAACCGGCGCCAACGTTATTTCAAATAGAATGTCGCGGATTTCCTATGGATAATAGGTTTTAACTATAACTATCTACTGGCGACCGCCAGTAGATAATATATATATATATATATATATATATATATATATATATATATATATATATATATATATATATATATATATATATATATATATATATATATATATATATATATATATATATATATATATATCTACTGGCGGTCGCCAGTAGATAGTTATAGTTACAACCTATTATCCATAGGAAATCCGCGACATTCTATTTGAAATAACTCTCTTGCCGGTTGACGTATCTTCGCAAAATTTTCAAACTTTGTGGCCCGCTCCGGTCCGCTCCTACCCTGAAAGTCTCGGGGATTCGTCAAGCGGGGGCCGAGAAAAAGGGGGTCCTAAAACGCGTTTTCCCCATGCAATTTTCCATAGGAAACTTTAGACACGGCTACAGCCCGAACTGCTGAACGGAATTACACCAAATTTGGCAAAGAGGTAGTTCTTGGTTCAGAAAGAACCCTTTTGTTAAATGGTGTAAATCCGTTCAGTAGTTGCTGAGAAAATCAAAAGTAAAAAGATAGTGATATCTATGGCCGAGTAGGGTCCGCGTACCCTCCCGATCACGAGCTGCATGTTAATTGGCTGTCAGCTGGCTGTCAACATTCCGATTCAGGAAATGTTGGCAGCCATTTTGTCCCTCGGTAGAACCGAGGGACAGAAACAAGTGCGCAAAGCGCACAAAGGGGGCAGGGTAGAAACACCCTGACCCCTAGGTTTGCTCAGGGGGTCCCACAAGGACCCCCTGGGCAAAAAAAAAAAAAAAAAATTTAAAAAAAAATCGGCAGGATGCGCTCAGGGTGCGCGAATCCTGCCGAAAAAAAAAGGTATTTTGCCCCCGGGTGGCCCAAGTCCCGGGGGCATGGTGGGGGGGATAATTTAATGTGTGGGGGGCCTCAAAGGGCCCCCCAAGACCCGGGGACCGCCACCCCCTGGGGCTTTTTTTTAAATGGTGCGGGAGGGCTCTGAGCCCTCCCGCAGCCCCGGGACCACCACCTCCCCGGGGTTTTTTAAAATAAATTGAAAAACCTGTGTGGGGGGCTCCAGCCCCCCACACACCCCGGGACCGCCACCTCCCCGGGGCACTAAACATTTAAATATGGGGGTCCGTTACGGACCCCAGAGCCCCGGGGACCACCACCTCCCCGGGCTGTGAACTGAATGGGAGGGGGCCGCGCGGCCCCTCCTGGAGCCCTTGATGGCCCTGGGGACCACCACCCCCCAGGGCCGGCTCCTGCAGTGTCCCGGGGTGCCTACCCCCGGGACACTGCTGTTTGCAATGACAGGACGGGAGCCTCGCGGCTCCCGTCCTGTCATTGCAAACTGCTTTGGATATTGGAAGAGAGAGCAGGAAACCTGCTCTCTCTTCCAATATCCAAAGCTGATTGCTTTTCCACACGGGGAGCTGCATCTTAGCAGCTCCCCATGTGTAAAAGCAATGCCGGCTCCCGTAGGACACGGGGAGCCGGCGGGACTGTGGGGGCTTGGGGACCCCCCACAGTCCCCAACAAGAGGCCAGGCCCCGGGGGATGGGGTCCCCGGGGCAAGTAGTGGCCCGGGAGTGGGGCCACGCGGCCCCCTCCCCAAAGTTTAAAAAAAAAAAAAATTTAAAAAAAAGGGTATGGCCGGCCCCGGGGATGGGGTCCCCGGGGCCTTAAATGGCCAGAGGAGGGGGCCACGCAGCCCCCCTCCAAAGAATAAAACAAAAATCGAGGCCATGCCCCGGGGGATGGGGTCCCAGGGCCAATACAGGCCCAGGGAAGGGGGGCCACGCGACCCCCTTCCCGTTTTTTTTTTTAAATAAAAATTTTAAAAAGGGGTAAGGCCCTGGGGGATGGGGTCCCCAGGGCCCAAAAACAGGAAAAAGGAAGGGGGCCACACAGCCCCCCTTCAGGGGACAAAAAAAAAACGATCGGGCCCGCAGGCCCCGCCCCTTCCTTCACCACTCTGCAAACGCGCCCTGGCGCGTTTGCAGAGGGGGAACGATCTCCTTGAATACTGGGGGTCCCTGGGGGCCAACTAGCCCACCAGGAACCTCCAGTATGCGCCAGGGGGCTGCCTTGCAGAGAGGTGTACAGAGGCCACGCCCCTTTTTACACCTCTCTGCAACGCAGCTCTGTGGCGCTTTTTGGAGGTATATGGTGGGCTAGTCCTCCCTTCACCATTGTGCAAATATTCTTCTAAAATCATCCGAAATACGAATTCCGATTTACTCACCTGTTATAAGGAGAGACCTCAGTGCTGCATCTTTCAGCCCAGTACTGGTCCTGAAAAGTAATTTTAACCGTACTTACCAGTAACTTGAATTTCCTTCCATAGGATATCATTGCCTGCTTTTTGCTGAAAAAGTTTCTAAGTGTTGATTTTTGAAACATACAAATATTCCTCTAAAATCAGCCGAAATACGAATTCCGATTTACTCACCTGTTATAAGGAGAGACCTCAGTGCTGTATCTTTCAGCCCAGTACTGGTCCTGAAAAGTAATTTTAACCGTACTTACCAGTAACTTGAATTTCCTTCCATAGGCTAACATTGACTGGTTTCACTTGGAAATTCTTCTAAGTGTGGAGTTTTGGAACTTTAAAATATTCCTCTAAAATCAGCCGAAATACGAATTCCGATTTACTCACCTGTTATCAGGAGAGACCTCAGTGCTGCATCTTTCAGCCCAGTACTGATCCTCAAAAGTAATTTTAACCGTACTTACCAGTAACTTGAATTTCCTTCCATAGGATATCATTGCCTGCTTTTTGCTGAAAAAGTTTCTAAGTGTTGATTTTTGAAACATACAAATATTCCTCTAAAATCAGCCGAAATCCGAATTCTGATTTACTCACCTGTTATCAGGAGAGACCTCAGTGCTGCATCTTTCAGCCCAGTACTGGTCCTGAAAAGTAATTTTAACCGTACTTACCGGTAACTTGAAATTCCTTCATAGTCTAACATTGACTGGTTTCACTTGGAAATTCTTCTAAGTGTGGAGTTTTGGAACTTTATAATATTCCTCTAAAATCAACCAAAGTACGAATTCCAATTTACTCACCTGTTATCAGGAGAGAACCCAGTGCTGCATCTTTTAGCCCAGCACTGACCCTGAAAAGTAATTTTAACCGTACTTACCAGTAACTTATATTTTCTTCCATAGGAATCCATTGTCTGGTTTTCAGCAGAAAAGTTTCAAAGTGTCGATTTTCACAAACTACAAATATTCCTAAAAATCGCCTGTATGACTTAAACGCATTCTTTCAACTGTTTACAGGAGATGCACCAGTGCTGGATCCAGGATCCAACACTGAGTAAGAAAAAGTAACGATAACAGTTTTTACCTTCTAAGTGAATTTCCTTCCATAGGATAACATTGGTGATTCTATGAGAAAAAGTTTCTAAGTGTCAACTTTTAAAGTACAATAATATTCCTTAAAAATCACGACTGTAACCAAAACGCTTTTACTCAACTGTTTACAGGAGATGTCCCAGGACTGAATCTAGGATCCAGTCCTGTGGTTAGAAAAGTAATCCATAAAGTAACTAATTGCATTTAACTAGAAATTCACATTGAGCTGAATGTTGCATTGTGTTTGAAAATGTGTTGCCCATTGCAACAACTGTAACTACTGTACTTAAAAGTCTATTGCCTATGTGCAAAGTATTTAAACTAAAGTAATTCATTCTGAGAAAGTATTTTTTGTAATGTAATGTATAATGTAATTACAATGTAATTTAAAAAATAAAATATGTAAAAAAAATTGTTTCTAAAAATGTAGTAAATCAGTATGAAAAAAATGTATATAACAATTAATACATTTAAAAATTGTCATTTACAAAACCTTTGAAATTCACTGAAAAAACCGTAGGTTTCAGACATGTTATAGTTACAAATTAGCATTTAAAAAACCTTTGAAATTCACTGAAAAAACCATAGGTTTCAGGGACGTTATAGTTACAAATTAGCATTTAAAAAACCTTTGAAATTCACTGAAAAAACCATAGGTTTTAGGGACAGTTATAGTTAGTTGGACATTGCACTCGTACAAAACCCGTGAAATTCCCCGTTATAGTTAGTCCAGCTAACTATAACTCGCGCCCGCAATGCACTGCTGATGACGTCACATATTACATCACTCATGACATGGTCAGTGACATCACTGATGACATCTCAAATGACATCACTGATGACATCACTGATGACATCATCCATGTGATAATTTCATGCATCTTCTCACACCCTAATATAACCTTTGATACACCCACTCTAAATTACAGACTGCCATTCGCAAAACCATAGACACTCCAACACCAATAACTACATACCCACTCACTGATTCTTAGGTCTACGCACACATCCACTCACTCACCCGTACAGTCACTCATACTTACGGTCACTCAGTACAGGACTATCATATGCACTCATACTCCTATATAGACACTCAAACACCGCCACTCATCCATAGAGGTACTCACACACCTAGTCAGTCATGCAAATAATTAAACACACTACCATTTACTCACCTATACAGTTATACACACACCAGCTCACTTACTCATACAAATACTAGCACATTCTTACGCTCTTATACAATCACTGATACAAGCACACACTCATCCATACAGCCACTATCACAATCACTCACTCTCGCTTATAGCTATTTATATACTCCAACACACATATATACTGCCTTTCACACATGTAGTTACTCACACATGTACCACTGGGACATACATTCACTCACTAACACACTCTTACACACACTTACCCACCCATACAGTCTATCACAGATGCACTCTTGAAACCATCCACCCAGTGAATCACCCACTCACACATCTATGCACAGAGTTGCACACACCCCTCCCACACAAACACTCAGGCACCCATACAGATACTCAGACAAGCATTCAATAACTCATATAGACACTCTTGTAGCTATTCACAAACACATGCAGCCACTTACACAGCAACAGACAGACGGATACAGACATTCACCCAGTTTAGTCACTAACCCATGCATTCAGTAAGATACGTTAAATCACTCACTTATACAGTCAGTCACGCACCTACTAAATCATCCATACAGACACTTACACACCCACTCATTCTTCAATACGTCTTTTCCTATATATATTAAAAATATTTAAACTTTACAGAAACACACAGTCACTGGATGATGTCATCAGTGATGTCATCAGTGATGTCATTTGAGATGTCATCAGTGATGTCATCAGTGATGTCACTGACCATGTCATGAGTGATGTAATATGTGACGTCATCAGCAGTGCATTGCGGGCGCGAGTTATAGTTAGCTGGACTAACTATAACGGGGAATTTCACGGGTTTTGTACGAGTGCAATGTCCAACTAACTATAACTGTCCCTAAAACCTATGGTTTTTTCAGTGAATATATATATATATATATTCCTCTCCTCGCCACAATCCTTCGGAAAAACGAGTGCAGACCTCATTTAGTGCAGAAATTTAATTTATTTCACCAGTCCTCTGCCATTACGCGTTTCGGCCGTACAAGCGGCCTTGATCACATGTATATATATAACTTTATTATATATGTTATACCAAGAGATTATTTAACAAAATTGTAAATATCATATATTTGTAACTGGAATAAAGATAAATTATTGTTAAATATATTTTCCCGAAATTGCGCCGGGTGCACTCTGGTTGTGCACCGGGTGCACAAACCCATGTGACTTCAAAAGAAAGCATTTTATTGGTTAAGAAGCTTTTTATTCTAGAAATTACAGCACCCCACCCAAATTTCGCATTCCTCCAAGAACATTGCCAGGAGACACACCTTTTGTGTTTAGTGCTCTTCTTGCATTTCTTTGGTGCTTTTTTTTAAACTACCTAGAAAAATGGCATCTTCAAATCCACCAGATGACATCCTTGGTGAAGAAGATGACTTGGAGGAACCAAGAAAACCCAAAAAGGAGAGCATCGTCTGGGCATTCTTTACATTTCCAGATGGAGAAAAAAAGGTGAATGCGAGGAAGGTAACCTGCACTATTTGTGAAAGAATAATATCTCGGGGCTCAGAGAAAAAATACTTGTGCGGTACTTCATCCCTGCTCAAGCACCTCCAAACCATGCACCTTCGTCGGCTAGCATGGGAGCAGCATCGTCGAGAGCCGGAACAACAAGCCCAGCAAGGTGATGAAGATGCAGAACCGAGCACCTCAGCTGGAACATCAAGTTCTACAAGAGGACCTGATATTAGACCAGAGTTTGCTGGTCTAGAACAGAGATGCATCAAGTGCAAGAAAAATATTTGTTATGGCGAACAGTCTATTGACGCTATTGTTTTTGCAGCAAAAAGCCACCACTGTTAATTTTTTTTTTGCAATGATTTTAAATTGCAAAAGTTTAGACAACAGTTTTGTCACTTTATTCTGTTGTTTAAAAAAAAACACCAAAAAATGCAAAAAAGTGTTAGAAAAGCACCCAAAAATTACAAAAGAAAAAAATGGTTCTTGTTAAAACCGCCTATTTGGTTAAAAAAAGACAAATTTGTATGTGTTGTATGAATTGCGATAAGTGTAATATATGGAAAAGAACATGGAATATGTATGTGTGATTGCATGGGTGCATGTGTACTACGTGCACAATTGGAGAAGTGCATGAGTAGTGATTGGTTCATTGCATGAGTGCAGTGACAATATCTGGGTGATTGAAGGAGTGCACGGGTAATGTCTGGGTGCATGCAAGAGTGCATTGGTGCCTTGGTGCACGGAGTAGTACATCGGTACTTCCTCGGTAATGACAGCAGTGCATGACTACTACCCGTGTGATTGCATGAGTACATGGGTAGTGCCTGGGTGATTAGAGGAGTGTATGGGTAGTGCTTGAATTATTGCATGAGTGTATAGGTAGTTCCTGGGTGATTGCATGAGTGCATAGGTAGTGCTTGGGTTATTTTATAACTGCATGGATATTGGTTGCATTAGTGGAGGAGTGCATGACTAATGCCTGGGTGCATGGAAGAGTGTATGAGTAGTGCCTGAACACATGTACAACTGCATGGGTAGTTCCTGGGTGATTGGAGGAGTGCATGAGTAGTGCATGAGTGATTGCATGAGTGCAGGAGTAGTGCCTGAATGATTGGAAGACTGCATGGGTAGTGATTGGGTGATTGCATGAATGCCACAGAAGATTACATGATTATATAGGAAGTGACTGGGTGATTTTATAAGTGCATGGATACTTCTTGGGTGATGGCAGGACTACTGACGTAGAGCCTGAGTGAAAAAAGGAGTGCAAAGGTAGTGCCTGGGTGATTTAATAACAGCATGACTACTGGGTGAGTAATTACATAACTACAAGGATAGTGCCTCCGTGATTGAAAGAGTGCAACAGTAGTGCCTGGGTAATTATATAAGTGCATGAGTAGTGGATACATGATTCAAAGAGTGCATGGGTAATACCTTGGTGATTGCATGAGTGCATAGGTAGTGCCTAGATGATTGCATGACTGCAGCAGTAATGCCTTAGTGATTACAGTAGTAAATATGTAGTGCCTGGATCATTGGAAGACTGCATGGGTAGTACTTGGCTGTTTTTATAACTGCATGAGTGTTGGGCCTAGCAAAATATAAAGCACCACACTATTACATGATTCAACCATAAATCTTTCCATATTGTTAAAAGCGCGCATACATACGTCTCTACCTTTTCAAATCTAAAACAAATAAGTATACAATATTTCTGGAATATAGTGAAACCTAGAAACTGAGACATGTAATAGATCTGCCAGAGTGATTTCAGAACTCCATGAGTAGTGCTTGGGTGATTATATGAGTGCAACAGTAGTCACTGGATAATGGCAGGAAAAAATGGATAGTGACTGGCTAATTGCATGAGTGCAAACATACACGTTAAGTGCATGAATAAGTGTATAAATAGCACCTGAAGGCATAGATGAGTCATTGAGTAGTGACTAGGTGAATAGATGAATGCAACAGAAGGGCCTGGGTGATTCTATGACTGCAAGGATAGTGTGTGGGTTATTACATGACTCCATAGGTACTGCCTGCATGACTGCATGACTGTAGGTGTAGTACATAACTAGTGCCTGGGTGATTGCATGACTGCAGGGGTAATATCTGGGAGATTGCTGGAATACATAAAAAGTGACTGGGTGAGTTTGTAAGTGCATGGGTGCTTCTTGGGTGATTGCAGAACTATTGAGGTAGAGCCTGAGTGAATAAAGGAGTGCAAAGATAGTGCCTGGGTGATTTCATAACAGCATGACTACTGGCCGAGTAATTACATAACTACAAGGATAGTGCCTCTGTGATTGAAGTAGTGCAACGGTAGTGCCTGGGTAATTATATAAGTGCATGAGTAGTGGCTACATGATTGAAAGAGTGCATGGGTAATACATTGGTGATTGCATGAGTGCATAGGTAGTGCCTAAATGATTGCATGACTGCAGCAGTAATGCCTGAGTGATTACAGCACTGCATATGTAGTACATGGATCATTGGAAGACTGCATGGCTATTACTAGGGTGTTTTATAACTGCACGACCGTTGGGCCTAGCCAAATATAAAACAGCAGACTATTACATGACTCAACCATAAGTCTCTCCATATCGTTAAAAGCATACATACATATGTCTCTACCTTTTCTCATCATCAAATTTCTTTATTTCGGTTACAAAAAACCATAAAAGAAGCAACCTCACAAGAAACAGATGACACACAATAGAGTAAAAAGAGCATTCAGGTAAAAAATGGTAGATGAGTAGACTTGATAAGCCTATGCTATAAAGACACAAATAATTCAATTACCAAATAATATCTAGTAGAATACACTCTCAAGCATAAAATTGATTAACACGTGTTGCCTAAAAATGCCCTTAATCAAGGTAAATATATATATATATATATATATATATTTTTTAAACATAAAAATACAATAAAAACGAGTTATTTACAAATAACATCTTAAACTTGATTGAGACCCACTTTACTGATCAGGGCCAACACCTCTTTCCAGACAAGGTAATAACAGCATTGTTGACTGAGCTCTCCTCCTTATTGCCCAAAACTGGCCCAAGAATTTAGCCGTTGCACAGGCAAAGACGGGTCTAGCATCCGATTTTAAAATTCGTAGGGGTTCTTGGGAGGTTTGGGTCCCTAATTGCCTGCACACGGGTGTTAACCATTTTCTCCTTGGTTTGACATAGGCTGGACAGGCAAAAAGAACTTGGCCTATAGATTCCTGTGGGCTTGGGCAAGAGGGACACCCCATGGGTTTGGTTTCAATATTCTGCCAAGAGTTGGTGAAGGAATTGATAGGTAAGGTGCCATATCTAAACTGTGTATATAGTTTTCTATCTGCTGGCACTTTAATAATGTCAAAATAGCTCTCCAGGCGACAGATGTTTTTCGAGTCAATAAAAGCTTCTGTCAACCTACCGTGATGTCTGTTCAAGACAATATTCTCTTCCACCCATACCCAATATCTATCTTTCAATTGGCCCTTGGAAAATGATGGCGGTTGGACAATAAGCCAGCCACCTGTTTTATCCAGCCAATTTTTCTTGAGGTATCAAGATTTATGACCTTGCTCAAAGCTGCGGCATACGGTGCCAATTCGGGTGTGGTAATCCATCTATGCCAAAACAGCAAGGGACGAAGCTTCGCAAGGTCATAAATAGACTTGATACCCAAGTCTAGCTTGAGGGGAAGTAGAGGGGTACTTTGAGGAAGGGATATTAAGTTCCTGAGAAACTTATTATCCACAGCTGCAAGGTCGCCAACAGATACGGTGCCCCACAGCTCGGCCCCATAGAGGGCAATGCTCACGGCCTTGCAGCTGTATAGTTTAAGAAGAGGAGCCACTGGTTTGGTGTAAGATTGACAGTGCTCTCGCTTCAGTGCCCCCGTGAGCTGTGAGAGTTTGAGAGTTTCAACAGTACCCTTCCTAAATGGTTCTTCTAAGCCATACCCTCGGACAGCTTAATGCCCAAGTAATCAAAAGAGCTGACCCTCTCAAGCTGAACATTGTCCAGAGTCATGGTACCCTTAAAGGATTTGTGAGGGTTCAGCATCATTAACTTGGTTTTGGTGGTATTGATAACCAAGCCCCTCTCGTCACAAAAGGCCTTAAATTGATTTAACAATCGCTGAAGACCCAAGGGAGTTTTAGATATCAATAAGGTGTCATCGGCGAATAACAAAGTTGGAATCTTGTTATTTGCCAAGGTTGGAGCATCAGCAGGGGTGGAGCACAGGAGGTCGGCTACCTGGTTGACATACAGGGAAAAGAGTGTGGGGGCTACGACACATCCCTGTCGAACCCCCGCTGGATCATAAAAGGCTCAGTAGTCTGTCCCTGGTCCCCCCATCTTACACGGGCAAAATTTCCCTCGTGCAGCCGAATTAAAATTTCTACAATTGCTAGCGACATTCCCATATCCCCGAGTACCCGCCAGAGCAAAACCCTGGGGACGAGGTCGAAGGCTGTTTTTAGGTCAATAAAGGTAAGATATAAACTACCTTTGCCCAACACAACAACTTTCCTATATAGTGTGACAAGCCGAAACACCTGATCGACTGTGCCAGTCCTCCTCCGAAAGCCTGCCTGGAGTGGAGAGAGAATATTGTTCTCATCCATCCAGTTCTGGATTTTGGCCAAGAGCGAGCAGCAGAAGACCTTTTGGGCACAATCGATCAGGCTGATTGGTCGGTAGTTGGAGGGCATTGACCTATCCCCTTTCTTAAAGATTGGTATTACTTCGGCCCCTCTCCATGAGTCAGGGATCCTCCCCCCACCAGCAATATCATTAGCCAATGCCTTGGTGATTGCATGAGTGCATAGCTACTGCCTGGGTGATTGCATGAGTGCAGGGGTAATGTCTGGGTGATTGCATGAGTGCAGGGGTAATGTCTGGGTGATTGCATCAGTGCATATGTACTGCCTGGATCATTGGAAGACTGCATGGGTAGTACTAGGGTGTTATAAGTGCATGAGTGTTGGGCCTAGCCAAATATAAAACAGCAGACAATTACATGACACAACCATAAGTCTCTCTATATCATTAAAAGCATGCATACATATGTCTCTACCTTTTCAAATCATCATCATATCCAAAAGAAATATATATACAATATTTCTGAAATATAGTCAAACCTAGAAACTGAGACATGTAATAGATCTGCCTGAGTGATTGCAAAACTGCATGGGTAGTACTTGGGTGATTGTATGACTCTAAAAGTAGTTGCTGGGTAATTGCAGGAGAAGATGGATAGTGACTGGCTAATTACATCAGTGCACACATAAAAGTTCAGTGCATGGATAAGTATATAAATAGCACCAGAAGGCATAGATGACTCACTAACAAGTGCCTAGGTGACTAGATGAGTGCAACAGTAGGACCTAGATGATTCTACATATCATACAGGGTGATTTTTTTTTTTCCTTTCTGTGCCTCCTTGCTGCCCTGATTGTGCTCGTTTTTTCCTTTCTGTGCCCCCTTGCTGCCCTGATGGTGCTCGTTTTTTCCTTTCTGTGCCCCCTTGCTGCCCTGATTGTGCTAGTTTTTTTTTCCTTTCTGTGCCTGTTTCCTGCCGCTGCGCCCCTGCGGCCCCGCCCTCTCACTGCCCATTCGCTGCCCCATTCCCTGCTCCTCCCTCCCACCTCCCCATTTATGGCGGCCGCTGCGCGGCCACGCCGCTGGCGCGCCAAAGGCGCGCCTAAGGCAAGCCCGTCTGCGCCCGTCCGCGCCGTGACCGCGCCCAGCGCCAGACCCCCTGGTCCGGGCATCCCCCGCGCCCGCCACATCAACAGACGCCGATACGACGCCAGCACCCTCCACGCACTCAACCCCGGAAAAGTTCACGCCTGCTTCCTGGCCACCCCGAAGCGCACCCAAGGGCCCTTCACCTGCCGGAACTGCAGCTTCGCCAGCACCCGCCCCGCCAAACCACCGCCCAGGAAAGAACCCAACTACCTCAGATGCATCCTCCTCAACACCCGCTCCGCCCGCAAACACGCCATCGAACTCTGGGACCTTCTCGACTCAACCTCCCCAGACGTCGCATTCCTGACGGAGACCTGGCTGAATCCCGCTTCAGCCCCCGACATCGCCATTGCCATCCCGGACGGCTACAAGATCACCCGCCGGGACCGCACCAACGGAGTCGGAGGAGGCATCGCCATCGTCCACAGGAACACCCTCAGAGTCTCAACCAACACCGACGACACCCTCAGCACCGCCGAACACATGCACTTCCAGATCCACACCGATCCCAACACCAACCTCAGAGGAACCCTCATCTACAGACCCCCGGACCCCGACCACAGTTCAGCGATTCTATCGCTGACTTCGTCAGCACACACGCCATCGCCTCCACGGACTACATCCTCCTCGGGGACCTGAACTTCCACCTCGAGAACAACAAGGACACCAACTCCACCACCCTGATTGACAACCTCGCCACCCTCGGGCTCAGACAGCTCGTGACTACACCCACCCACGCCGCCGGCCACACGCTCGACTCCATCTTTTCCGCAAGCCCACACGTCTCCTTCAACCACACCTCCGAACCCCACTGGACTGACCACCACTGCATCCACTTCACCTACAGGAAGCCCACCACGCACCACCACACCAAACAAATGCCTCGCCGCTGCTGGAGCAGAGTCACGGAAGACCAGCTAACCACAACCTGAGCCCTGAGCCCACCCGCCGAACCCTCCGACCCCGACACCGCTGCCCGCAACCTCAGACAGTGGATCGACGACTGCGCCAACACCCTCGCCCCGCTCAAGAATCCGCCCAACAGCCACACCAGCAAGAAAGCCACCTGGTTCACCGAAGACCTCCAGGCCTCCAAACGAACATGCCGAAAACTGGAGAAGATCTGGCTCCACGAACGGACAGCGGACAGCTACGCCGCCCACAAGAGCGCCACCCGCAGTCACCATCACCTCATCAAATCCGCCAAAAGGGCCTCACTCAAAGACCGCCTAGACAACAATGCACACAACAGCAAAGAGCTCTTCAACATTGTGAAGGAACTCTCCAACCCCAGCTCCAACACCAACGACATCCCGCCGTCGCGAGACCTGTGCGACTCACTGGCCACCTTCTTCCACCGCAAAATCGCCGACATCCACGACAGCTTCAACACCACGACCGCCCCGGCGACCACCGAGACCACTGCCCCCACAACCACCAACCGCCTGCTCTCCTGGACCAACATCAACGACGAGGACACCAGCGAGATCATGAACACCATCCACTCCGGCTCACCGCTAGACCCGTGCCCTCACCACGTCTTCAACAAAGCCAGTACAGCCATTGCGCCCCATCTCCGGAAAATAATCAACATCTCCTTCGAGACAGCAACCTTCCCGGAAAGCTGGAAGCACGCCGAGATCACCGCCTTACTCAAGAAACCCAAGGCAGACCCCAAGGACCTCAAGAACTTCCGACCCATCTCTCTGCTCCCGTTCCCCGCGAAGGTCACCGAGAAAATCGTCAACAAACAACTGACCCGCTACCTTGAGGAGAACAACATCCTGGACCCTTCCCAGTCCGGCTTCCGCAGCAACCACAGCACCGAAACCGCCCTCATCGCCGCCACCGATGACATCAGGACCCTGCTAGACAACGGAGAAACAGCAGCCCTCATCCTCCTGGACCTATCAGCCGCCTTCGACACGGTCTGCCACCACACACTACGAACACGCCTTCATGACGCCGGGATCCAAGAGAAGGCCCTGGACTGGACCACATCCTTCCTCTCCGGCAGAACACAAAGCGTCCGCCTCGCCCACTTCCGATCCAAAGCCACCAAGATCATCTGCGGCGTACCCCAAGGCTCCTCCCTCAGCCCAACGCTGTTCAACATCTACATGGCACCCCTCGCCCACGTCGCCCGACAGCACAACCTCAACATCATCTCCTACGCCGACGACACCCAGCTGATCCTCTCCCTCACCAAAGACCCTCACACTGCCAAAGCCCACCTCCACGAAGGAATGAAGGCTGTCGCCGAATGGATGAGTACCAGCCGCCTGAAGCTGAACTCGGACAAGACGGAGGTCCTCATCCTTGGTTCCAACCCTTCAGCATGGGACGACTCCTGGTGGCCAACATCACTGGGAACAGCCCCGACACCCACCGACCACGCACGCAACCTAGGGGTCATCCTCGACCCCACCCTCTCCATGACTAAGCAGGTCAACGCCGTTTCCTCATCCTGCTTCAACACCCTCCGAATGCTCCGCAGGATCTTCAAGTGGATCCCCACCGAAACAAGAAAAACAGTCACCCAGGCCCTCGTCACCAGCAGGCTGGACTACGGAAACGCCCTCTACGCAGGAACGACGGCTAAGCTCCTGAGACGGCTGCAACGCATCCAGAACGCCTCTGCACGTCTTATCCTCGACATCCCCCGACGCAGCCACATCACACCCCACCTGAGAGACCTGCACTGGCTCCCTGTCAACAAGAGGATAACCTTCAAGCTCCTCACCCACGCACACAAAGCACTCCACAACTCCGGACCAGCCTACCTCAACAGACGACTCAGCTTCTACACCCCCACCCGCCAGCTCCGCTCCACCAGCCTCGCCCTCGCCACAGTCCCCCGCATCCGGAAAACGACCGCCGGCGGCAGATCCTTCTCCCACCTCGCCGCCAAGACCTGGAACACCCTCCCCACCAACCTTCGGCAGACCCAAGACCTACTGGCCTTCAGAAGACTCCTCAAGACCTGGCTCTTCGATCAGTAGCAGCACCACCCCCCTCTTCCCCCAGCGCCTTGAGACCCTCGCGGGTATGTAGTGCGCTTTATAAGTGACATGATTGATTGATTGATTGATTGTGTGAGTGCAGGGATAATAACAGTAGGGCCTGAATGATTCTATGACTGCAAGGGTAGTGCCTGGGTTATTACATGAGTGCATACGTAGAGACTGCATGAATCTATAACTGAAGGGGTACTACGTAACTAATGCCTAGGTGATTGCATGATTGCAGGGGTAATACCTGGGGGATTATTGGAGTACAAAAGAAGTGAGTGGGTTATTTTATAAGTCAATGAGTACTGCCTGGGTGATTGCAGAAGTATTAAGGTACTACCTGAGTGATTACAGGAGTGCAAAGATAGTGCCTCAGTGATTTTATAAGCGCATGAGTATTGCCTGAGTGATTACATAAGTACAAGAGTAGTGCTTTCGTGATTGAGAGAGTGCAAGGATAATGCCTGGGTGATTGAAGCACTGTATAGCTAATACATTGGTGATTGCATGAGTACAGAAGTAATGTCTGGGGGATTAAAGGAGTACATAGCTAACGCCTGAGTGACTGCATGACTATAGGAGTAATATCTGTTGATTTACATGACTACATAGAAAGTGACAGAGTGATTTTATAAGTGCATTGGTTTTTCTTGGGTGATTTCAGGACTACTGAGGTAACGCCTGAGTGAATAAATGAGTGCAAAAGAAGTGCCTGGGTGATCTCATTACACCATGACTACTGTATGAGTGATTACATAAGTACAAGGCTAGTGCCTCTGTGATTGAAAGAATAGAACGTCACTGCCTGAGTGAGTATATAAGTGCATGAGTAGTGGCTACATGATTCAAAGAGTGCATGGGTAATACCTTGGTGATTGCACGAGTACATAGCTACTGCCTGGGTGATTGCATGAGTGCAAGGGTAATGCCTGGGTGATTGCATCAGTAGTGGATATGTACTGCCTGGATCATTGAAAGACGGCTTGGGTAGTACTAGGGTGTTTTATAACTGCATGAGTGTTGGGCCTAGCCAAATATAGAAACAGCAGACTATTATATGACTCAACCATAAGTCTCTCCATATCATTAAAAACATGCATACATATGTCTCTGCCTTTCCAAATCATCATCATATCTAAAAGAAATATATATATACAATATTTCTGAAATATAGTGAAACCTAGAAACTGAGACATGTAATATATCTGCCTGAGTGATTGCAAAACTGCATGGGTAGTACTTGGGTGATTGTATGGCTCTAAAGGTAGTCACTGAGTAATTGCAGGAGAAGATGGATAGTGACTGGTTAATTACATGAGTGCACACATAAAAGTTCAGTACATGGATAAGTGTATAAATAGCACCTGAAGGCATAGATGACTCACTAAGAAGTGCCTAGATGAATAGGTGAGTGCAACAGTAGGGCCTGGATGATTCTATGACTGCAAGGGTAGTATGTGGGCTATTACATGAGTGCATACGTAGAGACTGCATGAATCTCTAACTGTAGGGGCAGTACATAGCTAGTGCCTAGGTGATTGCATGATTGCAGGGGTAATATCTGGGGGATTTGTGGAGTACATAAGAAGTGAGTGGGTGATTTTATAAGTCCATGAGAACTGCCTGGGTGATTATAGAAGTACTAAGGTACTATGTCTAAAAGCAAGATGGCGGCGGCGGCGTAGTTCGCCACAGTAGCTCCCCTTCCCCAGTCCTGTGTATCCCGGCTTACTTCTCGGCTGCAGTGGCTGCCTTTGCGGGCCTGGGTCTGTTGGATGGGTCTCGCTCGTTGTGCGGCTGCGAGGCTTCTGTTGGGTGCTGGGACGTCTGGTGAGGCATCGGGTGGATTCCCCAGGCGAAGGAAGACGGAGGCGGGGCCGGGGCTGGGCCGTGAGCAAGCAAGCTGGAGGCTTAACCCTGTGGCTGCCGGAACTCTGTCATTTCATGCTGTCTGGCAGTTCTGGCTGGATTCTGCTGTAGCTTTTGGCAGTAAGCTATTGGAGAGAGCTCAAAGAACAGTTGCTGGATACAGATACTTTAGATATTTTGGGTATATAGAGGAATTTAAAAATATGCCCCCAAAGTCCTCAAGAGCTGTAAAAGAAGCAGCAGGAAGAAACCCTGCACAACCCCTGGGCTCCAAACCGATGTCTTCACGGAGCCAGGTTATTAAGCCTAACGAGCCGCATAGCCTAAAGAAACAAGTAGATAGTGGAGGAGCGGGGAGACGAAAGGCTGCGATTGAATGTCTACAAACTGGGGGACGCAAAACAACTGATCTGAAGTTGATGGAAGAAGGAGAGACAGCCCTAGATGAAGATGATTCTACCCCAAATTCTGCACTGCCCCAACCAACCATTACGAGCTTCTTTAAGATGAAGGAAAATATACAGAATCTAAGTACGGCTGCCTCTATGGAGAACATAGATCTAGAATCTCAGGCTCAGCCTTTTAGTGACCTTCAAGGTGATTCCCCGTGGGAGGGCTTGAAGATACAGGCTGGAGCTTTGGAAGAAGTTGGGGTCAGTACATCAAGCGTGATGGTGCAGGATCCCATGGTGAATGGCTCTCATATCATATCTGGCTCTTTATCTGGCTCATCTGGCACTGTACAAGAAGAAGTTTCTGGGGATCCAGCACATATTAGAACTCTAGATGTTACAGCGGCAGATGATATTATATCAGATAACACAGATAAGTTTTTTTCACTTGCCGAGGAATCAGTATCAGATCTCTCTGACTCCGACTCCTACCAAATTGAAAGCGGTGATAGTTTATTGTCTTCGGATTCTAGCACTCTTGAGGCATCAGAGACTGCCCTAAAACGTCAAAAAAAAAGAAGGAGTTCTAAGGGACAGAAGGGATCTGCTGAGATGCGAAACAACTCGGGAAGGCGGATCACTGGCACTGGCTTAAAATGGGACTATTCTCATACTAGGATTATTGGTCCTACAGAATCAGTGCTGGGTGAGGCTGCAGGTCCCTCGAAGGAGCAAAGTAAAGAGACAGCTGATATGAATTCAGCACTTAACATGATCCTTGAATCAATTAAAGAACATCGTGCAGAGACCAGGGTGGATGGCAAGAAAGCTAGACAAGCTACAAAGAAATTGGAAGGCGCAGTTCGGAAAGTTGGCAAAGCATGTGCAGAGATCGGGGAACGGATGAACAGCATTGAAGAGAAAACCGAAATTGTTGAAAAAGAACTGCTGGCGGTAAGGGAAGGCTTTACTTCCCAGGAAGCTCAACTAAAAGATGCAATGTGGAAGCTTGAAGATATGGAGAACCGTCAGAGGAGGAATAACCTCCGCTTTCTTGGGATTAAGGAAGGACTTGAGGGGGAGGACATTCGTGCTTTTATGTTGGACCTACTTAAGGAAGCTTTCCCAGAGTTAGGGGCTGGGATTGGGATCGAGAAATTCAGCGGATACACCGGTTCCCAGCTGTCCTCCGCAGATCTTCTGGCAGAGACTCTAACCAGCCGAGGGCGATTTTAGTTTTTTTGGGTAATTTCCTGCTTAGACAGGCTATTTTTGAAAAAGCCCGTCCTGAAGCCAGAAGACAGTACAAGGATTCCTCCTTTTTTGTTCGCCCCGATTTCTGCCATATTACGGTGGAACGGAGATGGCGGCTGAGGCAAATGATTAAACCGTACCAAGATGCAGGTTTTGAGGCATATTTACTGGCTCCAGCCAGATTGAAAACTATTGTTAGAGGGTCATTCAAGTTCTTTACCTCTGAAATACAAGCAAAAGAGTACCTGGAACAAGTTAGTGGGAAATGAGTAACAGACGAGAACTAGATTGGGCTATCTCTTTTCTCTTTTTCTATGGATTTCAGGAATGACTTTTTATCTTAAATACTAGAGGGACGCACGGGGGCCCTGGGGGGGGTGTGGTGTTCTTGCTACCTCCATCACTCGGACCATATGGGTCCGGCTGCTTTCAAAGGGAGGGTAGGGAGGGGGGCGGGCGTAGGGGAAGGTCGGGGGGAGGGTGGAGGGTGGTCAAGGGGGGCACTGGTTATAATGGTGAAGGATGAACAACAGCTGAAGGATATTTTTATTGTTTGGTGTGTTTTTTTTTTGGAAGGTATTTTTTAAAAAAAATATAATGGCTAAAATACGAATTGCTACAGTAAATATTTGTGGGCTCAATGACAGTGTTAAAAGGAGAAGGGTTCAGGAAGATCTCAAAGTCCTCAAGGCCGATTTATATTGCTTTCAGGAAACTCACATTGCATGGAAAGACTGTAATTTATATAAATCTTTAGGGTTAAAGGTCCTTGCATATACCTCACAAGATGTAAGGACCAAGGGGGTCGCTATTCTTGCGAAAAATAATTTTTTTACCCTGGGGAGAAAGATGGTGGACAAGCTTGGCAGATGGGTTATAATGGCATGCAAGAATGGGGTAGATTCTTTCACACTGTGTTCAGTGTATGCTCCAGTGACAGATGAGCCAGGTTTACTGTGTTATTTAGCTAACGAATTACCTTCCTGGCCGGCACCATATGTGGTTTGTGGAGATTTAAACATCAATGGTTCCAGAGGTACTCCAGGCGCTACAGGAGTATCTAGTAAAGGGTATAAACCGCATTCTATGAGGGCTTATAATAATTTATTAAAAGACATGGGCCTGGTAGATGCATGGGCCAAATTAAAACCGGATGATCCTGGTTATACTTATTATTCGGCCCCTCATAGTAAATTTGCTCGGCTTGACTATTTCTTAGTCTCCCCATCTCTTTTGCGTAAGGCTAGTGTGGAACTCTTTCCCAGAGTAATGTCAGACCACAACCCAATTGTCCTTGAGATACTTTGTAGCGGGATTAGAAGGGAGCACACAGGCTGGACATTTGAGAGGGCACTGTTATCAGATAATGAATATATTGAACATATGAGGTGTTGGATTCAGGAGTTTTTTGAGAATAATTCTGATAGTGCCCCACCAGGAATGATATGGGATGCGTTCAAGGCAGCAACAAGAGGAGAGACACTGCAATATAGTCTGACTAAGCAGAAAAAAGGGGCTGTACAGATCAAATTATTTTATCAGAAACTTGCCGGTCTGGAAACAGAATTGATTCATAAGGTGGCTAAGGGAGAAGATATCTCCGCAATTTTGAACTCTATTACGGTTATCAAAGCCTGTATATCCGACTTTAATGTAGAAAAGACAGCAGGGTTGTTTTTGGCTAAACGGCAAGATTGTTATGAATTTAGTGAGAATGTCGGTCGTTTATTGGCAGTAAGGACTAGGCAACTGGCCGTGTCTGGACATATTGAACAGGTTAAGAACATGAGGGGGACGGTAGTTACAGACCCGGGGGATATTAGAGAGGCCTTTAGGGAGTTTTATGAGGACTTATATAGTACTACTCCTGCTGTTACTTTTTCGGAAGATGCTGAGTTGGAATTTTTACCGAGGGGAAAGATATCCCAAGAGGAGGGCATACAACTGGGGCGGGCTATCTCTCAGGAGGAGTTACATTGTGCAATCCAAGCCCTACCTGCTGGCAAAGCTACAGGTATGGACTGTATTCCTATAGAGTTTTATAAGGTCTTCTTTAGAGAGACCTGTCCGGCTTTGCTTGGGTTATTTAAGGAGATTAGGGAGGGAGTTCTACCACCCGGTTCTTGGGGCACAGCCAATATTGTGATTTTTTTAAAGAAGGGAAAAGATCCAATTAGCTTGGGTTCATATAGGCCCATTACATTGCTTAATAGCGATGCCAAAATATACTCAAAGATCTTAGCTACTAGGTTGAACTCCGTGATGCATCAATTAGTTTCAGTTTGGCAGCATGGTTTTATACAGGGAAGGGGGACCGAAGACCATGTCAGAAGGGTAATTTCACTGTTCGATGCTACTGAAGTCCTTGCCAAACCTATGGGGGCTGCCTTCCTGGATGCCGAGAAGGCGTTTGATCGTGTGGCATGGCATTATCTATGGAAGGTTTTGGAGCTCAATGGCTTGGGGGTTTTATTTATTAATGCATTACGGGTCTTATATATAAATCCTATTGCACGACTTAGAATAATGGGGAAGGAAACAGAGGCTTTTTCAATCAGCAGGGGCACTAGGCAGGGCTGTCCGTCCTCCCCCTGCTGTTTGCATTATATATAGACCCCTTTCTTAGGCGATTGGAAGCCTCGCCTCACATTGCTCCGGTAAGTTTGCACGGTTGGCATACTAAGCTCCTGGCGTATGCCGACGATGTGGCTATAATTACTTCTGAACCCGATGGAGCAATGCGAGCCGTAGAAAGTATAGCGAAAGATTTTGGGATTTATTCAGGCTTTTTGTTAAATAGTGCTAAGACTCAGATTTTGATAAACAGATTTACTACAGCATTGGACGCTCGTATTGTTGAGAAAGCGGTGTATTTAGGGATTTGTATTACAGCTAAGGTCGAGGATATTGTAGAATTAAACATAACTCCCATATTGGGGAAAATCAAAAATGATTTTCATCGCTGGGATAACTTGAAGCTGTCAATAATGGGGAGGTGTAATATTATTAAAATGATTGTTCTTCCAAAGTTGTTATATATTTTTCGCACAATCCCTCTGGAGATACATAATTATTGGTTTCGTTTAATTGATAGGGAGGTAGCGAGATTTATCTGGTCATATCGCAGAACAAGGAGAGCTAATGCATTTTTATCCCTCACCCGGGAGAGAGGGGGATGGGGGCTCCCACATTTTAAGTTATATTATTTATCTGCAGCTCTGCAATATTATGGGCCTCTCTTCGGGATTAAGGCTAGGGAGAGGGAAGATCCTAGCTATGTCCCCTCAATATTTGAAATTTTGATTAATATCCGGGCTAATGGTTGTTTATTAAAATTTTATGAGGCTAGCTATTTCAAAAAAACCCGCTTCAAGGTTTTAATTGCCGCCTTTCGTAATTGGGCTGGCATAAGGAAAAAAGTAGGAATGGGCAGGTTTAATAGGTATACCCCTCTGATCGGGAATGATCAGCTCCCAATTGTCTTACAAGATGAGTGTTTGATAAGATGGGGCAGGAATGGCTTTTTCAGGATTGCGGATTTTTTAGAGGGCGATCATATAGCCTCCTTTGATATAATCCGGGAAAGGTTTAGTATAGGACCTCGAGATTTTTTTAAATATCTACAGCTGAGGGATTTCCTTCTGAGAAAAGCTGGTGGGGCTGCGGGCTTCGGGCAGGTAGCATTAATCGAATTGTTGATTCACAGATCGGGGCCCTCAATTTCACAACTATATCGCTGCCTGTTAGAGGGGTTGCCTGATGATTTAGATAAGCATAGGCAAAGATGGCAGGATAAATTGGGGGTTTTGGACTCCCGCTTTCTTAAGTCAGTTGAATTGGGGAACTCCGTTCTGTGTGCAGCTAATCTGAAATCACAACATTTCAAGACCTTGTTTGATCTATATATTACGCCTGCGAAGATCGTGCAATGGGGAGGGGTGGAAGGAACTCGCTGTTTTAGGTGTAAGGCCTATGCGGCTGATATAATACATATTTTTTCTACCTGTCCAGGCATTGAGTCACTTGGACAAGAAATATCAGGCTTTTTGCAGTTTGTCTTAAAAGAGGAGGTTCCATTGTCACCACTTCTGATGTTATTGGGGGTAGACGAAACAATAGGGGGAAAAAAAAGGGAGAAGAGCTGATTTTTATTGCGATGGCAGTTTTAAGACTCTGTGTTGCTTCTGCCTGGTTAAGCCCGCAGCCTCCTACTTTTCAACAATGGAAAAGCCGTTTTCTGCATATTTATAATTTGGAAAAAGCACTCTACGAGCGCAGAGGGAGAAAGGGTAGGATAAAGGGGAAAAAGATCTGGGGCACATTTACAGATTGGATTATTCCATTTATCCAGGAAGAATGAAGTATCTGGCCATGAAATTATTATTTTTTTCTCTTGTATATAGCTTGGTCTCCAATGTAATCTCTTAGCTCTTTAAAAATATTTATTGCCTGTATTCAGATTCTATGCTGCCCTAGGCTTTTTGTTATGGTCTTGATGATAATGGCCCTTATTAGCTATTTATCGTTTTACATTATTTGTATTATAAATTCTGTGATTTTTTTTATTCTTCAGCTGTATATGAAATCGATAATAATAAAAAATTATAAATATAAAAAAAAAAAAGAAGTACTAAGGTACTACCTGAGTGATTACAGGAGTGCAAAGGTAGTGCCTCAGTAATTTTATAAAAGCATGATTATTGCCTGAGTGATTACATAAGTACAAGAGTGGTGCCTCAGTGATTAAGAGAGTGCAAGGATAGTGCCTCGGTAATTGAAGCACTGTATAGCTAATGCATTCGTGATTGCATGAATACAGACGTAACCACTGGGGGATTAAAGGAATGCATAGGTAACACCAGGGTGACTGCATGAGTACAAGAGTAATATCTGTTGATTTTATGACTACATACAAAGTGGCTGAGTGATTTTATAACTGCATGGGTACTTCTTAGGTGATTTCAGGACTACTGAGGTAACGCCTGACTGAATAAATGAATGCAAAAGTAGTGCCTGGGTGATCTGATAACACCATGACACTGTATAAGTGATTACATAAATACAAGGCTAGTGCCTCTGTGATTGAAAGAGCAGAACATTAGTGCCTGAGTGATTATATAAGTGCATGAGTAGTAGCTACATGATTCAAAGAGTGCATGGGTAATACCTTGGTGATTGCATGAGTACATAGCTACTGCCTGGGTGATTGCATGAGTGCAGGGGTAATGCCTGGGTGATTGCATCAATGCATATGTACTGTCTGGATCATTGGAAGACTGCTTGGGTAGTACTAGGGTGTTTTATAACTACATGAGTGTTGGGCCTAGCCAAATATAAAACTCAACCATAAGTCTCTCCATATCGTTAAAAGCATGCATACATATGTCTCTGCCTTTCCAAATCATCATCATATCTAAAAGAAATATATATACAATATTTCTCAAATATAGTGAAACCTAGAAACTGAAACATGTAATAGATCTGCCTGATTGATTGTAAAACACCATGGATAGTACTTGGGTGATTGTATGACTCCAAAGATAGTTGCTGGGTAATTATAGGAGAAGATGAATAGTGACTGGCTAATTACATGAGTGCACACATAAAGGTTCAGTACATGAATAAGTGTATAAATAGCACCTGAAGACATAGATGACTCACTAAGAAGTGCCTAGGTGAATAAATGAGTGCAACAGTGGGACCTAGATGATTCTACATATCCTACAGGGTGATTGTGTGAGTGCAGGGATAATAACTGGGTGATTGGAGGAGTGCATGGGTAATGCCTGGGTGCATGGAAGAGTGCATGGGTAATGGCTGGGTGCATGGAAGAGTGCATGGGTAGTGCCTGGGTGCATGGAGTAGTGCTTAGGTAGTTCCTGGTGATTGGAAGACTGCATGAGTAGAACCTGGGTGATTGCATAACTGTATGGGTAGTGACTGGGTTATTACATGAGTGAATAGGTACAGCCTGCATGATTGCATGACTGCAGGAGTAGTACATAACTAGAGCCTGGGTGATTGCATAACTGTAGGGGTAATATCTGGGCGATTACTGGAGTACATACCAAGTGAGTGGGTGATTTCATAAGTGCAGGCGTACTGACTAAGTGATTGGAGGAGTGCATAGATCCTGAAAAGAAAATTGGAGGAGTGCAAGGGTGTTACCTGGGTGATTGAACCAGTGTATGCCTAATGCATTGGTGATTGCATGACTTCAGAGGTAATATCTGGGGGACTACAGGAGCACATAGAAAGTGCCAGGGTGATTTTATAAGTGAGTCAGTACTGCATGGGTGATTAGAGTAATACCGTGATAGTGCCTCAGTGATTGCAAAAGTATAAAGTTAGTGCCTGGATGATTTTATAAGTGCATAGGCACTGGCTAAGTGATTGGAGGAGTGCATAGATCCTGACATGGAGGATTGCAAAGGTATTGCCTGCATGATTAAACCAGTGTATAGCTAACGCATTGATGATTGCATGATTGCAGGAGTTATGCCTGGGGGATTAGAGGAGTACATAGGTAATGGCTGGTGATTCCATTATTACAGGGATAATATTTGGGAAATTACAGGAGTACATAACAGCATATGCTACCAGCATCATATATAAAAGTAATATACAGATAAATGTATAACTATGTTTTCTTATTCTATCATCTTCGCACATATAACACGTATCATAATACATATGCAAGTACACATGTATCTCAGTCACAACACCATCCACAGTTTAAGACTTCACAGACTTCACTTCAATTTTCAAACAGACACTGAAAAGTATGCGGTATATATGAAATATAACTTTACTCACATCATACAAATGACTCTAATAAATAACATCTCTACAAACATCTCAAACCTCACTTTCAAACTGCTGCTTTACCATTCTACAACTACTTATGTTACACCTACCGAAATACAAAGCAGGAACTTTTCACATGTCTTTACTAAAAGTCTCACCATTTTCGTAAAAGCATACTTGAATATGTTTGTAACATAACACTATCCAAACCTTAAAAATTCACAGAACAAACTTCCAATTTTAAGGAAAAACCAAAAATGATGTGGCATACTTTAACTGTACCTTTCTAGAAACTTAAAAAAATAACCCTAATCAATAATACCTTATATCAACATCTTTCAAACCACACTATTATGCTGCATCTTCACCATTCCACTACTACTCACAGTCTTGAGACTACCACATAAAAAGCAACAACACCTCTTTGTTATACATCATGCACCTTTAAATGTATAAGACATATGAAAATACATATACAAGTAGAAGCATACTTGAGACAGAAGTCCATCCACACCTTAAAACTTGACAGACTTCACCTCCAATTTTAAAGCAACAGCTAAAATGATGCGGTATACTACAAATGTACATATCCACACACTAAAACAAACTACCATAATCACTAATTCATCTTCCAATATATACATATTACTATACAGAATCTACTTCAATCAACATTTAACTACAATAAAACAAACTACAATACACATCTCTACATTTAATAATATATTTCAAATATCACAGTTCATCAATAGTTTTTAAAGATTAAAAATAAAAGTAATACATAATACACCTCACAAATTTATAACTCATCTTCCACATTGATTTGAAGAATTTAAAATATCACAAGCTCATAAAAGATTTTCTTATGCACACAATCAATGTAATGCACCACTCTCAGCAAGGTAAAACCAGTAATGGAAAACTTTCCCTCTCTTTCTCCACACAAATACATGTAAGTAACAAATCATGTTGCTTCCTACATTATTTTAAATTATAAAACACTTTTCTATTGGTTAGACATAATAACCCTTACCAACTGACTTCTAAAAGTGCCCAAACTGCTTCTGGAATTTTTTGGAGTTGCGACACAACCGTGCACCATCGCGATGGAGCCGCGAATCCATACGGGAGTTCAAAAATATATTACAAATAAAAATACGACTATTTTTTAAGAACACACTACTACTAAAGATAGTAATGACTTGGGAAATATTACTTTAATAAGATATCACTTATATATAAATTACAATTTCACATGTTAAGACCACAGTTAAGTTTCAACCCTTCCCCCATTCTGCTTAATGCCAGTTTCCATAGTAACAGTTCATAGAACATTCAACTGAACTGACAGGTCACAAGTTCACCATATTTTCAAGTTCAGCACACAAGGTTACAAATGCAAACAGCTGGTGTGGTTGACGTTTGCAAAAAATGACCTTATCCTATCTACTGCACCTTTCAAACATTTTTTACTAACCAATAAGAAACATGCTTTTTAAAGAAAGTAACATGCACCCTATTTTTGAATGTACAATGTTCTTAGGCAGCCAATCAATTCTCTACTTTTTAAAAAACAGCATCTTGTCGACCATTTTAGATAGCTCTCATTCTACCAACTGACTACCTCGGCTACAGACATCTTTTCATCACTTGCAGACATCCCTTCAAGATGCTTACTGTATGGATTGTTGGGCACTGCTATGTTTTCTGGTGCAAAAGGTATCCTGAACGCAGAGGTATTGACAAAGACCTAGCTTTGCAAAATGTGGATATTAAATGGATTGCACAGAGAGGATTAAAGTGGCACCAATTGATGCCTTTGGTTAAAACCTTTTTGCATCTCCAACCCCCTGACCTCATGATTGTGCACTGTGGTGGCAATGACCTAGGCACATTGACTGGGGTAGGTCTGGAAATGCTAATGAAGGACACCTTTGCACAATTGATGATGATTTTACCTCAAACTGTCTTTGTATTTTCTAATATATGTCAAAGACAGAAATGGAAGTGGTCAAATCAATTATGTCCACAGATTGAGAAACCTAGAAATAATGTCAATAAAGCTGTTTCTGCATACCTCAGAGATCATAGAATGGGGTCCATCTACAACAACAATCTACGTTTTCCTATGGACGACATCTACAGAAGTGATGAAGTGCACTTCACAGATCAAGGGAACAGAGTCTTCCTCAACAACCTTAAGCTTTGCATCCGCACTTACATGTAGCTACAACAAAGTGAAAATAAAAACAAGGGCTCTTTTTAGAGCCACCCTATAACCCAACATATAATCTTACTTTTTCAAAAACATATATACTCTTTTTTTGATTTTGCCTAGAGTTGCTAACCCATCGTGATTACACGAGGGGGCTGCGCTGAGAGTCATGTTGGAGTCACGAATCCAAACTCAAAAGAAAATAAAAACGCCCCATTTTCATATTTTGGTATTTGCCCCGGGGGATGGGGACTACGTGCCCCCTCCTCAGGCCAATAATGGCCCCGGGGACCCCATCCCCAGGGCCTGGCCTCAGCATTAGGGACCATGGGGGGAGCCCCAATGCCCCCACGGTCCCTGCCGGCTGCCCACCTCCTGCGGGAGCCGGCATTGCTTTTGGGCAAGGGGAGCTGCTAACATGCAGCTCCCCTTGCCCAAAAGCAGTTCTGCTTTGCTTCGTTGAAGCGAGAGCAGGTTTACTGCTTTTGCTTCAATGAAGCAAAGCAGTGTTTGCTATGACAGGGTAGGAGCCGTGCTCCCGCCCTGCCATAGCAAACAGCAATTTCCCCGGGGTGGGCACCCGGGACATTGCAGGAGCCGGCCCTGGGGGGTGGCGGTCCCCAGGGCCATCGAGGGCTCCAGGAGGGGGGCCCCACGGCCCCCCTCCCAGCATTTTTAAAGCCCCGGGAGGTGGTGGTCTCCGGGGCCGGGGGTCCGCACCGGACCCTGCCCTTTATTTAAAATTACCCCAGGGAGGTGGTGGTCCCCGGGGCAGTGTGGGGAGGGGCAGGAGCCCCCCCCACACTTAAATACATTAATTGAAGCCCCGGGGAGGTGGTAGTCCCCGAGGCTTGGGGGGGCCTGCGAGGCCCCCCACCCTATTTTAATAAAGCCCCGGGCAGGTGGCAGTCCCCGGGGCCTGGTGGGCCTGTATGGCCCCCAGCCCTTAAAAAAATAAAGCCCCAGGGAGATGGTGGTCCCCGGGGCTGGGGGGGCTGCATGCTCCCCGCACATTTTTGATAAAGCCCTGGGGAGGTGGCGGTCCCTAGGGCTGCGGGGGCCCCCGCGGTCCCCCATTATATCCTAACACATTGCCCAGGGGACCTGGCCCACCTGGGGGCTTAAGGAAAACAAAGCGCGGGAGACTGCGCTTCGTTTTTTTTTTTTCTCAGCGGGATTCGTGCACTTAGCACGACTTCGGCCGAAAAAAACCCAAAAATGCTTTTTTTGGCCCTGAGGGTCCCTGTGGGACCCCCTGACCAGCCCTAGGGTGTCAGGGTATTTCTACCCTGATCCCTTTACTACATTTACAACATTTTTCAACCAATAAGAATGAAGCTCGTGCTCGGGAGGGTTCGCGAACCCTCCTCGGTGCTCAGATATCGATATTTTTATTTTTTTAATTTCTTAGGAACTACAGAACGGATTTACACCATTTACAAAAAAGGTCGCTTTCTGAACCAAGAGCTACTTTTTTGCCAAATTTGGTGTAATTACTTTCAGCAGTTCGGGCTGTAGTCTGTTCCAAAATTTCCTATGGAAATAAACATGGGGAAAATGTGTTTTGGGACCCCCTTTTGTCTCGGCCTCCGCTTGATGAATCACCCCGAAACTTTCAGGACAGGAGCTGACCTGAGTGAACCATTAGTTTTGAAAATTTCGTGAAGATTCGTCAAATGGCGCCAAAGATATTGGCAAAAGAAAAAACGATTTTTGAATAGAAATGAGGTCCTAACTATAACTACCTACTGGCGACCGCCAGTAGGTATATATATATATATATATATATATATATATATATATATATATATATATAGATAGATGCATACTCTATTCCTGCAAGGGTATTGTTTTGACTTATACTAGTTGCTCACTTGTGTCTGAACAAAGCTAAACCTCTCTGAAGAGCTGTAATGACAGTGAAACACGTGTCAGGGGTTGCTTTTATCATTTAGGATTGGCTTGGATGGTATTTTACCAATCCAAAGCTGAAATACTGTCAGGAGTGGTGAACGTCTTTTGTCATTGTAAAGCTTGGCATGGATGGCACTGTGCCAATCCTATGCCTAAAGACTTTGCTGTAGAAATGGCAAAAGACTCTGTCCCTTTCTATCTCAGTGTGGATAGCACTGTGCTAATCCTATGCTTAAAAACTTTGACAGAAAAGCAGACAGTTGAAGTGAGCAAATTTAGAGTGTCGCTGGTGTTAAGGGTGCTCTATAGAAGAGCTGCCTTCCACCTAAACTTGGGAACTACCCAGAGTTCTCTGCTTCGTTTTTGCATATATATATATATATATATAGATAGATAGATAGATAGATAGATAGATAGATAGATAGATAGATAGATAGATAGATAGATAGATATAGATATATATAGGAAAATCCTCTCCACGGAAAAGATCCGAGCACACACAGGTTGTGGAACCTGCAACCTTTAATTAACCAGCATGACTCGTTTCGGCATGGCTGACTTTTTCAAATGCCTTTGACAACAAGTGCTGCAGATCTTCGTGTTTTTAAACGGAACTTACTTCACACTGATAGGTGAAAATCCAGAAGTGGGCATGGAGGAATACCCCAATCTCGGCTCTCCGAGTACGTGGGTGCAGGCGCTCTCGGTAAGTACCTTTATCTTCCACAGTGGGCGGCGCTTGCTGCTTCCCCTCACATACACTAATGTCACAAGTGCCTTGTTACAAGCGTCACACAGCCCTCATCGTGCCGCTTTTATCCCGTCCGATCTTACACTGTAGTCAGTTCCAACAAGTGTTGACAGGCTGTGATCACGGGATGCGGAGGTCCGGCAGCTACCAAGATCATTGGAAAGTCCATAACGTGTGCCACTCACTCTGCCAAACTACTTAAGGATGGGCGCTCTTGGTGCTCGTGGCCATACCAAATATCCAAGTCCAAGACCCAAAATATATATGTCTATTCACTAAAAAAAACAAAGGTTACAGGGGCCTTATAGTTAGGAATTAGCCTTTAAAAGAAACATGAGAAAATCCCTGACAAAAACAAAGGTTACAGAGGCGTTATAGTTAGCAAAAAGAATTTTAAAAAACCTTAGAAATTCACAAAAAAAAACAAAGGTTACAAGGACGTTATAGTTAGGGTTAGATTTTAAGCCTTTATAGCTAGCTGAGTTAACTATAACACGCGCCCCCGCAACGCACTGCTTATGACCTCACATATTACATCACTCATGACATGGTTAGTGACATCACTCATTTTCTTTTTGGGGAGGGGGGCCGCGTGGCCCCCCTCCCGGGCCACTACTTGCCCCGGGGACCCCATCCCCCGGGGCTGGCCCTATCCTTTGGGGTCCGTGGGGGGACCCCAACTTCCCCACGGACCCTGCCGGCTCCCCGCCTTCTGCGGGAGCCAGCATTGCTTTTCCAAATGGGGAGCTGCTAAGATGCAGCTCCCCGTGTGGAAAATCAATCTGCTTTGGTTTTTGGAAGCGAGAGCTCTCTTCCAAAAACCAAAGCAGTTTGCTATGACAGGACGGGAGCCACGAGGCTCCCGTCCTGTCATAGCAAACTACACTGTCCCGGGGGTAGGCACCCCGGGACACTGCAGGAGCCGGCCCTGGGGGGTGGCGGTCCCCAGGGCCATCAAGGGCTCCAGGAGGGGGCTGCACGGCCCCCTCCCTCCATTGGCAAAGCCCCAGGGAGGTGGTGGTCCTCGGGGCTCGGGGGTCCGAACGGACCCCCATATTGAAATATTTAGTGCCCCGGGGAGGTGGCGGTCCCCGGGGCATGTGGGGGGGCACAAGCCCCCCCGCACAGGTTAATTTTAAAATAAAAAAAAGAAGCCCCGGGTGGTGGCGGTCCCCGGGGCTGCGGGAGGGCCGAGAGCCCTCCAGCACCATTTATTTTTAAAGCCCCGGGGGGTGGCGGTCCCCGGGGCTTGGGGGGCCTTAGAGGCCCCCCACATTAAATATAAATAAAGCCCCGCATGCCCCCAGGACTTGGCCCACCCGGGAGCAAAATAGCATCGAAGCGCGGGAGACCGCGCTTCAAATTTTTTTTTTATTGGCGGGATCCGCGCACCCTAAGCGCATCCCGCCGATTTAAAAAAAAATAAAAAGCTTTTTTCTGCCCAGGAGGTCCTTGCGGGACCCCCTGAGCAGACCTAGGGGGTCAGGGTGTTTCTACCCTGCCCCCTTTGTGCGTTTTGCGCACTTCTTTCTTCTGCCTCGGTTCTACCGAGGGACAAAATGGCTGCCAACACTTCCTGATTTGGAGTGTTGACAGCCACTTGACAGCCAATTAGCATGCAGCTCGTGATCGGGACGGTGCGCGCAGGGTGCGCTCAGGGTGCGCGGATCCGACACGGCCATAGATATATATGTGTTTTTACTTGTGATTTTCTCAGGAACTACTGAACGGATTTACACCATTTAAGCAAAAGGCATGAGTCTGAACCAAGGGCTACCTCTTTGCCAACTTTGGTGTAATTCCGTTCAGCAGTTCGGGCTGTAGCCGCGATGAACGGTTCCTATGGAAAAATGAATGGGGAAAACACGTTTTGGGACCCCCTTTTTCTCGGCCCCGCGCTGACGAATCACCCCGAGACTTTCAGGATAGGAGCGGACCGGAGCGCCCCAACAAGTTGGAAAATTTCGCGAAGATTCGTCAACCGGCGCCAACGTTATTTCAAATAGAATGTTGCGGATTTCCTGTGGAAAATAGGTCCTAACTATAACTATCTACTGGCGACCGTTAGTAGATAATATATATATATCTTTAAATTTACTGAAGAAAGAAAAGGTTACACGGACGTTATTGCGTTATTCTTAGGCTCAGTTTTCATTCATACAAAACCAGTGACATTCAGCAGTTATAGTTAGCTAACCTAACTATAACTCGCGCCCCCGCAATCTACTGCTTGTGACTTCACATATTGCAAAACTCCTGACATGGTAAGTGACAAAGTGCTTGTGTCAGTGACTGTATCGGTGAGTGAGTATGTGTTAGTATCTGTATGAGTAAGTTAGTTGGTGTGTATGTAGCTGTTTGGGTGAGTAAGCGGCTGTGTTATTGACTGTATGGGTGAGTAAGTGTGTGAGTAGCTCTATGGGTGACTGACTCTGTGTGGGAGTGGATGTATGGGTGTATGAGTGGATATGTCAGTGGCTGTATTAGTGAGTGAGTGGGTGTATAAGTGGTTGTATGGGTGAGTGAGTAGATGTGTGTCTACATCTTTGAATCAGTGAGTAGATGTATAAGTACTAGTATTGGTCTGGGAATGGGTTTCTGAATGGTTATGTGGGAGTGGGTGTATGAAAGGTTCCATGGGGGAGTGAGTGAGTGAGTTAGTGATTTTGTGGATGATGTCATTTGAGATGTTATCAGTACTGTCACCAGTGACATCACTAACCATGTCATGAGTAATGTACTATGTGAGGTCAAAAGCCATTAAGGTTTAGCTGATGTGGCTCAATTAACACTATATAGTTGGGTATGCGACTTTACATAGTGTTAATTGAGCCACATCAGCTAAACTTTAATGGCTTGACGTTTTGCAGATCATGCACCATGCAATAATTATGCATGTCTTTAGTGATGTGGTTTGCAATTCCATGATTATATTCTTTAATATCTTGGTAGGCGACTTCATATAGCACCTCCTGTTTATTCTCATACCATAATGGCATCTCTGTGAGCCAATTCCAACATCTTACATAGGCTCGAGGCCTTTTCCAAGTTAATGGAGGGCCGTCGACATTTTGGTCCATAAGTCAGCGCGCAATCATTGCCTGTCAGTGTGGCCCAGCGATCTAAACACTCTGGATCCTCCATATTGCAAGTGTTCGAATTCTGCGCACTCCTCGTATTGTGTATTTTTTTTTTTTTAAATAAATGATCTCTGAGAGATATTTTTGAGACACAACTTTCTCTCCTTAACTAATGTATAGCAGGAGAACGTCCCTTAACTGACTCAGCTGTGCCGGAGTAACCATCCGATCCTATGCCCTCATTTTCTCTAAAACTGCCTCACCCTTTGACACGCCCCCTCCACGAGGATGCTATGCGGGCGGCATCCTTATCTTTATCTCTCCAACTCAGAAGAGCCGGCCCCCATATACTGTATCTAAATGAGACAGGAACAGTCGCAGACAGAACCGTGAGGCGTTCGCTATAGGAGTATTAATTGCCCAAATAGGTAAGCAGCATAGGAAACATTAAATATTCAGGATGTTCACATTCAGCAACATTTTTACTCAACCCCATCACTATTCCACTCTTTTATGATTTATCATTCAGAGGACACTACATTCTCTACACCCTCCTACCCTTCAAGACCGGCTGCATTCAGTCACTCTTATAAGGTGAGCCAAGCCCCTATTGTGTGTCCCCCTCAATTGTAATTTTCTGTTGTATAGACACAATTTTGAAACATAAGTCTTATTTTCCACACAGAAACTGTTAAGAGGGCTTTAATTCAGGTCAGAATATTTTAGATGCCTTCCACCAACCAAGATTGATTTTGGTTGCTATCTTATAAGTGCTCCCTCCAAAGGAGTACAGCGCTTCTACAACCCCAGCCAGTATGTATTCGCATAAATGCTTATCATCCTCTACACCCCTGATTTCAACCAGTTACATCAGACTGTTAAACAATGCCATCTTCTCTTCCCCAGACCGCAGGCCATTTCAGTCCTGATGAGACCCTTTTATCCTTCCAAGGGTCAAAAAGTCAACAGCACATTTACAAAGACAGACAACCTTCTTTAATTATGATACAATTCTTTACTTCCTGTATCTGAAAATGTACTGAATAGTAAATGCTGTCTTTTGATATGCATCAACCAATACGAATATGTTCACTCCCTACTTCATCTTTCTCTCGTTTTGATTTCGGTTTTGGTTTGGTTTCATACCTGGGGTCTACTCATTTATATATTCTCTCTCTCTTTTTTTGTCATGAATGTCACTCACCAAATTGTTCTATTAAAAGTTTTCCTTTTCTAATAAAACTTGGTTCAGCTGAACTGTAGTTTCTCTACCACTGTGTCACTGGTGGATTTAGTATCTCAGTACTTTTCTACTTAGATGCATAAGATTTAAATTTTGGGAAACAGTGCATATAAAAATCTGCACATTAATCTGTATCAGAGCATATAGCTAACTAATTCTTCCGAGTACATGCAAAGAGTGTGTGACAGGTTGCATATAAAACTCACCAGATGGTTCTAAAAGACTACACATTCCTCACTAAAACTTGAAAATACATGGGTTTGTGGTTGAGTACTTCAATACTCCCTGGATGATTGAATGAGTGCGCAGGTGTTGCCCAGATGATTCCCTAATGACACAGCTGGTGTCTGGATGATTCCCTGAGTATGTGGGAACTTTGTGGGTCATTCCATATCTGCATAGTTACTGCCTGCGTGTTTGCATGAGTATATCACTACAATCTGGGTGTTTGGATGAGTGCATGAGTAGTTCCTGAATGATTAGATATGTGCGTGACTAATGTCTCAATAATTCAATACATGCATAGATAGTGCTTGGATGGTTAAATGAGTGCAACTCTAGTACCTGGATGATTGCAGGAGTGAATGCACAGTAAATAGGTAATTTATAGAGAGAATGGATAATGCATATGTGATTGTTTAAAGGGACGACTGTCTGAGCCAGTGGAGGCCCCAACTTACCTGCTGTGTGGGTCTGCTGCCATCCACCGCTGCTCCTTTCATCGCTTCCTCATCTCTGGGGTGGGACTCGGTCCCCCAGTGCAACGCAGTCTCCGGATGGGGGCGGGGCCAAGCTCCTGATGCGCCATAGAGGCACTGGAACTCTCCCGCAGCACGGGACGACTGTCTGGGCCAGTGGAGGCCCCAACTTATCTGTTGTGTGGTGCTTCTGCCATCCACCACTGCTCATTGCTCCTTTACTCACTTCCTCATGGCTGGGGTGGGACTCAGTCCCACAGTGCAATGTGGTCTCTGGAAGGGGGCGGGCCAAGCCCCTGATGCACCATAAAGGTGCCGGAACTCTCATGCAGCACAGGACGACTGTCTGGGCCAGCGGAGGCCCCAACTTACCTGCTGTGTGGTGCTGCTGCTGTCCACCGCTGCTCCTTGCTGCTCTACTCGCTTCCTCATTGCTGGGGTGGGACTTGGTCCCCCAGCGCAATGCAGTCTCCGGAAGGGGCCAGGGCCAAGATCTTGACGCGCCATAAAGGCGCCGGAACTCTCCCGCAATGAGTCCGTCAGAGCCCGGAGAAGGCTAGGCTGGGCCAACCCCTAAATTTTGATTCTTTTGGACTCTAAGGTATTATCACTGTTACATATTTCTACTTGTCCGCTTGCTTCATTTTTGGAAGGCTTATAAAATCAGTGAATGTACATTAGCCCATTAGCCTTAAGATGAACTATTAGTGATTGTGGTATCTTGGCAAGGTTAAGGTTGCTATTTGTAAGAGTTCTATTTCACGCTTTTCAATTTCAATGGCCAAAAGAAAGGTGGCAGAGTGTGGGGGTGTGCCAAGCGCAGTGAAACCTAAGAAAGCGAAGAGATTAGCTAAGCATGCAGGAAGTGTCTGCGTCCTTGATCATATTGATACCCTCCTGGTTGCGTGTGAGGACATCTTACATGCTAATGGGGAAGAGATGGGCTCAAGTGACCGTAATGGCTCCCCTAATATTCTTAACCATGGCATGACCCAAGCTATACCTAAGATGTTCTCAATGCCTAGGAATAAAAAGGTTCTTGCACCCACCACCAAACAGTCAAATGCTGCCCTGAAGCAGCAGTCATAACCCATCATGGGAAGCATCCTGACGTACAATTCCATAGCATAGTAGATTCGCCAATTGCATGCAGAAATCGTTTCGCGCCTTTACAGAGCCCCATTAAAAATAGTGCTATTTGCACTGAGTCCCTTACCCTAAGCCAATGTAACAATACCTCGTACAATACCCCAAACACTACACCTAGCACCCACGATATTGTTAGCGATTTAAAAGCTGAGGTTACTACTTTAAAATCTATGATAGGTGACCTTATGGGGTTGTTGAGGGAATTAATGGCTGTTAAGAAGTTGCCGCTGCCATGTCTCGAGGCACAAATTAATCGACCTGCTGCTAAGGACATCCATGTAGCACATGTGGGCACTAGACAGCCAACCTTGTATTCGGTCCTTGGCCACGATACTGTATTAGAGGGACACAGTACAGCATGCAGGCCAGGAAGAAAGCCTTGTTCTAACAACATAAACACTTTGGGAGGGCATGCTCCAGGCCCGGAGCAGGTTCCTAGACCTCGGAAAGTTGGGCTATCCAATAGCTCAAGCACAGAGTTAAGACCCCTTCCCACTGGTGTCCTGCAATTAATAACCCTTGCAAAGTATTTATGACTAACGTCCAAAAGCTTGCAGCACAGAGAGGCTTTGAAGATTCCCTGAGGAACAAGGTGACTCACTAGATACAGCAAGTGAGAGGCATTGTTAGGGTTAGAAGGCATGTGATCCCTCATTCTGGCACTGATTGCTTGGAGCTGACCTTGGTTAATGGGAAACTGGCTGATGACTTAGTTGCTTTGGAGTTTAGAATATCTTCACCTGCCCCTTTGGCTAGTCAGTTAAGATGTAGTCCACTGCCTGCAGTTCATCTCCCAATGGCAAATGTCCATTTAAAGGGGTTGCTATCTAAGTCACCATTGAGGGAGGTCGACTGACTTGCAGGGCAAAATGGCAGGATGCTTCCCCCCAGTGCTAATGTAGAGCCCCCTATTCTACTATTGGCCACTCCGGATATTATAGAGCCCCCGTGTGTAGCTAGCTGTCTCGTGGGCCTGAGGGATAAGGAGGGTGCCCTTGGGCCCACAGGGTATCTCATCAGAGATCCCATACTCGAATTACCCGACCCCCATCGGTAGTACTAACTATAACTGGATGATGTCATGGCTAAATAACCAGTTGAATGAAGAAAAATCCCCACTGTTCTCATTGATCTCATGGAATGTGGCGGGCATCAAGAATAAGTTGCTGCTCCCGCATTGGATCGAGTTCATGGATAACTTTGATGTATTCCTATTCCAATAGACCTGGAGTACTACTTCAGCTTTCAAGGTAGGATTTTCTAGCTTTTTCGTACCTGCAATTATAAACAAAATGGGCCGGACTGCGGGGGGGTCTTCTAGTGTGGGTTAACCTTGGCCTCTGCAGAAGCATCTCACAACTATCTATGAATAACCCAGATATCATGGGAATTCGCCTTAAGGGTCCCATGAACACTACTATTGACGTTTTTAATGTCTACGTGAGAGGGACAAGAAGAGGCAGACCTTCGGCAACTATAACACTACTAGAGGAATATCTAAACTCGAAAAACCTTTTGCCACCACTAATTATAGCAGGGGACTTTAATATAACTTTTGAACCACTAAATGGGGATGAGATACTGGAAGCACTGGAAGAAGAAAAGAAATGGCTGGTGCCATCAGTGGACCTGAAGCCTGTTAAAAAGTGGACCCAAATATTGCTACAAGTTAAAGCTATGACACTGGAGTTTGGTCTTAGGGCAGTTAATGGCAGGACCAAACAGGATCAGTCTGAGGCTAGTACATTTAATAGAACAGGGGGGCAAAGCTGCATCGATTATATTTAGTTGGACTTAAGGTTGTGATATTTGGTCAAATATGGTGGTTGGTGATACAATAATCAGTGACCATAACCCTCCTTGCTTCTCTATGTTACCTTTGTGGGGCACCTTGGATGCTCTGCCAAAGATCCAGGGGATGGTCACAAAAGAAGTTTGCCCTACTAACGACAGGCGCAGCCTTAAGTGGCATAATTTGGTTACTGACCAGGATAAATTAAGGAGCATTCGGAGCAACCTAGCGATTGCCACAGCTGATGTTGCTGCATTAGAGGTATCAGAGGAAGGGAGGCTTGCAGCAACAAGGCTCCATTGTCACTTTTTCCGCAGCTGAGCCACTATTTGTTAGCTAATAAACACCCCAAACATACGTGGTCTTATAAGAACAAAACACAGTCCTGGTACAACAAGGCTTGTAGGCATTCTAGATTATTATTAGTACAGGCAGTTAAAACCAGGGACTTAGAGGGGATAAGAAATGCCAGGAAGATCTATAAGCTGAAACTGTGGAAAGCACAGCGGGACTGGGATGAAGCTAGATGGCAGGCACTTAAGGTAGGTAGCTTGCCAAGCCAGAGACAGCAAAAGATTCTGGTCACTACTGGCTCGGGTGCTGATCTAGGGCACATTGATTCGGGAAATCATATTCCGCCTGATGTTTGGTACACTGATTTTTCTACCCTATATATGGATGATCAAGAAACACCCAAACTATTGTCTGTACAATCGAGCGGGTACCGTATGTTTGATGGGGCCCTCTTCTCTGTGGAAGATATTTTGTCTGCAATTAGTGCTATAGTTCCGTCCAAGGCACCAAGTCCTGGCGGGATGCTGGGTGACCTTTTCCTCTGGGACATCCCTAGCTGGTCGCAATATATGTACACACTATTCAACGCAATTGCTAAAGGGGCCACTTTTCCAGAATCTGGGAAAATTGCAGAAGTTGTACCAATATTCAAAAAAGGAGACAGGTCTTTCCCAGTAACTACAGACCAATCAGTCTTATTGATGTGATGCAGAAGGTTTTCAGCAGGATGCTTTTGAATAAAATCCAGCAATGGGCTACTGATAATGACATTTTATCCCCATATCAAGCTGGATTTAGAGAGAAAACGGGGACTGTCGTCCAAGTATTCTGTTTTCTCCTCCTCTGCTGGAAAACAGTGCTAATTGGGAAAGACAGCCTGTTTGTCGCATTTATAGACCTCAAGACAGCGTTCCATCTCGGGCCCAGGCAGAAATTGCGGCAAACCCATAGACATCTAGGTTTGTCAGAGGAAATCGTAGCTTTGCTCATTTGCCTGCACAATGGAAATTCTGCCAGGGTACAATGGGGTTCGCAAGGTCAATTTCCAGACCCAATCTCTGTCACCAAGGGTGTTTGCCAAGGTTGAGTTTTGGCCCCAAACAGCGTGGTACAGTATCTTAGTGTGAAACCAACAGATGATCCTATGTTAGGCAGGAAAAAAGGTAGTTTCTCTTCTTTTTGCAGACGATACCCTGCTGGTATCTAAAACACCTGGAGGGCTTCAACAGTTGCTAGATACGTTCCAAGAATTCTGCGATACCAAAGGCTTAATAATTAATACAACAAAAACGAAATTCATTGCCTTGAACCCACATAAATCTTTTCAGGGTTGTCCAAAGCTCGGAGGTATTCAGCTTGAAAGGGTCAGTGCCTTTGATTATTTAGGATTAAAGATAGCAGAAAACCTTTCTTGGAAACCTCATATGAGCAAGATGGTTTTGAAGCATAAGCAGCTGTCCGGGGTCTTAGGGAGAGAACACCATAGCAAACCGATTAGCCCTGCACTCCAGGTATATGACACCAAAGTGGTGAGCTCTGTGACGTACGGTGCAGAGCTATGGGGCCTGGAATGTGTAGAGGAGCTTAGGGGCATATTATCAAGAACGGTGTTAAAATTATCGCCGGTTTAGCGGCAGAAAACTGCCGCTAAAGCGGCGATAATGGGCTTGATAATATGCCCTGGAGAATTCTAATAGAAGCCCAGGATCACAGCAGAACATGGACTTCTATTGGAATTCTCAAGGGCATATTATCAAGCTCATTATCGCTGCTTTAGCGGCAGTTTTCTGCCGCTAAACCAGCGATAATTTTAACGCCGTTCTTGATAATATGCCCCTTAGTCCCTTAGATTATAAATGCCTAAGATGCCCAGGAATGCTACCCCACAGCTCCCCTTCTTTCCCTCTTGCTAGATTTGGGCAGACACTCCCTTACCTCCAAACTGAGATTGCGTCCTTTCTTATTTTGGCTCAAGATTAAGACAACTCCTGAATTATTGCCTTACGCTCGTGCTTTGGAGGATGTAATATGTAGGGATGACTTGAAGAATGTCTATTGGGGGTGGGTGTTCCAGGAGGAATTGAGCAGGGCACAGGGGAAGCGCACGCTAAATTTTTTGGCTCATAAATTAACTTGTTCCCCGGAAGGATACATTGACTTCATAGAACACCCGAGGGATAGGAAATTATATACCCAGTTTAGGCTCTGTACATTGCCCCTGAATGTTTTTACTAGCAATTGGGTTCGCAGGAATGAAGCCATCCTTAGTTGCCCAGGTTGTAATATTCACCAGGAAACTCTACCCCACGTAATGTTTGCCTGCCCACTTTATACAACACCAAGGAAAAATTGGCTTATCCCGTTCTGCAAGATATTAGCAACAAATAATTATCGGATTGCATTGAGGATTTTGAAGACAGATGCTAGGCCACTATTTACTTGTGCGGTGGCAAAATTCTTGGGTCAAATGTGGGGCATTAGAGGGAGGGCTCAAAGGTTGGCTAATAAGTGATATTTTAACTAAACTTTTTAGGCCATAATAGTACTAATAATTCTTTGTAGATGGCGCCCCTTAGGGGTTGTCTAAGCAGTACCCTGCACATTGGTATTTTGATGTTTTTACTACAAATCCTTCACAGTCTTGCTGTATTTTATGAATTTTAAATTTGATACATTTTTATTACTGTTTTGTTGTTCTTAATATATTCATTAGGGCTGTCCTTAAACAGTCAACCATTGAACGCTACTGGACTTAAGGAATAGATGTGGGTAATTGCTGACCTTTATTTATATTACCGATTGTATTTATTTATATATATTTTATTTTATGATTGTGCATTTTATGTAATGACATTAAAGCTAGTATTTTACTTACCTTCTGCGTTGTTTTAAGGTTGATGAACATAACTTTATGGATCGTATGATTGCCAAGAAAATTTCTATCAATAGCAGACCTTTACCACCACTGTTGCACTTTTGCTCATCTTAAATAGGCCTAGTCCAAGATCTGCACTTTATTGTTCTATTTTAATAACATCATTGTACTGTAAGTGAAGTTTTATGACTTAAAGTCGAAATAAAGTATTTATGGATTGTTTAAGTGCAAGCATACCACCTGGCAAATTGGATGCGCGCATGAGTAGTGTTTCAGTGATTGGATGAGTACATGGCTGCTGTCCACGTGTTTTGGGTTGAGTGAACAGGTGGTGCCTGGGTGATTAGATAAGTGCATGGGTAGTGCCTGGAAAATTGAATGAGTGCATCAGCAGTGCCTGGCTGATTAGATGAGTGCATGACTAGTGTCTGAGTGATTGCATGAGTCATTGTTAAAGCTTAAGTGATTGTATGAAAGCAAGTGTACTACTGGGGTGATTGTATTAGTTCAACAGTATTGCCTCAGTAATTGAATGAGTGTATAGGAACTGGATGGATGATAGGTTCATTGCAATAGTACTGCCTGCATAATTGGATGAGTGCATGGGTTGTGCCTCAGTATTTCGATGAGTGCATGGGTTGGAAGTGGGTGTTTGGATGAGCTCATGGGTTGTGCATGGGTGTTTGAATGACTGCATAGGTACAGCCTCGGTGATGGTATAAGTGAATGGTTAGTGCCTGGGTGATTGAATGAATGCATGGGAAGTGCCTGCATAGTTCAATGACTAGATAATTAGTGCCTGAGTGATTGGAAGAGTGCATGTGTTGTGCCTGGGTGATTGAATAAGTGCTTGGATAGTGTGTGAGTGATTTGATGACTGCCTGAGTAGTGGCTGGGTGATTGGATGAGTGCCCGAGTAGTGCCTGGCTGACTGTGAAAGTATGTCCATTGCTGTTAGATACATAACAGTTGTGACTATATCTGTGACTCATTGTTTAAGTCATTCTGTCAGTATCAACCTAACTTGTAGATTCTTTTTCAGGGATAAACCGCTATCCATGTACGACCACTCCTTGAAATGTTGTGTTTTTGCTTGGAGCACGACTTTTTCCTTTTTGAAAGCCAGTGGAATAGGCAATTGCCGGGACTGCCAAGGGGAGTTGTTTTGCTCCAAGCTACATTGGAATGTTTATGGGGTGGTGGGATTCGGAGCATGTATGGTCAGAGACTAATGAGGAATGGACTAGGCGTCTGATACTGTGGACCTGTTACATATATGAAATTTTTGGGTGATTTGGGATGGCCCACAGAAGACCTTAAATGCTTTCCTAGTGAAGTTAGCAGATAACAATTTAAATCTCAAATTTACTAGCAGGACAAAAACCACTAGTATTTTTTTTTGGATGTTAAAATCAAGATAATGGGGGAGGATATCCACACAGGGCTTTTCAGATAGAGCACGAGGGGCAATAGCATCCTACATGCCCATAGCCATCACCCAACCAAGCTCAAGTGGAGCACCTCTTACGGGGAACTCCTAAGGGCGAGTAAGGGATTGTAGCACCATTGATACCTTTGGGGAAGAGGTCAGCAAAGTGGTGGGTAGATTTAAGCTATGTAGGCATCCTGAGAGAGTGATCAGGACAGCAAAGGAGAAGGTAACCTGCACGAACAGGGACAGTCTTCTGAGACCTAAAAAGAAAGAAAGTGGCAAGAATGAAGAGAGACTAATTCCAACTTACAATTGTGAGTTTACTGCCATTAGCAAAATAATTGGCAAGCACTGTCATTTGGTTAAGTCTGACTTGGTGATTGGCAAATTGGTTAGCCCTCAACCACAGATAACTTATCGTAAGAGTGAATCCCTCAGGAACATGCTAGTGCACAGTTACCCTGAGAGACAGCAAGGCTTTAAAGGATAGTGGCTGGTAGAAGCAACAGGAATCTATAAGTGCAGTAGATGCAAGGCGTGTGCCCATAGTACAAATGTGAAGATTACACTCTACCAACAGGCAGAAAGGTCAAGATCAGTAAGTTTCTGAACTGCAACAGTGATTTTGTTGTGTACATATTGGTTTGCTCCTGCAGTATGCGTTACGTTGGGAGTACGATCTTTACAGTCAAGAAGAGGATCCTGGAGAACCTTTCATGCTATTAAGAACCAGGATGGGAGTTACCCAGTAGCAAGACATTGCAATCAAGTGCATGGGCCTAACTGTGACCAAATTTCATTTTTTGACGTTGACAGGATCCCTGTGAATCTGAGAAGAGGTGACCGGGAACGGTTATTAAGGAAACTGGAGTCAGAATATATTATCCTCCTCAACCGTAAACACCTGAATGGTCTCAACCAAAATGAGGGATTGCATGTTCATCTGGGGTCATTTGTCACCTGCAGGCTCCTTTCCATTTCAGTACCCTCATCTGTTTCCGTCCAGATGCCCTCCTATCCTTCCCTTCCCTCTTTGTACTTATCTTCCCTCCGCTTTCCTTTTTCTGGATCAATGCTCGATTGTTTATCGGGATGATTTGTGTATTCATCTGTCATGCAGAATTCTAATAATGAGGAGGTGCATGCAGCACTGGAAGATTCTTGCTAGTATGAGCTGAATTTCAAGAAGGATTGTTTGTTTAATGTGATGTTATTGTTCAGAAATGTATTTGTATTCACAACAGCTAGCATTGTCACAGTTTTTGTCTTTATGTTTTCAGTGTGGGATCCTTTGCACCAGTGTATTGCCTTGGGCTTTGGGCGTTTCTGATGTCCGGGAACATTTTATACAAGTACTTGACTTTGTAACATAATCACATGGCTGGCTTAGCAACTGCATCACTGCACCTGGTGCAGTGAAATAATATGCTAGGATAACAGTTATCAGGGTTATTATCTTGAAATAGCATTTTTCAATGAGCACGTATCAAATGTATACTTTTAATTAATTATACAAGTTTGGTAACTTTGTGGAACTTAAATGTTGATCTGTTATTAATATATATATATTTTTGGATGACCATATGTATTTCGGGACCATGTGAATGCATAAGGTAAATCACAAAATTGTGTTACTAAGTTGTTTATTTACGTTACCTAGACCCAGTAATGCTAGTCTCTTTTCCAAGGTTCTGGGCATTGTACAAGGCCCCCAAAGTCTTTTCACTATGTTTATTCATGTGTGCGCTTGGTGTCTATAGCTGATAGGGCACGATCACCACTGGTGTATTGGCTTTGAGAAAGAACAGTTTGGTCGAAACGCGTCAGATGCCTAAAAAGTACTTTAGAAACCTTCTTTGGAGTGTCAGCATTACTTACGCTGTGGCGCTAAGTGCTGTTTTATATATATATATATATATATATATATATATATATATATATATATATATATATATATATATGAACACACCAGCCTACTCCAGCAACGAAGAAGGCACGCACTCGAGGATGTTGGAATAGGGCTTCTTTATTATCTCGGGTCTCCCTCGACCCCGCAGCTAAAGAGAGACGCGTTTCGGCTTTGCAGAAGCCTTTGTCAATCTAATTGGCGCCATGAAAATGTAGGTATTTATAGCTCCTTCCCATTTAGGCAACAATAAACATAAAGAAAATACTATTATGTGTATAACTTTGCACTAATAGCAACCCTATACAGTGTATAAACTGTATCGTGACATAAACACAAAGATGTGACTGGTAAGACATGAGATCACATGATATAAAAGTGCATAGTGTAACTATTTAAAATGCATATCACAGCCTAGTGCATAACCAGTCAACAATAATCACAGATTTAACATAATGGGTGTATATACGTGCAGCACAAGAAATGCATTTCTCCAGCCTATTTGGGAACATGTCACAAATTCAAATAATGCCGCCAATCTCTCAAAAAACATTTCCCTCATGTATAAAACAGAGAAAATATATTGTAACAACTGTGCTGACTGTAACGCAACTTCATTGCCCAGAGACCACTTTACCCCATAGTATATAAAAATAATGGAAACACGTCCACCGGTATTTGACCTGTGTCGTTAACTGCAAAGATAGTTTGTAGGTATGCCCAATAAAGATCGCATCAATATGTTCTTTCAAACACAAGCAGCAGTAAAATATGGTAATAGCAACCGCACCCTGAGGCCAAACAACACAGTGTGTGTGCATTTCTGACATAAATGTCCGCCTCCCGGTGAACGCTTATATCCCCGAAAGGACTACCACTCCCATAATGCCACTTGGCGGTCTTGTAAATGTCATAAATTCATGGGCAAACATCCATATGGAAGTCTGTGTCATTAATTCATAATGCGGGGGTCCATAAACAAACATCTTAGGAGTGTCAGCATTACTTACGCTGTGGCGCGAGTGCTGCGAGTGTGAAAAACACACTCTTTGCATCTTAAGTGTCCATGCTAAATTATTTTATTATCGTCCGTCCTTGTTCAGACACAAAACAAGTTATCTTCAACTTTGGTAGAAGTAACATTTGAGCTACATCATATGCTTGATCACAAAATTCTCTTCACATAGTAGTGGTACAGAACAGCCAAGCCAACACGTGTTTCGCAAAATTAATTTGCTTCTTCAGGGCTTCAGACTTTCAGTTCCATCATACTAATAGTCTTCTCAACTCTTGATAAAGGGATCCCAGATTCATCCTGGCAATAGTAACTGATTGGTGTTTGTATTGATGGGAGGCTATAGCCGTTTTTCCTGATATTGGAAGTCTATATTATACAGTGCATATTGCCAGGATGAATCTGGAATCTTGGGTGTCGCGGCTGAGGGTGGAGTTGAGGTGCTCCTCAGTGACCTTGCTCCAGTTCATTCGCGGAGGGCGAGGAGTGGGTTTGAGAGTGGTGGCGGTGTTGAAAGAGAAGTGTACGCAGTGGTGGTACATCCAGAGGGGCTGCGTGGTGTGGCTGAAATGGATGCGAAGATGGGATTGAGGGTGTGTCCTGCCTTGTGGGTAGGAGAGGTGACGAGTTGTTTCAGTCCGATATTGGTGAGGTTGTCCCGGAGGGCGGTGGAGTTGGGGTCACTAAGGTTGTCGAGGTGAAAGTTCAGGTCACCGATGAGTATGTAGTCCATGGAGGCGATGGTGTGGGGTGCGATGAGGTCAGCAATAGTGTTGGTGAACGAAGCGCGGGGTCTGGGGGGTCTGAAGGCAAGGGTGCCGCGAAGAGTGGTTCTAGGGCTGGTCTGGATCTGAAAGTGAAGGTGTACGATGGTGGCGGAGGAGTCGCTTGTGGTAGAGGAGAGTTAGAGGGGGCTCTTGTGTGCGATGGCGAGTCCTCCTACTGTGTGCTTGGGGCGGTCCTTCCTCTGGATCTTGTAGCCGTCTGGAATGGCGGTGGCAATGTTGGGGGCAGAGGAGGCGTTGAATACAGGTTTCCTTGAAGAGGTGACGTCTGGCGAGAGGGTGTCGAGGAGGTCCCAGATCTCTATGGCATGTCTGTGTAGGGAGCGCACGTTGAGGAGGATGTACTTCAGGGATTCGGTGGTGTTGGCGTCCGGAGTGGGGATGGCGGCCGTGATTGCGCAGAGGGTGGTGAAGGTTTGGCGGCAGTGGTGGCAGGAGAACTGGTCATGGGTGGTGTTCGGTGTTGACAACTGGCAGTTGTTTTTCCTTCTGAGGTTGAGTGCGAGGAGGGTAGCAGAGTCGTAGTGGTGGGTGGCCGGAGAACCAGGGTCCCTGGCGCTGGTCGCGGTCGGGTTGCAGACGGGCACAGACGGGCTTGCCTTTGGCATGCCTTTGGTGCGGCATCGGCGCATCCACTGCGCGCGGCCGTACAACGGCCGCCATTAAATAGGGAAGGGGGAGGGAAGCGCAGCTGGGAGGCTGGAGTGGGAAGCAGCAGGGATGAGGGGCTGCAGGGGCAGCAGCGGCAGGAAAGGGAAAACGGGCAGAAAATAACAGGACAAATAGAGCGAGACAAGGCAACAGATAACCAATAAAAAACAGAGGCCAAAGACAGGAAAACAGGCACAATAATAAAGACAGGAAACAAAGACAAAGACAGAAAAATGACAGAAAAATGGGCACAATACAGCACAGACAGTAGTGGAACCAGCAGAAGAGCAAGGCTCTCCCACTGGACCACCAGGGATGAGGCGCAGGCAGGACCCTTCCGGGTGAAGGAGGGCCTCGAACACCTACCTGTACAAAGCAGTGCACAGGGCAGTGGCACTTAACAGTGGAGCTGCAAGGGGAGAGAGCTCGGGGAGCTCTCAGGCACTTCACTGTGTACTCAGTCTCCCTTCGACAAAGAAAACCCTCCTCACCGTTTAAGATGTGGGTGGCTGTGTTCTGTCCATGGTCAGTACTGCTCTGGCTGGAGAAGCGCCCACCTCTGGACTACAGTGAATGGACAGCACTGCTTCTGTCGCGGGCAGAGCCTCATCCCTAATTCCAGCGAGGGAAGCCCTGCTCCGGATGTGGAAAGCGCCCACCTCCCGGGCTTCAGCAAAGGCAGCGCTCCTCACACAGCAAAGGTCACTCGCGTCTGGCGCGTGCTGATCTGTGGGGCTGGCAGCACAAAATTGTATAAAATTGGGGCCCAGACCCCGGAACTTTAGAATACTTCTGGACTCAAGAGGAACCTCTGCCAATGAGAAGAGCTAGGAAAGCTGCAGGAGAAGTACTGCCCATTTGCTGTGTGCTGTCTGGTGTTGGCCTGCAGTGGCTGTTTCTACCAAGGAGAGGGCAAAAGACCGGACTTTGCTATGTATCCTGCTTTTTTGAGGTTTCTCCAATGGCTTGTGTGTGCTTGTCTCCTGTTAAGAAGTCTCAGGGACACAAAAGACTTCCTGCAACTCTGCTGGTGCTGCTGGACTCTGCCATATGTGAGTCCTACCCTTGCCTGAGGTACCTCCCTCCAGTCAAAGGGCCTTAGAAGTGTGTTTTGCAGCTGATCTGTGCAATAACTAGCGCAGAGCATCGCAAAACTGTGTAAAGCCTCTCAGAACCGATGCCGGACGACACGAAGCCTCGCTGAGTCCCTCCGAACAGCTGAAAGCCGCTCCGAATCAACGCCAGATCACACGTAGCCTCGCAGAGTCCCGCTGAACAGCTGCCAGCCTATCAGAACCGACGGCAGGGGGCACGAAGCCTCGCTGAGTCCCGCTGGGTGATGCGAAGCCCTGCTGCGCAGCCCCCAACACCGACGCTGGACAGCGCGAAGCCTCGCAAAGTGACGCACCACCTCCAGTGCCCAACACAACGCATTTGGGTGTCAAATCTACTACAGCACCGGAGACGCAGTAAGTAACCAATTCATCACCTCCCCACACAGTAAGAAACCGACGCATCATCTCCTCTCCAGTAAGGAACTGATGCATCACGCCCTCTGCGTGGCAGTAAGGAACCGACACATCACCTCCTCTAGAGCAAGGAACTGACGCACCACCTTCCCTGTGTGTAAAGAACCAACACATCACCTTCCCTGCAGCTGTTTTTGCTTGTGCCTTCTAAAAGTCATATTTGGATAACTGTATGTTGGATTTTTGTAGTTTTGGTCTTGTTTAGTTTAGATCAAGATTTCCTATTTTTCTAAACTGGTGTGGTGTCCATTTGTAGTGTTTTCACTGTGTTACTATATGTGTGCAGAATGCTTTACACATTGCCTCTGAGATAAGCCTGCCTGCTCGTGCCAAGCTACCAAGAGAGTGAGCAGGGGTTGTCTAAGGGGGTGGCTCCCTTACCCTGACTAGAAGCAAGGGTCCTTACATGGACAAAAGTACAAACCATTACAAACTAGAGACCCCCATTTCTAACTATATATATATATATATATATATATATATATATATATATATATATATATATATATATATTCACTGAAAAAACCATAGGTTTTAGGGACAGTTATAGTTAGTTGGACATTTCACTCGTACAAAACCATAGAAATTCCCCCGTTTTAGTTAGTTCAGCTAACTATAACTCGCGCCCCGCAATGCACTGCTGATGACGTCACATATTACATCACTCATGACATGGTCAGTGACATCACTGATGACATCACTGATGACATCTCAAATGACATCACTGATGACATCATCCAGTGACTGTGTGTTTCTGTAAAGTTTAAATATGTTTAATATATATAGGGAAACGCGTATTGAAGAATGAGTGGGTGTATAAGTGTCTGAATGGATGATTTAGTAGGTGCGTGACTAAATCTATAAGTGAGTGATTAAACATATCTTACTGAATGCATGGGTTAGTGACTAAACTGGGTGAATGTCTGTATCCGTCTGTCTGTTGCTGTGTAAGTGGCTGCATGGGTTTGTGAATAGCTACATGAGTGTCTATATGAGTTATTGATTGGTTGTCTGAGTATCTGTATGGGTGCCTGAGTGTTTGTGTGGGTGGGGTTTGTGCGACTCTGTGCATAGATGTGTGAGTGGGTGATTCACTGGGTGGATGGTTTCAAGAGTGCATCTGTGATAGACTGTATGGGTGGGTAAGTGTGTGTAAGAGTGTGTTAGTGAGTGAATGTATGTCCCAGTGGTACATGTGTGAGTAACTACATATGTGAAAGGCAGTATATATGTGTGTTGGAGTATATAAATGGCTATAAGTGAGAGTGTGTGATTGTGAGAGTGGCTGTATGGATGAGTGTGTACTTGTATCAGTGATTGTATAAGAGTGTAAGAATGTGCTAGTATTTGTATGAGTAAGTGAGCTGGTGTGTGTATAACTGTATAGGTGAGTAAATGGGTGTGTGATTAAGTTTTTGCATGACTGACTAGGTGTGTGAGTACCTCTATGGATGAGTGGCGGTGTGTGAGTGTTTATATAGGTGTATGAGTGCATATGATAGTCCTGTACTGAGTGACTAAGTATGAGTGACTGTACGGGTGAGTGAGTGGATGTGTGTGTAGACCTAAGAATCAGTGAGTGGGTATGTCGTTTTTGGTGTTGGAGTGTCTATGGTTTTGAGAATGGCAGTCTGTAATTTAGAGTGGGTGTATCAAAAGTTATATTAGGGTGTGAGAAGATGCATGAAATTATCTACATGGATGATGTCATCAGTGATGTCATTTGAGATGTCATCAGTGATGTCATCAGTGATGTCACTGACCATGTCCTGAGTGATGTAATATGTGACGTCATCAGCAGTGCATTGCGGGCGCGAGTTATAGTTAGCTGAACTAACTATAACGGGGAATTTCTATGGTTTTGTACAAGTGAAATGTCCAACTAACTATAACTGTCCCTAAAACCTATGGTTTTTTCAGTGAATTTCAAAGGTTTTTTAAATGCTAATTTCTAACTATAACGTGTCTGAAACCTATGGTTTTTTCAGTGAATTTCAAAGGTTTTTAAATGCTAATTTCTAACCATAACGTGCTTGAAACCTATGATTTTTTAAGTGAATTTCAAAGGTTTTTTAAATGCTAGTTTCTAACTATGCCTACAGAGGTAGGACATGTGAAGAAAGAAGAAAAAACGCACAGAAAGAAGCAAAAGATGTGCAGATAGAACCAACAGAGGAGCAGAAAGAGGCCTTGTTGCAAAATCATCCTGTGCCCACAACTTTTTCAGACGGGTACTGGTGGTAACTGACTCTGACTAACCAGAGCCAGTGCTATGCTAAAAGACACTTAAAATACAGTGAAAACACCTACATACACTAGGGAACACTATGCGTTGGGGTACCCCTGTGATTAGCATGACCTCCTCTGCAAGTCCCTACTACATAATAGGGCAGGGGGATTAAAACTACCTCTTAAAACGCGCTACAGGGCGCGCTTGCACAGTGGTGAAGGGAGGGGGGCCTGAGGTGACATGTGTGCAAACGCACCCCGTGGCGCGTTTTAAGTTACGGGATTAAGTCCCTTGAATTCTGAGGGTCCCTGGGGCCCAACTAGCCCCCCAGGTACCTACAGTTAGGACCACAGAGCTGAGTTGCAGAGAGGCGTTCCGAGGCCACGCACCTTTTTCACCTCTCTGCAACGCAACTCTGTTGTGCTTACTGAAGGTACCTGGTGGGCTAGTTGGCCCCCTAGGGTCCCTCAGGATTCAAAGGGAATTAATTCCCCAACTTAAAACGCACCACAGGGCGTGTTTGCGCAGATGTCACCTGAGGCCCCGCCCTCCCCTTCACCACTGTGCAAACGCGCCCGTGGTGCGTTTTAAGTTGGGGGATTAGGTCACCTTGAATCCTGAGGGTCCCTGGGGCCCAACTAGCCCACTTGGTACTTCCAGTAAGCACCACAGGCCTGCGTTGCAACGCCTGTAACAAATTGTGCAGTTGTGTTTAGGTAGTGAAGAGGGTCGTGCTGGGGGTAGTGTTTTAGGTTTAGGGTAGTGCAGTGGTGTTTGTGTAGTGTAGGGGGTCATGCTGGGGGTAGATTTAGGGTTTAGGGTAGTGCAGTGGTGTTTGGGTAGTGTAGGAGTCGTGCTGGGGGGAGTGTTTTAGGGTTTAGGGTAGTGCAGTGGTGTTTGGGTAGTGTAGGGGTCGTGCTGGGGTAGTGTTTAAGGGTTTAGGGTAGTGCAGTGGTGTTTGGGTAGTGTAGGGGTCGTGATTTAGGGTAGTGCAGTGGTGTTTGGGTAGTGTAGGGGGTACTGCTGGGGGTAGTGTTTTAGGGTTTAGGTTAGTGCAGTGGTGTTTGGGTAGTGTAGGGGTACTGCTGGGGGTAGTGTTTTAGGGTTTAGGGTAGTGCAGTGGTGTTTGTGTAGTGTAGGGGGTAGTGTTTTAGGGTTTAGGGTAGTGCAGTGGTGTTTGTGTAGTGTAGGAGGTCGTGTTTTAGGGTTTAGGGTAGTGCAGTGGTCTTTGGGTAGTGTAGGGAGTCATGCGGGGTAGTGTTTTAGGGTTTAGGGTAGTGTAGGGGGTCATGCGGGGGTAGTGTTTTAGGGATTAGGGCAGTGCAGTGGTGTTCGGGTAGTGTAAGGGGTCATGCTGGGGGAGTGTTTTAGGGTTTAGGGCAGTGCAGTGGTGTTCGGGTAGTGTAGGGGGTCATGCTGGGGGAGTGTTTGAGGGTTTAGGGCAGTGCAGTCGTGTTCGGGTAGTGTAGGGGGTTGTGCTGGGGGTAGTATTTTAGGGTTTAGGGTAGTGCAGTGGTGTTCGGGTAGTGTAGGGGGTCGTGCTGGGGTAGTGTTCTAGGGTTTAGGGCAGTACAGTGGTGTTTGGGCAGTGTAGGGGGTAATGCTGGGGGTGGTGTTTTAGGGTTTAGGGCAGTGCAGTGGTGTTCGGGCAGTGTAGGGGGTCGTGCTGGGGGTGGTGTTTCAGGGTTTAGGGCAGTGCAGTGGTGTTCGGGCAGTGTAGGGGTGGTGTTTCAGGGTTTAGGGCAGTGCAGTGGTGTTCGGGCAGTGTAGGGGGTCGTGCAGGGGGTGGTGTTTCAGGGTTTAGGGCAGTGGTGTTCGGGCAGTGTAGGGGGTCGTGCTGGGGGTGGTGTTTCAGGGTTTGGGGCAGTGCAGTGGTGTTCGAGCAGTAAAGGGGGTCATGCTGGGGGTGGTGTTTCAGGGTTTAGGGCAGTGCAGTGGTGTTCGGGCAGTGTAGGGGCGGTGCAGGGGTGGTGTTTCAGGGTTTAGGGCAGTGCAGTGGTGTTCGGGCAGTGTAGGGGTGCAGCAGTGTAGGGGGTCGTGCTGGGGGTGGTGTTTCAGGGTTTGGGGCAGTGCAGTGGTGTCTCGAGCAGTAAAGGGGTCATGCTGGGGGTGGTGTTTCAGGGTTTAGGGCAGTGCAGTGGTGTTCGGGCAGTGTAGGGGTCATGCTGGGGCTGGTGTTTCAGGGTTTAGGGCAGTGCAGTGGTGTTCGGGCAGTGTAGGGGGTCTTGCTGGGGCTGGTGTTTCAGGGTTTAGGGCAGTGCAGTGGTGTTCGGGCAGTGTAGGGGGTCGTGCTGGGGGTGGTGTTTCAGGGTTTAGGGCAGTGCAATGGTGTTCAGGCAGTGTAGTGGGTCATGCTGGAGGTGGTGTTTCAGGGTTTAGGGCAGTGCAGTGGTGTTCGTGCAGTGTAGGGGGTGGTGTTTCAGGGTTTAGGGCAGTGGTGTTCAGGCAGTGTAGGGGGTCTTGCTGGGGTTGATGTTTCAGGGTTTAGGGCAGTGCAGTGGTGTTCGGGCAGTGTAGGGGGTCGTGCTGGGGGTGGTGTTTCAGGGTTTAGGGCAGTGCAGTGGTGTTCCGGCAGTGTAGGAGGTCGTGCAGGGGGTGGTGTTTCAGGGTTTAGGGTAGTGCAGTGGTGTTCAGGCAGTGTAGGGGGTCGTGGCTGGGGGTGGTGTTTCAGGGTTTAGGGCAGTGCAGTGGTGTTCGGGCAGTGTAGGGTGTCGTGCTGAGGGGTGGTGTTTCAGGGTTTAGGGCAGTGCAGTGGTGTTCGGGCAGTGTAGGGGGTCGTGCAGGGGGTGGTGTTTCAGGGTTTAGGGCAGTGCAGTGGTGTTTGGGCAGTGTAGGGGTCGTGCAGGGGTGGTGTTTCAGGGTTTAGGGCAGTGCAGTGGTGTTCGGCCAGTGTAGGTGGTCTTGCTGGGGGTGGTGTTTCAGGCTTTAGTGCAGTGGTGTTCGGGCAGTGTAGGGGGTCTTGCTGGGGGTGGTGTTTCAGGGTTTAGGGCAGTGCAGTGGTGTTCGGGCAGTGTAGGGGTCTTGCTGGGGCTGGTGTTTCAGGGTTTAGGGCAGTGCAGTGGTTTTTGGGCAGTGTAGGCGGTCGTGCTGGGGCTGGTGTTTCAGGGTTTAGGGGGGTGCAGTGGTGTTCGGGCAGGTACGGGGTTGTGCTGGGGCTGGTGTTTCAGGGTTTAGGGCAGTGCAGTGGTGTTCGGGCAGTGTAGGGGGTCGTGCTGGGGGTAGTGTTTCAGGGTTTAAGGCAGTGAGGTGGTGTTTGGGCAGTGTAGGTGGTCGTACTGGGGGTGGTGTTTCAGGGTTTTGGGCAGTGCAGTGGTGTTCGGGCAGTGTAGGCGGTCGTGCTGGGGGTGGTGTTTCATGGTTTAGGGCAGTGCAGTGGTGTTCGGGCAGTGTAGGGGGTCATGCTGGGGGTAGTGTTTTAGGTTTAGGGCAGAGCATTGGTGTGCGGGCAGGGAGGGGGTCGTGCTGGGGGGGGTGTTTAGGGCAGTGCAGTGGTGTTCGGGCTGTAGAGGGGGTCGTGCTGGGGGTGGTGTTTCTGGGTTTAGGGCAGTGCAGTGGTGTTCGGGCAGTGTAGGGGGTCGTGCAGGGGTAGTGTTTCAGGGTTTAGGGCAGTGCAGTGGTGTTCGGGCAGTGTAGGGGGTTGTGCAGGGGTGGTGTTTCAGGGTTTAGGGCAGTGCAGTGGTGTTTCGGGCAGTGTAGGGGGTCTTGCTGGGGGTGGTTTTTCAGGGTTTAGTGCAGTGGTGTTCGTGCAGTGTAGAGGTCGTGTCTTGGACTTGGGGCTGGTGTTTCAGGGTGTGTAGGGCAGTCATGCAGTGGTGTTCTAGGTTTAGGCAGTGTAGGGGGTCTTGCTGTGGCTGGTGTTTCAGGGTTTAGGGCAGTGCAGTGGTGTTTGGGCAGTGTAGGGGGTCGTGCTGGGGCTGGTGTTTCAGGGTTTAGGGCAGTGCAGTGGTGTTCGGGCAGTGTAGGGGGTCATACTGGGGCTGGTGTTTCAGTGTTTAGGGCAGTGCAGTGGTGTTCGGGCAGTGTAGGGGGTTGTACTGGGGCTGGTGTTTCAGGGTTTAGGGCAGTGCAGTGGTGTTCGGGCAGTGTAGGGGTTCGTGCTGGGGCTAGTGTTTCAGGGTTTAGGGCAGAGCAGTGGTGTTCGGGCAGTGTAGGGGGTTGTGCTGGGGGTGGTGTTTCAGGGTTTAGGGCAGTGCAGTGGTGTTCGGGCAGTGTAGGGGGTCTTGCTGGGGGTGGTGTTTCAGGGTGTAGGGCAGTGGTGTTCAGGCAGTGTAGGGGGTCTTGCTGGGGGTGATGTTTCAGGGTTTAGGGCAGTCCAGTGGTGTTCGGGCAGTATAGGGGGTCTTGATGGGTGTAGTGTTTCAGGGTTTAGGGCAGTGCAGTGGTGTTCGGGCAGTGTAGGGGGTCGTGCTGGGGGTAGTGTTTCAGGGTTTAAGGCAGTGAGGTGGTGTTTGGGCAGTGTAGGTGGTCGTGCTGGGGGTGGTGTTTCAGGGTTTAGGGCAGTGCAGTGGTGTTCGGGCAGTGTAGGGGGTCGTGCTGGGGCTTGTGTTTCAGGGTTTAGGGCAGTGCAGTGGTGTTCGGGCAGTATAGGGGGTCTTGCTGGGGGAAGTGTTTCAGGGTTTAGGGCAGTGCAGTGGTGTTCGGGCAGTGTAGGGGGTCGTGCTGGGGCTTGTGTTTCAGGGTTTAGGGCAGTGCAGTGGTGTTCGGGCAGTATAGGGGGTCTTACTGGGGGTAGTGTTTCAGGGTTTAGGGCAGTGCAGTGGTGTTCGGGCAGTGTAGGGGGTCGTGCTGGGGATAGTGTTTCAGGGTGTAGGGCAGAGCAGTGGTGTTCGGGCAGTGTATGGGGTTGTGCTGGGGGTGGTGTTTCAGGGTTTAGGGCAGTGCAGTGGTGTTCGGGCAGTGTAGGGCGTCTTGCTGGGGGTGGTGTTTCAGGGTTTAGGGCAGTGCAGTGGTGTTCGGGCAGTGAAGGGGTCTTGCTGGGGGTGGTTTTTCAGGGTTTAGTGCAGTGGTGTTCGGGAAGTGTAGGGGTCTTGCTGGGGCTGGTGTTTAAGGGTTTAGGGCAGTGCAGTGGTGTTCGGGCAGTGTAGGGGGTCATGCTGGGGGTAGTGTTTCAGGGTTTAAGGCAGTGAGGTGGTGTTTGGGCAGTGTAGGTGGTCATACTGGGGGTGGTGTTTCAGGGTTTAGGGCAGTGCAGTGGTGTTCGGGCAGTGTAGGCGGTCGTGCTGGGGGTGGTGTTTCAGGGTTTAGGGCAGTGCAGTGGTGTTCGGGCAGTGTAGGGGGTCGTGCTGGGGGTGGTGTGTCAGGGTTTAGGGCAGTGCAGTGGTGTTCGGGCAGTGTAGGGGGTCGTGCAGGGGCTAGTGTTTCAGGGTTTTGGGCAGTGCAGTGGTGTTTGGGCAGTGTAGTGGGATGTGCTGGGGGTGGTGTTTCAGGGTTTAGGGCAGAGCAGTGGTGTTTGGGCAGTGTAGGGGGTCGTGCAGGGGGTAGTGTTTCAGGGTTTAGGTCAGTGCAGTGTTGTTCGGGCAGTGTAGGGGGTGGTGTTTCAGGGTTTAGGGCAGTGCAGTGGTTTTCGGGCAGTGTAGGGGGTCTTGCTGGGGTGGTTTTTCAGGGTTTAGTGCAGTGGTGTTCGGGCAGTGTAGGGGGTCTTGCTGGGGCTGGTGTTTCAGGGTTTAGGGCAGTGCAGTGGTGTTCGGGCAGTGTAGGGGTTCTTGCTGTGGCTGGTGTTTCAGGGTTTAGGGCAGTGCAGTGGTGTTCGGGCAGTGTAGGGGGTCATGCTGGGGCTGGTGTTTCAGGGTTTAGGGCAGTGCAGTGGTGTTCGGGCAGTGTAGGGGGAAATGCTGGGGCTGGTGTTTCAGGGTTTAGGGCAGTGCAGTGGTGTTCGGGCAGTGCAGGGGATTGTACTGGGGCTGGTGTTTCAGGGTTTAGGGCAGTGCAGTGGTGTTCGGGCAGTGTAGGGGTTCGTGCTGGGGCTAGTGTTTCAGGGTTTAGGGCAGAGCAGTGGTGTTCGGGCAGTGTAGGGGGTTGTGCTGGGGGTGGTGTTTCAGGGTTTAGGGCAGTGCAGTGGTGTTCGGGCAGTGTAGGGGGTCTTGCTGGGGGTGGTGTTTCAGGGTGTAGGGCAGTGGTGTTCAGGCAGTGTAGGGGGTCTTGCTGGGGGTGATGTTTCAGGGTTTAGGGCAGTCCAGTGGTGTTCGGGCAGTATAGTGGGTCTTGCTGGGGGTAGTGTTTCAGGGTTTAGGGAAGTGCAGTGGTGTTCGGGCAGTGTAGGGGGTCGTGCTGGGGGTAGTGTTTCAGGGTTTAAGGCAGTGAGGTGGTGTTTGGGCAGTGTAGGTGGTCGTGCTGGGGGTGGTGTTTCAGGGTTTAGGGCAGTGCAGTGGTGTTCGGGCAGTGTAGGGGGTCGTGCTGGGGCTTGTGTTTCAGGGTTTAGGGCAGTGCTGTGGTGTTCGGGCAGTATAGGGGGTCTTGCTGGGGGTAGTGTTTCAGGGTTTAGGGCAGTGCAGTGGTGTTCGGGCAGTGTAGGGGGTCGTGCTGGGGGTAGTGTTTCAGGGTTTAAGGCAGTGAGGTGGTGTTTGGGCAGTGTAGGTGGTCGTACTGGGGGTGGTGTTTCAGATTTTAGGGCAGTGCAGTGGTGTTCGGGCAGTGTAGGGGGTTGTGCTGGGGGTGGAGTTAAAGGGTTTAGGGCAGTGCAGTGGTGTTCGGGCAGTGTAGGGGGTCTTGCTGGGGGTGGTGTTTCAGGGTGTAGGGCAGTGGTGTTCAGGCAGTGTAGGGGGTCTTGCTGGGGGTGATGTTTCAGGGATGAGGGCAGTGCAGTGGTGTTCGGGCAGTATAGGGGGTCTTGCTGGGGGTAGTGTTTCAGGGTTTAGGGCAGTGCAGTGGTGTTCGGGCAGTGTAGGGGGTCGTGCTAGGGGTAGTGTTTCAGGGTTTAAGGCGGTGTGGTGGTGTTTGGGCAGTGTAGGTGGTCATGCTGGGGGTGGTGTTTCAGGGTTTAGGGCAGTGTAGTGGTGTTCGGGCAGTGTAGGGGGTCGTGCTGGTGGTGGTGTTTCAGGGTTTAGGGCAGTGCAGTGGTGTTCGGGCAGTGTATGGGGTCATGCTGGGGGTGGTGTTTCAGGGTTTAGGGCAGTGCAGTGGTGTTCGGGGAGTGTAGGGGGTCGTGCTGGGGGTGGTGTTTCAGGGTTTAGGGCAGTGCAGTGGTGTTCGGGCAGTGTAGGGGGTCGTGCTGGGGGTGATGTTTCAGGGTTTAGGGCAGTGCAGTGGTGTTCGGGCAGTGTAGAGGGTTGTGCAGGGGGTGGTGTTTCAGTGTTTAGGGCAGTGCAGTGGTGTTCGGGCAGTGTAGGGGGTCTTGCTGGGGGTTGTTTTTCAGGGTTTAGTGCAGTGCTGTTCGGGAAGTGTAGGGGTCTTGCTGGGGCTGGTGTTTCAGGGCTTAGGGCAGTGCAGTGGTGTTCGGGCAGTGTAGGGGGTCGTGCTGGGGGTAGTGTTTCAGGGTTTAAGGCAGTGAGGTGGTGTTTGGGCAGTGTAGGTGGTCGTACTGGGGGTGGTGTTTCAGGGTTTAGGGCAGTGCAGTGGTGTTCGGGCAGTGTAGGCAGTCGTGCTGGGGGTGGTGTTTCAGGGTTTAGGGCAGTGCAGTGGTGTTCAGGCAGTGTAGGGGGTCGTGCTGGGGGTGGTGTGTCAGGGTTTAGGGCAGTGCAGTGGTGTTCGGGCAGTGTAGGGTGTCGTGCAGGGTGTGGTGTTTCAGGGTTTAGGGCAGTGCAGTAGTGTTTGGGCAGTGTAGGGGGTCGTGCTGGGGCTAGTGTTTCAGGGTTTTGGGCAGTGCAGTGGTGTTTGGGCAGTGTAGTGGGAAGTGCTGGGGGTGGTGTTTCAGGGTTTAGGGCAGAGCAGTGGTGTTTGGGCAGTGTAGGGGGTCATGCTGGGGGTAGTGTTTTAGGTTTAGGGCAGAGCATTGGTGTGCGGGCAGCGTAGGGGGTCGTGCTGGGGTGGGTGTTTAGGGTTTAGGGCAGTGCAGTGGTGTTCGGGCTGTGTAGGGGGTCGTGCTGGGGGTGGTGTTTCAGGGTTTAGGGCAGTGCAGTGGTGTTCGGGCAGTGTAGGGGGTCGTGCACGGGGTAGTGTTTCAGGGTTTAGGGCAGTGCAGTGGTGTTTGGGCAGTGTCGGGGGTGGTGTTTCAGGGTTTAGGGCAGTGCAGTGGTTTTCGGGCAGTGTAGGGGGTCTTGCTGGGGGTGGTTTTTCAGGGTTTAGTGCAGTGGTGTTCGGGCAGTGTAGGGGGTCTTGCTGGGGCTGGTGTTTCAGGGTTTAGGGCAGTGCAGTGGTGTTCGGGCAGTGTAGGGGGTCTTGCTGGGGCTGGTGTTTCAGGGTTTAGGGCAGTGCAGTGGTGTTCGGGCAGTGTAGGGGGTCATGCTGGGGCTGGTGTTTCAGGGTTTAGGGCAGTGCAGTGGTGTTCGGGCAGTGTAGGGGGTCATGCTGGGGCTGGTGTTTCAGGGTTTAGGGCAGTGCAGTGGTGTTCGGGCAGTGTAGGGGGTTGTACTGGGGCTGGTGTTTCAGGGTTTAGGGCAGTGCAGTGGTGTTCGGGCAGTGAAGGGGGTTTTGCTGGGTGTGGTGTTTCAGGGTGTAGGGCAGTGGTGATCAGGCAGTGTAGGGGGTCTTGCTGGGGGTGATGTTTCAGGGTTTAGGGCAGTCCAGTGGTGTTCGGGCAGTATAGGGGGTCTTGCTGGGGGTAGTGTTTCAGGGTTTAGGGCAGTGCAGTGGTGTTCGGGCAGTGTAGGGGGTCGTGCTGGGGGTAGTTGTAGGAGAGTAGGATCTGCTTCACATGGGTACCCCCACTTTTTGCTGATGCTTCACTGTTTTTCGACATTAGTCTGGCTGGGGCCCTGCTAATCAGAACCCCAGCCTAGCTGCTTCCTCTCTAAAATGGTTTCCATGTGCCTTAGGCACATCACTGTTTGGGATCTGGAGTGCCCTTATAAGTCCCTAGTATATGGTATACTATGTACCAAGGGCATAGGTACCTCAGAGGCCTGCCAGGGGCTGCAGCATGTATTATGCCACCCCTGGAAGGCCCTCCAAACTGACACCACAGGCCTGCTACTGCAGCCTGGGTAAGGTGGTGCATGCACCCCTTACTGTGATATAGGTTACCTATATCACTAAATACATACACACATATAAACCTATAAGTCACTCCTAAGGCAGGCCTTATCAATCCTAAAGGCAGAGTGCATGGTTCCTATGTGAGAGGGTGCCCCTGCATGAGCAGGGCCCCTCTGCAGCGTTCGGAGACCTTCTCTGATGCTGTTTGTAGTGCAGCCTGACCATATACTCTTAAGCGCATTATAACCTCGCGGTAAAATGCTAACTTTGGAATGGCTGCACCTAAACATGTCGTGTTTGGTGTCAAACATCTTGGAATACTACCCCCCGCCAATTCTGGCGGCGGGGGTAGCATTCCACCCTTCTAGAGGGAAAGACATGTTAACTCTGGCTAGCCCGGTAACTTCTTTCCAAAGCCCTGGCATCACAAAATGGATGCTGCTGCCACAGACACGAGTCTGGCCTCCTGCTGCTGGACGAAACTCCGGCAGGGGAGGCCTGGACAATAGGTTTCCTGTCCCAGGGAGGTGTGACCACCTCCCCAGACAGAATAATGTGTATTGAGGCTGGGCGGGAGCACTTTCGGGTGCTTTGAAGTCCTGCACTGGGGGCACATTTGGTGTCCCTGTGCATACCCCAGTTCAAACCGGATCAGGGGCTTGCAGCCCCTGCTTTGGCTCGAACTGGACAAAGGGAAAGGGGTGTAGCCACCCCTGTGCCCTGACCCACCCATAGGTGGGGCCACAGAGTAGTCCAACCCCTATACTTAGTATAAGTATAGGAACCCAGTCCTTAGGACTTTAGATTATCCCTGGACGAAACTCTGAAACTGAATCCTGGACCTTCGACGCTCTACTCACGATTAGAGGACAGAAGAATCTCCCTTGGGGTCAAGGAGTGACTCCCCTTCTTGGCAGGCACCAAAGAAGCATCTGTCCGGTTCGCATTTCTGAAGCTCCCGTCGGACGCCGAAGTCATAGCATCACCAGACATGGATTCTCAGACTTCCCCGAGGCTACCCTGAGTCTCCAGCAAAGCTGAGGCCCGTGGCTATCGTGGGTGACTTGAGACCGTGAGCCCTGGACACCGAGCACATTTGCAAGTGCATCCTCTTCTGGGTCTCCCAAGAAGTCGTGCTTTGGGCTCCGAGTAGCCCTAGCCTCCAGCACCACCTGCACCGAAGATCATTGGCCCCCACTCTACGAGTGTCCTGTAAGCCAGATCCACGTGTGGCGTCATGAGGCTCCTTCGCGGTTGCTAGCCCGTTGGCTAGTAGCCCTTAACGAAGGCCAATTTTTTTCTAGCTTGGCATCCTGGTTGCTCCAGGCGTGCCCTCACTTACCCTCACTGAGTGAGTTCCCCAGACCTTGCTGGTCTGCACCATCGACGATCTTCCTTTGCATTGAGACTTGCCGTTGCCAAGGCTTGTTGGGTCCAATCCGGTCACCGACACCTCAGCACTCGACAGACATTGTGTACCAGCCCGAATCCTGCTCCTGGTCACCGACATTGCCTCCTGGACCTCGTGGCTGAAGAGACAAGATGACTGTCAACGCACCTGAAGAACTCAACATCGGTGGGCATCTGTCCATCGCCTTTCTGGTCACTGGCTAGTGACCCAGACTCTGTCCCCTCTGCTTTCAGGTTCTTCAGAACTCCGATCCACCCGGACACTTTTCTCTTGGTCGCCAGCAGCACTTTGCAGCAGATCGCCATTCAAATCGACGACGAAACCCGACCCCGAAAGGCACCTATGCACCCGGCTTCCCTGGGTGAGGTAACACTAGTACTCCGGTGCTCCAGTGGGTAGAGACTCTTCAAAGTCCTAGATCTCAAAGGGTTTGGTCCAAGTCCTCTTTTAAGTGTCCCTTTTCTCTAATTTCCCGATCACGACTTTCTCCATAGAAGTCAACGGCGTATCGCGGTTGTGTATTTACACTGCACGCGTCTCCCGTGGGTCCCCTGTATCACTACCTGGGGTGGTTCCTTGTGGTCCAAGCACTTCTAGAGGCTCTAGGCCTAGTGTCTAGTTCAGTCGTGGTTCTTATACCACTTTATTGGTATATGGTTTGGTACGCCCCTAGGGCCCAAACGTGTATTTGTGCTATTACTGTGTTTAAATAACTTCTAACTTATGTACTTCGAACTCTAGCCTCATAAAGAGACTAGAGGGGTGTGTTTAGCAATAAATACATATATTTTGAATATATACCTGGTGTGGTGCTCTTTCATTTGGTCACTCAGGAGATTATAGACTGGTAAAACAAGCTGCTTTACATTCCTTCAAGACTTAGCCTGAAGGCTGCTCTCCATAGCTACCACTAGGATAGCTTTCAATAAGGTTGTCTTTAACCTATCTCCAATAAGGGGTTGTTTGGACTGGTGCAAGGTGCCCACTATAATTAGTGGACAGCATATACCAGGCCAACTTCTCACATTGGTGTGCAGCGTGTGGGATTCCAGCATGCTATTGTTTTACCAGATAATCTCAATTGAATTGATCAACTGAAAACCACTAAAGGTACCTAAGGTACATATAATTTAAGCTTAGAATACAGTAAGTTCTACTGAACTTAGAGTTGTGTGTTAAGGGATAGCACAACCCTTTCTACAACTCAAGAGAGTTTAGTAGGCCACACTAGAGTAGGTAGTGCATACACCACACCACACTAGTAATGTCTTTAAGGGCAGGATCTAAAGAATCCTTGCAGGAAGCCATTGAGCTTCCACCCTCCAAGTATGATACACTCCCATTCTTGGAATTGAGAGCTTTATGCAACTTGAGAAAAATAAGGACAGGCCAAAGCCCCACCACCCAACACCTCAAGGAGTTGTTGGTGGCTTATGACCTTAGTAAGCCCTTGGGGACTGAAGGGGTAGGAGCTGAGGGTGGGGCAGAAGATGAGGATGGGACCAGGGGTACCAGTACCCCCAGCCCCCTCTGAAACTGACCAGGAGGGCGACAATGGCCCTGACCTGGATAATCCAACCCCTCCTGAGGAAGATGAAGAGGAGGATCAGAATGATGCCCCCTTTGTCCCCCCAGGAAGGATTGTGAGTGTGCCCAGAAGGTCTAGATCTTCTTCTCAGGAGTCTAACCACTCTGGCACCTCAATAGGGAGCTCTGTCTCATCTCATAGGAGGGAATCCTCTCATGAGAGAAGAAAGAGGCTGGTTCTATATGAGGAAGCTCAGCTTGAACTCAAAAAGAAGCAACTAGCCATAGACAGGGAGTCCCTAGATCTCTTTAGAGAGAGGAGAAAGTTGGGACTAGAGTCCCATGGTGGCAGCCATATCCCTAGAGATAGGGAAAGGTCCTATGACCATAGGAACCTGAGCAAGATTGTCCCTCCCTATCAGAATGGGGATGACATCCACAAGTGGATAACTGCTCTAGAGAGGGCCTGTAAGGTACAGATGGTCCCTCGGGAGCAGTGGGCAGCAATCTTGTGGCTCTCCTTTGCTGACAAAGGTAGAGATAAGCTCCTCACTGTTAGAGAGGAGGATGCTGATAATTACAAGGTCTTGAAGAGTGCTCTTATTGATGGGTTTGGCCTAACCACTGAACAGTACAGGTTGAAGTTCAGAGATACCCAAAAAGCACAGACTCAAGACTGGGTAGACTATGTGGATTGTTCTGCCAAGGCTCTGGAAGGCTGGTTGATGGGCAGTAAGGTGTGTGACTTCTCAGGATTGTACAATCTGATAATGAGGGAGCAGATTCTTAATAACTGTCAAAATCAGCTGGTGCATCAATACCTGGTAGACTCTGATCTGACCTCTCCCCAAGAATGGGGAAAGAAGGCAGACAAATGGGTCAGAACCAGGGTGAAGCAGAAGGTACAGAACCAAGGTGGGGAAACCAAGAAGCAAGATGCTAAGAACTCTGACAAGGGTGGGGAGAAGGGTAAAGATCAAAAGTCTTCATCAGGCCCCCAAAAATCTTCTTCTGGTGGGGATTCACAGTCTACCAAAGGGAAAGGCCAAAGAAAACCATGGTGCAAGGTCTGTAAGCAAAAGACCCACTGGACCAGTGATTGCACCAAGTCCAAAGACTCCAGTCCAGCACCCACCAATGCCCCTAAGGCACCTGTTCCCCCTAGTACAGTTGGTGGGAGTGCTCCAGCCAAGGGTTTAGTAGGGTTCACCCTGGGTACTGAGTTGGGCTCTGACCTAGTCAGAGAACTGACTCAGGCTGTGTTAGTCTGTGATGGAGGCATGGATGTGACCTCCTCTGTGAGTCCCAGTAATCTGGGCAAGTACAGACAACAGCCTTTAATCAATGGACGTGAGGCTTTGGCATTTAGGGACACAGGGGCAAGTGTCACAATGGTGACACAAGACCTTGTGAATCCTGGGCAAGTTATACTTAGTGAGATGTACCAAGTGACCAATGCTAGCAATGTCAGAACAGACCATACTCTGGCAGTTGTTAACTTCTCCTGGGGAGGGGTAGCTGGCCTTAAGAAGGTTGTGGTGAGTGCAAACCTACCAGTCGAATGCTTGCTTGGCAATGACTTAGAGACTTCTGCTTGGGCAGAAGTGGAGCTCAGCACCCATGCAGAAATGCTGGGGATCCCTGCAGATGTGTTTGCTGTGACCAGGTCACAAGCCAAAATGTCTAGCACTGAACAGGCCTTGGATTCTGGAAGAATGGACCAAGTGCCTTCCAAGAGGAGGAGTAGTAGGGTTAAGGCAGTGCCTTCCCCCTTGGCTCAGGAGGAAGATCAGTCCCTTGAGGGGGATGATCTCAGCCCTGAAGAAGGAACTGTCCCAGAGGAACTTGAACCTGACCAGGTTGAGTTCTTGGGGACAGGGGGACCTTCTAGGGCAGATCTGAGCCAGGAGCAGCAGAGCTGCCCCTCCCTTGAACCCCTCAGACAGCAAGCTGCTGCTGAGGCTGCTGGGAAAGCTAGTGGTCCCCATACAGTGTATTGGGATGATGGACTCCTGTACTCAGAGAGTAGAGACCCCAAGCCTGGTGCTACCAGGAGGTTGGTTATACCTCTGAAGTTCAGGGGCTTCCTATTGACCCTAGCCCATGATATTCCCTTAGCAGGTCACCTGGGCCAGAACAAGACTTGGGACAGAATTGTCCCTCACTTTCACTGGCCCCACATGTCTGAAGACAGCAAGGAGTTTTGTCGCTCCTGTGTAACCTGCCAAGCCAGTGGCAAGGCAGGTGGCACTACAAAGGCCCCCCTGATACCACTACCTGTGGTGGGGGTGCCCTTTGAAAGGGTAGGGATTGACATTGTTGGTCCCATGGATCCCCAAACAGCCTCTGGGCACAGGTTTATCCTGGTGGTAGTGGATCATGCCACCAGGTACCCAGAAGCTATTCCCCTCAGGACCACTACAGCACCTGTGGTGGCAAGGGCCCTCCTGGGAATCTTCTCAAGAGTGGGCTTTCCTAAGGAGGTAGTCTCAGACAGGGGTGCTAACTTCATGTCTGGGTACTTAAAAGCAATGTGGAAGGAGTGTGGAGTGACTTATAAGTTCACCACACCCTATCACCCACAATGCAATGGTTTAGTTGAGAGATTCAACAAAACCTTGAAGGGCATGATTAAAGGGCTCCCAGAAAAGCTTAGGCGTAGATGGGACATACTCTTGCCCTGCCTTTTATTCGCATATAGGGAGGTGCCTCAGAAGGGGGTTGGTTACAGCCCTTTTGAACTTCTGTTTGGCCACCCTGTGAGGGGTCCACTGTGCTTGGTGAAGGAAGGATGGGAGTTACCTCTCAAGCCCCCAAAGCAAGATATAGTGGACTATGTACTTGGTCTCCGCTCCAGGATGGCTGAGTACATGAAAAAGGCAACCAAAAACCTTGAGGCTAGCCAGGAACTTCAAAAGGCCTGGCATGACCAAAAGGCTGTTCTGACTGTTTACCAGCCAGGACAGAAGGTGTGGGTGTTGGAGCCAGTGGCCCCAGCAGCTCTCCAAGACAAATGGAGTGGACCCCACACTATTGTTGAGCAGAAGGGTGAGGTCACTTACTTAGTAGACCTAGGAACACCCAGGAGTCCCCACAGGGTTCTCCATGTCAACAGGTTAAAACCATATGTGGACAGGGCAGACATGGGCTTGCTCATGTCTACTGATGAAGGGCAGGAGGAAGAGAGTGACCCACTCCCTGACCTGCTCTCACAGAACCCTGACGATGGGTCAGTTGATGGTGTAGCCTTGGCAGGCAGCCTCACTACCCAGCAACAAACTGATTGCAGGCAAGTTCTCAATCAGTTTAGACATATGTTTTCACTGACACCCAGTCAGACCACCTGGTGCACTCATGAAGTGGACACTGGGGACAGTCTGCCTATTAAAAACAAGATTTATAGGCAACCTGACCATGTCAGGGACTGTATCAGGACTGAAGTCCAGAAAATGTTGGAATTGGGAGTTATTGAACCCTCAGATAGCCCTTGGGCTAGTCCAGTGGTCCTTGTACCAAAACCTCACACCAGTGGTGGAAAAAGAGAGATGAGGTTTTGTGTGGACTACAGGGGTCTCAATGCAGTCACTAGGACTGATGCCCATCCAATACCCAGGGCAGATGAGCTCATAGATACTTTGGCCTCTGCCAAATATCTCAGCACATTTGACCTAACAGCTGGCTACTGGCAGATCAGACTAGCTGATACTGCAAAGCCCAAAACAGCATTCTCAACCCCTAGTGGGCATTATCAATTTGTGGTAATGCCCTTTGGTCTGAAGAATGCACCTGCCACTTTCCAGAGGCTGGTGAATACAGTTCTCACAGGTCTGGAAGCCT